>CM031623.1:38272801-38285301 GCA_018398815.1 Conus ventricosus
AACACAGCCTCCGCAACAGAGTAGCGAATCAACGAAGGCAGGATCGTCGGCAGTGGAACGCGGCGTCGATGGCCATGAGAAAGCAGAGGAGGAAAACTCCAGTGATGATTTCCAAGATCAACATGACGGTGAAGGTGGAGGCTGTGACCACCATGGATGAGAGGGACTCCAGGTTGCCAGCGACGGTCAAGACGTCAAGAGATGGAAGGGGGTGGAGGTGGGAGTGGGGGTGGGAGGGTGGGGGTGGGCAGCTCACTGGTTTAGGTGTGGGTAGTATCACAGAGGGTGGTTTCTACTCTCGATATTACAGCCAAGCCCATTTTGAATTCAGCGAACAAATTCGCAAACTTTGCTAGTTCACGTTCGCAAACGTGGACGAACTGTGTAGCTAAGCCGCTATGCTGTGATGTGAATTAGGCTTCACCAACTTCAAACCAGTGAAACCCTTGGAAGCCGGTGTCGTTTGTGTGAATTCTAGGGAGAAAGAAAAGAAAAGGGAAAAAAAAACTTTGTTCGTTGTGTTTGGGAACAGCCTGTCAAGAAAGACAACTCTGCCCGAGCTCTCAAGAACGAGAACTCTCTTCCTTCAGTCTCACAGTCAGCGGTAGTTTTTCAGGTGTAGGAGAAGAGGGGATAGGTAACAGGGGAGGGGGGTGGGGGTGGGGGTGGGGGTGGAGGGGGGAAGGGGGCGTAAATATAGCATATGAATTGGGAGAGATGTTTTTTTTCTGATTTATTGACCTTTAACACCATAATTCTCTTGCATGAGGTGGATTTTAATCGAAAAGAGGCTTACACTAGGTTGTGTAAACGTCGTCTTTATTTTACACCTGTTTGATTTTACGTGTTGATGTAGTGGCGAAAAAGGTCGAATCCTGCAACCTGCATTGCCATCAGTCTACCTCGAAAGACTGCAGCTTCCCTCGGAAACCCTTTTCCTTGGCGCGCAGGATAACTTCGGCCTCTGCACAAAGGTCACTGCCACGAGACAAAAGGGTGAAAGGTGATCGTGATAAGTCCCAATCGTTTCCAGAGGCCTACAGAATCCGGTGGACTTACCATTTTCCACAGCACAAAGAGGAACAGCAGCAAAGAGAACGTTGATGTTGTCTGTAACGGCAGATGCGATGCAAGATGAAAGAAGATCTGATGTATGGTGTCTTTTTTTCTCTTCTCTTCTTCTCCTCCTTCTCCTCTCCTTCTTCTCCTTCCACTTCTTCTTCTCTCCCTCCTTCTTTTCTCCTCCTTCTTCTTCTCCACCTCTTTTCTCTCCTCTCTCTCCTTCTTCTTCTCCTTATTCTTCTTCTTCTCCTTCTCCTCCTCCTCCTTCTTCTTCTTCCCCTTCCCTTTTCCCCCATCCTTCTTCTTCTTCTTCTCCTCCTCCTCCTCCTTCTTCTCTTCTTCTTCTTCTCCTCCTCCTCCTTCTTCTTCTCCTCCTCCTCCTCCTTCTTCTTCTCCACCTTCTTCTTCTCCTCCTCCCTCCTTATTCTCCTTCTTCTTCACCTCCTTCTTCTCCTCCTCCTCCTCCTCCTTCTTCTTCTTTTTCTTCTTCTCTTTAGCAGCTACGTGTTTCTAGGCTAAAAGAAGACATTATCGAGGAAAACAGCCCAACGGATAGTGCAAAAGTTGGTGGGGTTGTTTGTTTTGTTTTGTTTTTGTCAGTGATTATCTGCTCTTCTCTCGTGTGATGATTGTCTTTCCACCGACAACATCGTCTTCATAGCTGTGACGACACATCTTTCTTTTTCCCTTCCACAGGTTATAGATAGTAACGTTCTTTCTTGGTAGTCACTCTGTGCTCAGTTCACACCCTGGCCGCTGACCTGCTTGGGAAGAAGACTGAGCAGAAATTGTGTGGGCGGCAAAAAAGAAAGGCGTGAGGAAAGACGCGTCTCGCAATCTTGTGTGTGTGTGTGGTGTGTGTGTGGTGTGTGGGCGTTCCTTCGAATGGAAAACAAGCAACAACAACAACAACAACAACAATAAAAAGAAAGAAAAAAAAAAACTTTCTTTTTGTATATACGCCCTAGCGCTGGTGAAAATTCGCTCCATTCGAACGTCAACCTCCGAAACCTTAACAGCAAGACGCCTCTCGCCTTCTGTAACCATTGTGTTGTCGTTCATCAGTTTTCTCACCATTCTATGGAATGTTTCTTCGAATGATATAAATCCCTTCGCCTCCTCTCCCCCTCCCATCACCCCCCCCCCCCCCCGCCTTTTTTTAACCCCCACCCCCCCTTTCGCTCCTTCCCCCCTCAATACTTCCTCCTTCCCTCCACCGATCTCACCCCTATAGCCCCCTCCCCCCTTCCCACTGTTTCTGAGATTTCATTTCTGCACCCGGTTTTTCTGTCCGTCCTAGTTTGGTCTTCATCTCAGATTGAATACACACTCTATTCATGAATTGTATGTCTGTGTATATAAATCTGTACATCTGTAACTATATCTGTATATGTCTACATCTATCTATATCTCTGTCTATCTGTAAATCTACCTATGCCTGTCTATATCTACATCTATCTATCTATATCATTATCTATCTATATCTATATATTTTATATATATATGGCTACATATATGTATGTATGTATGTACAGATAGATAAATCCTCTCTCTCTCTCTATATATATATATTATATATATGTGTGTGTGTAGGGATGGATATAGATAGAGAGACAGACATAAAGTACTCAAAACCATCAGTTATTTCAAAACAAAGGTTTGGTTGCATTTGATTAACACTGACTGACAGCAGTAATGGATAGTGGATTAACGTTTCATTTAACAGTAAACAAGTGGGGTATGTTTTGCTCCCATAAGGAAACCTAACACAGAGTAACTTTTATTCAAGACTGGCACAGCCTTTTAAACTTAAATAAAGTCAGACAAAATAGTAGACGAACAATCTTATAGTGGTTGAAAACACAAGCGCAGGCCAAAACTGAACTGTTGGCAAAGATTGGGACTTGAGGGGAGGGGAAGTTTGAAGATGGAGAAACTGGGAAAATGAAATTTAAAAAAAAAAAATAAAAAAAATTACAGATATGAACACTCTTCACTAGCTGCATAAGGAACCATCGCAATCCCTTTTGAAGGCAGATATATTTGTTTTGCCTGCTCCGAGGCCTTTCCCCGCTGGATCGGGACTCATCAGGGAGACACGGCTGGTTGTGTCTGCGCTCCCGGCGTCAAATAGAGACACACCACAGTCCAAATATACTGTGTGTTCTCACCACCATCGGTGCAAAAAAGAATCCAATAGCACCCCAGAGCAGCCAGCGAAGAGTAGTAATGCAACCAAACGAAATGTGGGGAGGAAAAAAAAGTTGCTGTAAAACTAAAGACATTATGCAAATAATATAAAATGTAGGGGACAGTCTTTGAGCCTACGCCTGAGGATCCACCCAAAGATGCAAGGGAGATCAAAAGACAAACACACAGACGGACAGAAACAATACAAATAACCTCAATTTAATCAAAGCAAAATCGGAAATGAAATGAGGTAGGGAACAGTAAACGATAAACAGTAAACAAGTGGGGTATGTTTTGCTCCCATAAGGAAACCTAACACAGAGTAACTTTTATTCAAGACGGGCACAGCCTTTTAAACTTGAATAAAGTCAGACAAAATACATAGACGAACAATCTAATAGTGGGGGAAAAACAAGCGCAGGCCAACAACTGAACTGTCTGGCAAAGATTTGGACTTGAGGGGAGGGGAAGTTTGAAGATGGAGAAACTGGAAAATGAAATTTAAAAATAAAAAAAATAAAAAAATGTTACAGATATGAACACTCTTCACTAGCTGCATAAGGGAACCATCGCAATCCCTTTTGAAGGCAGATATATTTGTATTGCCTGCTCCGAGGCCTTTCGCCCGCTGGATCGGACTCATCAGGGAGACACGGCTGGTTGTGTCTGCGCTCCCGGCGTCAAATAGAGACACCACAGTCCATAATACTGTGTTTCATTTAACATTCTGTTGAGGATTGAACTTAGTGGTAAATACATAATGGAAACATAACGAACCAGCTTACAAAGAAAGATGAGAGAGAGAGAGAGAGACTCTTGACTCTTGACTCTTGTGAGGCCAAAGGTCTATATGTTACAGTAAATTTGTGAAATCAGTAAATTCGAGAATTTCCTGACATTTTCAGTAAATTCATGAACTTACTGTTTCACTCAGGGAATTCACGAATTCCCTGTAAATTCCAGGACATTCACGAATTTCCTGAAGCAGAGGTCCAGTAATTCCATGAATTTACTGATCTCTCTCTCTCTCTCTCTCTCTCTCTCTCTCTCTCTCTCTCTCTCTCTCTCTCTCTCTCTCTCTCAAAGGTACGGGGAAAATGCGATGTCTTTAAATCAGTATTAGCAGAAGAACGTGACTTAGTCACTCTGTTACAGAGTGATAGTGAAAACAATTTAAAATCTATTGCTAAATTTATCGCAGAAGCAAATATTCTTCGAAAAAGGAAGCTTTTCAATACTTAAGTAGAATTAATGTTCTTTCTTATTAAGTCCTATTGTCCTCTCAACTGATTGACTAGGCCTGTTGGTCGCTTGCTATTTATGATGTTTACTAATTTCTATTTGCTTTCTGATTCTCTTTAATTTGGATTTTTCTTAATTTTGTTCAAGCAGTGTTCCCCATGTCAAATAGCAGGTTTTGCTGATGACATTAAACTGTATTCATTGTCATTGTCATTGTCTCTTTCTTTAAACATATCTCTACATGCTTGATTAGAAGAACTCATGACATTTGAGTATGTGCAACATATTTATTCGCTGAAAAACAATTAAACAACGTAAATATAAAATGAACAGCATAGATATCTACAGAGAAGCAATTAAAACAGCAGAAATGCAATGCACATGTCCAGTAGTTTTATGAATCTCTCTCTCTCTCTCTCTCTCTCTCTCTCTCTCTCTCTCTCTCTCTCTCTCTCTCTCTCTCAAGGTCAGAGACAAAGGTAAGAAATGGTGCGGTTTACCGAGCGCCACATAAAAACGGTTTAAGTGATCCGAAAAGTGTCCAGAGCGTCACTCTGCTCAACCACCCATGTACTGAGCTGAGCTTACTTGTTCTTGCAAGTGCGGCTGTCATGACATCTTGAATTACACAAGGCATTCGCTTTGAAGCATTTGCAACGATTGTTCTGACATTGTTTCGGGCCATTGCAGTTGCATTTAGCGAAACCTTGTCCTCCTGTATGCGACTGGAATTTGACTGCCTGTCTCAACGTAACCGAGTTCTCCAGGTTAACGTCGTCCTCAGTTAGCAGTCTTTGTGGACAAAGATCAAACTGGTTTCTTGAATAACCAGTAGCCAAGATGCCCGCTCTCACGGCGATCCGGTAAAGATCAGTTTCTGTCTCTGTTTGCAATGACACCTAAAATGTTTCGGGGATCTCCTCGACCGCGATCGACTAATGGAATGAGAACTGCGACATTATCCCCAGGTTCTTGCGCTTTGAGTTCAACCCGGCTTCTCTTTACCATCCGTTCTGCTTGGATCACTTGATTGTCATAAGCTTCTGCTTGGATCGACTTGATTCTGGCACATTCAAAGGTTTCACTGATACAAAAAGGCACATAACAATGTTACACAAATTTACTGGAATTTTCGGGAATTCGTGAATTCCCGAGTTAAACAGTAAGTTTCAGTAAAATTGTGTAAAACTGACCCCAAATAATCAGAAATTCGTGAATTGCCTGGAATTTTCAGGGAATTCCTGAATTCCCTGAGTGAAACAGTAAGTTCATGAATTTACTGAAAATGTCAGGAAATTCACGAATTTACTGATTTCACAAATTTACGAACCAGCTTACAAAGAAAGATGAGAGAGAGAGAGAGAGAGAGAGAGAGAGAGAGAGAGAGAGAGAGAGAAAGAGAGAGAGAGAGAGAGACTCTTGACTCTTGACTCTTGTGAGGCCAACGGTCAATACACAAAGAGTTCGCAGCGTCAAATTTTTCGATTTTTCAAAAGAAAACAGTATGAAATGAAATGTGCCATCTGTGCTCGACATCTCTAGTTACTGTCCGGCCCCGCCCGCCCCGCTCTCCCCCCCCCCCCCCCCCCCCCCCCCCCATTACAGCGGGAGGGCAAGAGAGGGGAGGAGGGGGGGAGACAGCGAGCAGGGGGGGGGGGGAGGGGGAGACCGCCATCCGCACGGGGCGCGCGGCGGTAGCTGTGTTCCGACGTGTCTTGTTGCTGTCCGGCCCGCGCGCCCCGCGCCCGCGCCCCCCCCCCCTCCCCCACCACAGCGGGAGCGCAAGAGAGGGGAGGAAGGGGGGCGGGGGGGGGGGGGGGGGGGGGGGGAGACCGCGAGTCGCGCCGGGCGGCAGCTGTGCTCCGACGTCTTTTGTTGCTGTCCGGCCCGCCCGCCCTCCCCCCACCACCACAGCGGGAGCGCAAGAGAGGGGAGGGGGGATGAGACCGCGAGCCGCAGGGGGCGCGCGAGCCAGACACACAAGCTCGCACCCAAAGCCCTGAACATGTAACCTGCACGCCGACATCTTTAACTGTCAGCACATGTCCTGTCTTCTAAACCATGTCTACTTATACATATATACATGTTATACATATTCATCCAACATACATCTCTGCATTACTTCCATCCTTCTATTATCATGATCCCAACTTCTCATCGTCATGCACTTGTATAAAGTATACATGCATATGCAAGAACATCATCCTTTTTCAGATATTTCACTTATGTATACTGAGAGGCAATGAAAACGCAATCCCCATTTCGTTCCCGAAAAATGTCACCTCAGCCAAAATAATGTGAATTATGCACGAGGCATGCAACCTAGCACGCGTATGTTGTATTGCGACGATCTGTATTGACAGGCACAGTTGGGTTCATGACGTCATGAGTAAACCACTCCAACACATCTTTTACTGATAACTGCAAAACACGTGCAACACAGGCATACTGTGATTGCATGCAAACTGCCCATGACTGTCCCCTATAAAAACACACATTGGCGTTTTACTGACACTCGTACGCACCATGCCGCGGTTAACTACAGACCAGAGAAATCAAGCCATTGGCATGCTGAGGGCAGGCACTGCTCACATCAGGGCCGCACAACATTTCAATGTACACCCATCAACCATAACCCGTCTTGCGACTCGGCACCAAAACACTGGAAGTGTAAACACCGTCCACGCCCAGGCGTCCAACGTGTGACGACGGCACGACAGGACTGCTACATTGTCACGCAGCATCTCCGGAATCGTTTTCAGCCAGTTGCACAAACAGCCCGCAACACTATTGGGACTAGAGAAAGACCAATCAGCAGCCGTACCGTGCGTCGGCGTCTGGCAGCAGCAGGGCTACGGGCACGTCGACCATACCAAGGTCAGATCTTAACCCATCGCCATCGACTAGCACGCCAGCGATGGGCTGCCGCAGGTGGCTTTCTGGGGAACAGGGTTTGGGGGAATGTTGTTTTTTTCGGATGAATCCCGGTTCAATGTCTCTTTCCCGGATGGCCGTGATCGTGTGTATCGACGTCAGGGTGAACGTTTTGCGCAACCCTGTGTCATTGAGCGAGATCGTTATGGGGGTGGAGGGGTAATGGTCTGGGGTGCCATAAATGCTCAATTTCGATCGGAGCTTGTATTTGTGCCAGGCAACTTGACGGCAAGGCGTTATATTGACACTGTTCTTGAGCCAGTTCTTCTTCCTCTCTGGAGACAGCATGGTGGCAACAGACTAGTGTTTCAGCAGGACAATGCTCGACCCCACACAGCCGTTCTCACACGAAATTTCCTTCGGGACAGCAATGTGGATGTCATGCAGTGGCCCTCCGTGTCCCCAGACATGAATCCCATTGAGCATTTGTGGGACGAACTTGGACGACGTGTGCAAGGTCAGCAGAATCCCCCAACTACCGTTGCTGAGCTCACCCAAGCATTGCAGCATCACTGGAACGTGATACCGATCCGTATCATCCGTCGTTTGTGCGCTTCAATGCCCCGACGTTTGCAAGCTTGTGTTCGTGCTCAAGGGGGACACACCAGATATTGACAGTGTATTCCTTCTGTCGCGCCTAAATGGGCTTCACTTCAGGCGAATGTGCACCTGTTATAGGCAAACTAATGTACAGTGGTCGCACTTTTGTCACACGTATTTGCTTTGATGTGTGTTTGTTTCATTTCAATAAAATTGTCAGTTGACAATGGAATTGCGTTTTCTTTGCCTCTCAGTATACATTTGTCCAATCTTTCTCAGTTATTCCAGTCTCTCCTTCATAGATAGTCTATCATGTTTTCCTCATTCTTTTACACAAATTCTATCATTCTTCTTCCAGTTCCATCTTCCATTCTCGTCTGTATCATGATTATATTTCATATTTCTAATCTTATGATATGTTTAGGTAACATTGCCAGCCCTCTTAGTATTTTATTTTCTTATAATAGATTTTCTCTGGCTTTGAGTGCATAAAAGACATACATTGCGATATCGCGTGTGATATCTATGATATCATTTTGTAATAAATTTTCTAGTCTAATTGTATTCAAGTTTCTAAAATGTTTAGATATGTAGTTCCCTCTTAATTGTCTGTAGTTTGGACAGATTGTTAGGAAATGTATTTCTGTTTCTTCCACTGGACAGAAGGGGCATGTTGTGATCACTAAATTGTCTATATACTTCTTGTTTGTATGCAATTCATTTATTCCTAGCCTCATTCTTGTCAATGCTTTCCTGAACTTTGCTGTAGTGATTTCGTGTAAGTATTCTTCTGTTGGTGCATGGTTTTAAACGAATAATATGTTGTAAATCGTTAGCTGTTTGTAATTTTGTCATGCCATGTCTGTTTAAAACAATCTATCATTCTTTGCTTTAACTCATTAATGAACCTGTGTTCATTTCTTGCCCCCTCATTGTTCCATACTTCTGAAAACCCATAACTGTCTAAACATCTTTTTATTCCTAGAGCCCAGTTTTGTTGTTTACTTCTGTTTTTTTCCCTCTCATATGCTTGCTTCGGTATCCTGTCTGGTGTCATTTTTACCAGTCTTAGCCAATATCTAATTGTCTTTATTGTACTATCTGTGTATATCGGGTATCTACCTAACTCTCCATATACTAAGTAGTTCGGTGTTTTCATTCCTACCCCTAGGTATTTTTTGCTTGCGAGTAAATGTACATTTTCTGCTGCTGAATAGTTAATCAGTCCCCATACTTCTGCTGCATATAGAAGTAATGGTTTAACCTGTGAATCAAAAAGTTTGAAATAGATGTTCATGTCTATATGCCCTAAGCTATACATAGTTTTCATTATCTCTATCATCTTTCCTTTCGCTTTGCCTGCATATTCTGAGAGTGAGATATCGACAGAAAGTTTAGTTGTTAATGTATAACCTAGGTATTTATAGCTATTAACAACTTCAATTTCTTTTCCTTTATAATACCATTTTTCCAGTTTGCCTAAGTATCCTTTTCTGAATACCATGATTTTTGTTTTTTGCAGATTTACTGTTAACCCTATGTGATCAGAAGTTTCTTGCAGGTTTTTAATTTGGTTCTGTAGTCCAGCTGGTGTCCGTGATATTAGTGCTATATCATCCGCAAATAGCAATAAGAATAATTCATCGGTTCCTGGTAAAAAATTGATATCCGTGTCTTCCTCTCATTGTTACCTTCTCAGCTACTTCTGCTATTAGTAAGGAGAAAATCAAGGGAGATAATAGGCATCCCTGTTTCACTCCGAGTGGGCAGTCAAAAAAGTCTGTTTATTCTGTCCCATGTCTCACACATGCTTGTACTGTTCTATATATACCTTTCAACATATTTAGCATTTTAGTAGAAATTTTGTATTTCTGTAATATTTTCCATAATTCATGTCTATTTACTGTATCAAACGCTTTTTGATAATCGATAAATGCAACATATAGTTTACTTCTTCTTCTACCATATAGGCAGTTACTAATCATTGATACAAGTGTGAAAATATGGTCTATGGTTGAGTAGTTTTTTCTGAATCCTGCTTGTTCTCTACTTATTTTATTTTCTTCCTCTGCCCAGTTGTATAATCTTCTGTTTATTATGGCTGTAAATATTTTACTTATAATGCATAGTAGGGAAATTCCTCTGTAATTTCCTGGGTTTTGTTTGTTACCTTTCTTGAACAAAGGTACTATGATAGCTTTTGTCCATTCCCTGGGGAAATAACTATCTTGGTATAACTTATTAAATAATTTTGTCAGGAATGGAGTTATATTTTGCTCTATTGTCTTTAAAAATTCAGGTGGTATTTCATCTATACCACGTGATTTGCCTTTTTTCAATTTTTTTTATTGCTAGGCTTACTTTGTTGTTGGTTATTTCTTCATCTAGTTCTTGTATTTGGATTTCATCTTCATCTTCCTCTACATTTTGTTGTAGTCTCTCTGTATTGTTTTGTATTTCAGGTATTTGAGGATTTAGGACGCTTTCAAAATGTTCCTTCCATTGTGTGATGGTTATTGATGGTAGTGTAGTCTTCCTTCTTTTAGTATTTCTTATGATGTTCCAAAATTTCTGACTATCCTTTTGGTTTTGTATGAGTGTGTCATATGTCTGTTTTCTATACTGTTTTTTCTTTTCTCTAATTGTCTCTTGGTATATTGTTCTTTTGTTATTATATGCCTCCTTTCTTTTTTCATGTAGAGTTAGGTTTTTCCTCTTGTTTGTATGTGTCAGTCTGCTGAGTGCATGTCTAGCTTCTTTCTTTTTGTCTTTACATTCCTTGTCGTACCAACCCTTTGATGTTATATTGTTTCTTCCCGCGCCTGTAGTTGTATACATGTTTTTCCCCGCCTCCTTAAGTAGTGTATTAAATTTCTCTATGCTTGTATCTACGTCAGTGTTTATCTCTTCTGTGATCTGTTCAAGTAATTGCTTGGATCTTTCTGTTTCAATAGCCTGGATATATTCCTGTTGTTTTGTTGGATCGCATCTAATTTTCTTTGCTGACTTTTTCTTGGGTTTATCCACTTGTGGGTCTGGCAATGTACTCTGAAGTTCCATAGTGATGGGCATGTGGTGAGATTCAATTCTTTCATCAATAGTACAATTTCTTACATTTTCAATCAATTCAATAGAACACACATAATAGTCAATTGTACTGTTCCCCCTTTCCGAGTAAAACGTATATGCACAATCAAAGTTCTCGGTACAAAGTCCGTTTAAAGGGGTTAAATTGAATGTTATGCAAAGTTCCATTAATTTTTTGCCAAAACTGTTTATGTATGAGTCCTTTGATTTTCGTGAATATACGTCTTGGTTATCATTTGCAATGTCATTGTTATCATTGATATTCAAGCCCCATTCTCCTATGCGAGCATTGAAATCTCCTCCAATGATATAGTAAAAATCATTTCCTTGTTCTATTTGCATAAGTATATACTGTTCTATTAGTTCTAGAGTACATGAATAATCTTTATCAGAGTAAAAACGACTGTCCACTGGATGTACATAAATGCCAAAAAACAGTATATCTTTTTCACACTTTAACAAATCATTTGTTATTTTTATGCATAATACATTTTTTACATCAGTGTTTATCAGCTGGACATATTCAGACAATTCCTTTTTAACTAACATGATAATCCCCCCTGAAGGTCTGCCCATTCTAGTAAATTTTACCGCTGGACAGTGTAAGTGTAAAAATTCTTGAAATTTTATCTCGAAGTCGAATGATTCTAATGTAAATGTTTCACTTAGACTACACACGTCAAACGACGTGATATATTCTAAGAAGTCTGGATCTGTTAGCTTTCCAAGTAGACCTTCGACATTCCAGCAACCAAAATATAGCTTTCTTGTTTCCCTCGTGCTCTCATTCTCACTCTTGTTTTCGTTTTCATTACTATTTCCTTTCACTCTTCTCACATTCTCCACAGACTGTCCTGTATCATTATCCTTCCTTTTCTGTTGTGTGTGACCCTGGCCTGCCCCTCAGCTATCCTCTTTATCGGACCCTTCTCTCTTGTCTTTTCTTGTTGATTGGGAACGTGTGTTCGCTGATAGACGTGTGTACCCTGGTTGTTTGTTTGTTTGTTTTGTATTTCCTGTTTGAGGTCTTGATTGTTGTTTTCCTGTAGTGTGTTGTTTTGTTTTAGTTTTACCTCCACCATTCGTTTTGTTCCCTTCTTCGTTGTCGGAGCTTATTATGCTTTGTGCTTGCATGGTTTCTTCTATTGTGAATTGTCTTGTGTTTGTTGATTTGTTGCCTAATGTGGGTGTTTTATCGTCTTTCTTTTGCCTATCTTCCATTCCCTTCGATGTGCCTTTGTATTTTGAACTAGCATCCTGTCCTTTCCCCGTGTTAGTGTGTCCTTCATGTCGTGTGCGTGGTGTTGTCATTTCCTGTGCCTCGACCTCTTTGCCTGCCGCGCACGCCGTGTCCGTGTGTGACCCTGACCTCCCTATGCTGTGTGGTTGGTTCGAGCTTTTATCATGCTCACCCCCCGATGTGTGTACCATTGCTTGTATGCGTA
>CM031623.1:38290301-38304510 GCA_018398815.1 Conus ventricosus
TACTGTCAGTGAAGGTAGTTTGTGATGATTCCTGTGTGTCTGGGTTGCTACCTGTCTACACACGAGTGTTTTACCTGTTTGTTCCATTGTTTTATTGCTTGAGCGACGGAATGGTCGCGTGGTTATTTGGGTGTGTAAATGGGCAGATAACGACTTGAATGCCGTTCGCTTGTTTGTGCGTTCATGTGGCTATTTTGTAAACAAGTAGCGGGGGCCGGAATTGCTCAGCTGGTAGAGCGCCCGACTCGTAATCCAAGGGTTGCGGGTTCGAATCTCCGCCTGGCCGTTTCGGTACAGAGGATTTTTCCCTCGGAGTTATCATTAGTTCTGACAGTCCTTCGAATGAGACCATGAACCGAGGTTCCGTGTGTGAACGCCTGTATAACATCTTGCACACACGTCAAATCCCATCACCAACTTTGGGAAGAGAAGGCCAGTTTGGCCGTTGGTATGGATGACACGTTACACATAGCATGCACCTTCCCCGAAGATGGAGTATGGCTGCCTTAATGGCGGGATAAAAAAAAAAACGGTCATGCACACAAAAGTCCACTCCCTTTGTTGGGTAGATGGGATTAATACTTGCCTGTCCATACAGAGGGAGTGTCCGCAGGAGTACCAGCCTGCGTACGCCGAAGAAGAAGAAGTAAGCAAGTAGCCACTGGTCAGTCTGTTTGCTTATTTGTTTCTTGCAGCGGCTAGTTTGTGAGCGTTTGTTTGTTCGATGTATTTACACCCGTGGGTCCACTGCAGGGCTGAAAAGCAACAGCCGCTCCTTACTGGGCCGGGGGTGTAACGGATGAAACGTGAGAAGCCGTAGCGTGTAGCACGCACTGTCCTGAAGTGGGTGTAATGATCTACGGAGAGAGAAAAATAGATGTAGTTGGCTGGCTGATGTGCGATGTGTGTCCGTTTTGAAGTTGATCAAATTACTTGGACACTACACACATGATGGGTGGTTTCTAAACAGTTTTGTTACAATTTTTCAGACAATTGCGTAACTGCTATACGGCCCAGGTGATGCCTTGCTCAATGGAAAAATTGGGTGCTGATTAATTTCATTCATTGTTCATAATTCATGCCGTTCGCAACAGCGAGTACCTTTCTTGTGTGTTTATATATTTTCATTTGTAACACTGTCACTCGCTATACCTTCATGATAGTTTATATGTTTTCATTTATGACACTGTTACTCGCTATACCTTCATGATAGTTTATATATTTCATTTATAACACTGTTACTCGCTATACCTTCATGATAGTTTATATGTTTTCATTTATAACACTGTTACTCGCTATACCTTTATGATAGTTTATGTATTTTCATTTATGACACTGTTACTCGCTATACCTTTATGATAGTTTATGTATTTTCATTTATAACACTGTTACTCGCTATACCTTCATGATAGTTTATATGTTTTCATTTATGACACTGTTACTCGCTATACCTTCATGATAGTTTATATGTTTTCATTTATAACACTGTTACTCGCTATACCTTCATGATAGTTTATGTTTTCATTTATGACACTGTTACTCGCTATACCTTTATGATAGTTTATGTATTTTCATTTATAACACTGTTACTCGCCATACCTTTATGATAGTTTATATATTTTCATTTATAACACTGTTACTCGCCATACCTTTATGGTAGTTGATATATTTTCATTTATAACACTGTTACTCGCCATACCTTTATGATAGTTGATATATTTTCATTTATAACACTGTTACTCGCCATACCTTTATGATAGTTGATATATTTTCATTTACAACACTGTTACTCACTATAACTTTATGACCTATGCTTTTGACTATTCGTAACTCCTGTCGTTTGCAACGGAGAGCCCATTTTGCTAATGTTATGGTTATGACATAATTGTGTTGTTGGTTTACAAAGACATGTTTTTACCTCCAACCGTTCGCAACGGAGAACCCCTTTTGCTAATGTTATGATGTGATGTAATGTTTTTCGACAACCCTCTAACCCCTCTCCTTTCTCCCCGTCTGTGTGTATAGCCACCATTCTTTCTGTTTGTATAGCCACTATAAGTACTACAACTACTATCGTCATATCACCCATGTGGCGTAAATCCTCTCTTTATTATCATTTTTGAATGTTTTCCATCATCATTTATCATTGTCATTATTATTGCTATCATTATCATCATCGTCATCATTATCATTTTAACTCCCATGATCCCCTTCCCAAAGGCCTCGTTTTCATCCAACACCCATTTTGGGCCCAAGTTGAGAAGACAAGTGTTTGCTCGTTCTTCGTCTTCACTGTCCTGAATGTTGTTTATCTTGCCTGAAAGAAGACCTGAGAGGTCGAAACGCGTCGTGTTTTGTTTGTGATTTGCTTGTCTATGTTAACCGGCGTAGTTGCTTCATATTCTTTTAAAACTGACCACGTAAAAAAAAAAAAAAGAGAGGAAAATTGCAGCATGAAAAGCAAAAGCAAACTAACATTAAAACAACAGAAAGGAAATAAACAAAACAAAAACACCAAAAAAAAAATTTAAAAAAAAAGAAAAAAAAAGAAAAAGAAAAAGAAAGAAAAACAAAAGAAAGAAAAGAAAGAAAGAAAGAAAAAACGAAGTATTCAGGTTTAAAAAAAATGACAAAAATATATATACACACACACATTTTTGTTTGTTTGTTTGTTTATTTGTCTTTCTTTGGAAAAAAAAAAAACTTCTACAAAGTACCACACCATCGATCATGGCTTGTCATCGCCATAGATGACCAAACAAAAAAACGATACCCTACATAGCTAAATGTAGGTACCATGATGAGAGAGAGAGAGGCAAAGGGTGAGAGAGAGAGACAGAGAGAGGGACAGAGACAGAGAAAGAGAGAGAGGCAGACACAAAGAGTGAGAAAGAGAGACAGCGACTGAGAGAGAGAGAGAGGCAGAGAGAGACAGAAAGAGAGACAGAGAAAGAGAGAGAGAGAGAGAGAGAGAGAGAGAGAGAGAGAGAGAGAGAGAGAGAGAGAGAGACAGAAAGGCAGAGAGAAAGGCAGAGAGAAAGGCAGACACACAGAGAGAGAGAGAGAGAGAGAGAGAGAGAGAGAGAGAGAGAGAGAGAGAGAGAGAGAGAGAGAGAGAGGCGGGGAAGGCAGAGAAAAGACAGAGAGAAAGACAGACAGAGAGAGAGACAGAGAGAGAGAAGAGAGAGAGAGAGAGAGAGAGAGATGAGAGAAGAAATATAAAGACAAGAGGAGAGAGAGAGAGAGAGAAAGACGGACAGAGAGAGACACAGAGAAGAGACAGACACAGAGACAGAGACACGGAAAGAGAGCAACTGACTCTTACAAACCCGCGATTTTATTTTTTTATTTTTATTTTTTTTTGGGGGGGGTAGGGAGGGTCGGGTGAGAGCTAAACGTGAACGATACAGACAGACAAACAGAGAACACAGACACAAGATCTGTAAGCGTAAGGCAAACCCATTCTAGCTCTCCAAGTCCGCCCCAGAGT
This sequence comes from Conus ventricosus, assembly GCA_018398815.1. Lineage (NCBI taxonomy): Eukaryota > Metazoa > Mollusca > Gastropoda > Neogastropoda > Conidae > Conus > Conus ventricosus. The sequence goes on from CM031623.1 coordinate 38,293,792, forward strand.
AGTTCAGCTCTCATAGTCTGAGCCACTAACATCGATTTCTGAGAGGAGGTCGCTCTGGGACGCCGCGAAGAAACAGCCTGAACCTCCGCCCGGTATCAAGAGGTCGTCTCCGCCCTGGGCTGCTCGCGCACCGCACCTCCGCTCCTCGCAGGCTCTGGAAGGCTTTGCGCAAGACTGAGTTCAGACGATGTCTGTGCCTTTGCTGGTGCCAGACGCGTCCTGGAAGACGATGGCGTCGTCTGGCGACCACATGATCTGCAACTGTGGGCACCACACGGCCGAGCTTGTGCTGATTCTTATTTCTGGGTCCCCGTCTGTCTGCCTTGCTCTTTGTCTCTGTCTGTCTGCTTGTCTGTCTGTCTGTCTGTCTGTTTCTCGCTCGCTCGCTCTCTCTGTCTTTGTCTGTATTTGTGTCTGTCTGTCTGTCTGTCTGTCTCCTGTCTGTCTGTCTCTCTGTCTCTGTCTGTCTGTCTGTCTGCTGTCTCTCTCTCTCTCTCTCTCTCTCTCTCTCTCTCTCTCTCTGGTTTTTGAATTTAAAAAAAGCAATATCAGATTGACACCATTATTAATCACCTTGTACAACACTGTCAAGCAGCTATTTCCCGATGTTTATAGGTCATAGGCATAAAGGATCAAAATAATGTTTGAGAGACAGACAGACAGACAGACAGAGACAGAGAGACACAGAGATTCGAACTCGTGCATTGACGCGCATTCAGAGAGACAGACAGACAGAGACAGGGAGACAGAGACAGACAGACAGAGACGGAGAGAGAGAAGAGACAGACAGACAAGACAGAGAGACAGACAGACAAGACAGACAGATCAGACAGACAGACAGACAGACGGATAGCCAAGATAGACACACACACACACACACGGGGACACAAGACAGACAGACCAGACAGACAGACAGACAGACAGACAAGACAGACAGGCAGGCAGACAGACAAGACAGACAGGGGGACAAGACAGACAAACACACAGACAAGACAATGCAGACAGACAAGACAGACAGACATCAAAAGAGAACCAGAATGCCAGGTTGTTCTGACAACCCCCCCCCCCCCCCCCCCCCCTGGGTGCTGCCCAGGGGAAGAACTCACCAGGGAAGAGGAGGAGGAGGAAGATGGAGGGGGAGGGGTGTGCGGGGTCTCCTGCGTTGGGGAGGATAGCGTACTCCAGCGTGAAGTCTTCAGGGAGGCACACCGTTGTAGGGTCAAACAGCCGCCGCCTGAGAAGAAAAGCATCGTCAGTTTGGTTGATAGTAGCCACCCAACACTCCTCTTCCTTCTCCTCCTGCCCCCCCCCCCCCCCCCCTCCCCCAACACAACACAACACAACACAACACAACACAACACAACACGACTCTTCCCTGTCTTCTCTGTCTCTGTGTCTGTGTCTGCGTGTCTGTCTGATTTTTGTCTGTCTGTCTCTGTCTCTCTCTCCCTCTCTGTCTCTGTGTGTCTGTCTGTCTCTCTGTCTGTGTTTCTCTGTCTGTCTGTCTGTCTGTCTCTGTGTCTGTCTCTCTTCCTCTCTCTCTCCCTCTCTCTCTGTCTGTGTCTCTCTGTCTGTCTATCTCTGTCCGTCTGTCTGTCTCTCTAGCTGTCTGTCTGTCTGTCTGTCCGTCTGTCTGTCTCTCTAGCTGTCTGTCTGTCTGTCTGTCTGTCTGTCTCTCTAGCTGTCCGTCTGTCTGTCTCTGTCTGTCTCTCTTCCTCTCTCTCCCTCTCTCTCTCCCTCTCTCTCTGTCTGTGTCTCTCTGTCTGTCTGTCTCTGTCCGTCTGTCTGTCTCTCTAGCTGACTATTTCTGCCTTTCAGTCAGCGGCCTTCTGTCAGTTTCTCTGTCTGTCACGCACGGACATTCAAGGGACATAATTGCACATATTGTAAGGCGGAGTTATTGTAGCGGTCAGTTCTTTCTTTTTCCCGTGTCGATATTTGGGAGTTACGATGCGTGCTTTATTTGTGGTGTGTGTGTGTGTGTGTGTGTGTGTGTTTTGGTCGAGTCATTGTTGGTAGGTGATCGACCAAAGATGGTGAAGTGTGTGCCTATGTTTGGCTGTATCTATTCTTGTGATTTTGTGGTCTGTTGCCTTGGTGATTTATGGTACCGGTGATTGGTTGACCAACTATTGGAGATCGGTGCTTATATATGGTTGTGTCCACATTTGGTCTTGTGTACAAGCTGTTGGTGGTTATCGATTGATGATTGGAGGATTTATAATCTAGAGTCTGTGCCATACACAGTTGTTTCCATATTGGGAAGTGTGGTCTCGTCACCCTAGGTGACTTATTGCTGATTGGTTTCTGGCAAGTTGGTGTTTCGAGTCTGCATACGACTGTCGCTATCTATGCCCCTATTTGGAGTTTTGTCGTGCCGTTCCCTGGGCAACCTCTTGATGATTGGTCGAAGTCAGGGTGTGGCCTTGTCAGTTTCATGGTGTCTGTCAACTCTTAAGTGTCGTCTGTCTTTGACTGTCTGATTCAGTTGTTTGCGACTCCTGGCTCGAGACGGAGGTAGCCCCTGATCCAGCGTTTGGTGAGGCAGTTTTGCCACTTTGTTTAGTGGGCTGCCAGGAAACCCATCGGTGTGTCCTTGTGACAGCTCGGGATTCCAAGAAGAAGTTATCGGTGTGTCGGTGTCTGCCACCAGTGTCCACGCCTTCAAGAGAGCGAGGGTTTCCCCGGTCTGGAGCTGCTCTGGCGGGTGTTTGCCCTGTATTGTCTTCATTTGTCATCGTAACTCCAGGTGAGAAGTGTAGGGCAGGTTGTTCATTGAAGAAGGGAGTTGGAGGTAGATGATTCTGGATCGAAACGCGTCGTTTGTACATCTAGGCGAAATGTGAAAAGCGCGATTCAGTTTAGTATGAAAAAAACAAAGGATCTACGGGCCGTAAATTGCGCCGACTTGTGGACAAGGGGGAAGGAGTAGAGGGAGGTGTCATATGCTTGACGCGCGCTACTGTTTCGGGCGAGAGGTTATCGTCATGCGCGCGCGCGCGCGCCGAATGTTGGTATATGCGGCGGTTGTTGTTTTCATTGCATTGTGTTTGCGTCGTTTGTTGAAAATGAATTTTTTAAAGAAAAAAAGTGTTGTTTTAAATTCCGATAATTATCGAGTTAAACCGTAAGTTTGTATATATGAAAATTGATGAGGATTATAATAGGTTTTTGTTTATTCTTATTTTTCTTTTGATTGGAGAAGAAATTATTTCGTATGCCCCTCTTTTCATTTGAAGGATGGCTGTTGCGCCGAAACGATAATGGGAGGGGGGATGATGGTGTGCTTTGACCTCGAGTAGAGGAAGAGGGAGTGTGAAGGTGGTTATTGTAGTTGGAAAGAAAATGGTATATGGTTGTTTGTGTGAAGTTGGTGAATTATATGACATTGGTGGTTTGAATTGATGAATATTTGCGGTGTTATGCATTGATATATTTAATGCATCATGTTTTCTTTTTGTGATTATGATTGGAAGTTGGAATAGGTAGTTTTTAGATTTGTTGTGTTATTCTTAAGTTAGTGCAGTGATTTGGTTGCAAGTTGAAATTGATTAGGCGCATGCCTAGTCACGTACAGCCCAGCAGGGGGGCGCCGTCGTGTCACTCCGATTTTGTTAGTATGTCTGGGTCTTCGTTACTATATATGGCCTCGCCGGTCATTTGTTTTCGATCGCTATCGGTTTTGGTGATACTGTGCTGTTTGAGTTCCGGGCAGTGACAGTGGTCATTCATTTTATTATTGGATTATGATATCATATCGGGGTTGACCCAATATTGTCTCTTATTCAGCAGCGGCGAGCGCTTCCACTCTCCAGTGTTGTTTGTTGTTGTTGAATTGTTTGGCATTCATTATATGCCATTGAAGAAAACAGTAATTCTTTATTATTTATAAATTCCCTGTGGATAATTTCGTTGACTGATTTATGGCATCATCCTGTCCCACTTGGGTACATACCGTTTGAGGTGTGTCGATTGAGATATGGAATAATATGGTATTGATAGTGTGGTATGTGAAAGGATGGTTGTTAATATTTTTTGTCACATTGACAGTATTATTAATTGACTTTGTTGACTTCGATATTCCAGAATATGGAGAAAGCCGGGGTGTTCATAATCGGAAGTTAACAACTGTTTTTTTTTTTTGTGCACTCTGTTTTTTTTATAATGGATATTGTAGGCTGATTTATGTCCCGTTTGGTAGAATTGTGAGTGCAAGATTGGGTTGTTGGTGTATGTGTTACACTTAGTTTGATGGCTCAAATGCCTTGGCCGACATTGAAGTCGCAGAGACAATGGGTTGTAGTTCTGGTGTGCCCGAAGTTGGAGGTAGGTGATTCAGCGAAAAACAATAAGTTGGAACTGGCATGGCAAGGCCCATTCCCTGTGGTCGCCAGGGTGGGAGAGGCAAACTACAAGGTGCGCGTGCGAGGACGAGAGAAGTTGTTCCACGTGCACCTGCTCAAGATGTTTGTGGAGAGAGAGCAGGAATCTACCCCAGTAGTGGTGGCTTCTGTTGTACACCAAGAGGAAGAGGCTGAGGAACAAATCCCCACCATCAGGAAGGAAATTCCTCTAGTTCCGTTAACCGCATCTGAGACAGCGGAAGACGTCGTGACTGGGACGGAGGATGCCCGGTTTAGAGGACAGCTTCAGGAGTTAGTCAAAGAATACCATGACGTGTTGACTGACCTCCCGGATCGACCACATTGGAGTCTTGCAAGATCAGACTCAACTCCGACACTCCAGTGCGGTCCAAGCCCTACCCAGTGCCCTACTCTCAACGAGAGTCCGTTCGTGACGAGATGGAGTTGATGTTGAGGATGGGGGTGATTGAAAAGTCAGTGTCCCCATACTCCTCACCCATCGTGCTGGTAAAGAAAAAGATGGCAAGATTCGATTTTGCGTCGATTTTCGTCGCCTCAACAAGATTGTAGAGTTCGACGCAGAGCCGATGCCAGAGATTGAGTACCTGTTCGCTAAGCTGGGAGAGCAGCGGGTTTTTAGCAAGCTGGACTTGTCAAAGGGGTATTGGCAGATTCCAGTTGAGGAGAGTGACCGCCCCAAGACTGCGTTCTCCACACCACAAGGCCACTACCAGTGGATCAAGATGCCATTTGCTTTATGCACATCATGCGCAGTATTCACCCGCATGATGCGGAAGCTGCTGCACACACAACACACACACGCGCGCGCGCGCACGCACATACACATACATACACTCACACGCACGCACGCACGCTCACACACACACACACTCGCGCGCACACACAACACACACACACACACACACACCCACACACACACGCACACACACACACACGCACACACACACGCACACACACACACGCACACACACACACGCACACACACACACCACACACACACACACACACACACACACACACACACCACACACACACACACACACACACGCACGCACCACACACACACACGCACATACACACACACACACGCACACACACACACACACCACACACACACACACGCACACACACACACCACACACACACACCGCACACACACACACACACACACACACCACACACACACACACCACACACACACACACACACACACACACACGGACCCTCTGTTGACAAGCTTACTTGATGTACTTCTTGCTGGCTTGCTTCACCAGTCGTCTTTTCGCCTCCTGTAACGCCTCGTCAATGGTGAGAAGCGCTGGTCCAGCACTTGCCTTGCTGTCGCTGGCCATGGCAAGCTCAGGGAGGTTTGGGGGAGCGCTGTCGACCGCCTCACCTGATGGAGAGAAATGAGAGTTAGTGGGAGTGTAAGCAGGATCTATCCTCACGTCATAATTTGGTTTTTCATGTCATAATCGTTGATGCGTGTGTCTTCTGATTCATCCTAAGCCGTAGGGGGGCCGGAATAGCTCAGTTGGTAGAGCGCCGGACTCGTGATCCTGGGGTTGCGGGTTCGAATTTCGGCACAGGGGGATTTTTCCCTCGGAGTTAACATTGGTTCTGACTCCATTCCCCATACAGTCCTTCGAATGAGACTATAAACCGAGATTCCGTGTGTGAACGCACGCACAACATCTTGCACACACGTCAAATCCCATCACCAACTTTCGGAGGAGAAGGCCAGTTTGGCCGTTGGTACGGATGACACGTTACACATAGCATGCACCTTCCACGAAGATGGAGTATGGCTGCCTTAATGGTGGGATAGAAAAAAACGGTCATACACACAAAACTCTACTGCCTGTCTATACAGGCAGTGTCCGCAGGAGTATCGGCCTGCGTACGCAGAGAGAGAGAGAGAGAGAGAGAGAGAGAGAGAGAGAGAGAGAGAGAGAGAACGAACGAAATTTTATTATTTTACCAGGGTAATGAGATAAGAGAGAGAGACAGACAGACAGAGGGAGAGAGAGAGAGAGAGAGAGAGAGAGAGAGAGAGAGAGAGAGACAGACAGACAGAGGAGAGAGAGAGAGAGAGAGAGAGAGAGAGAGAGAGAGAGAGAGAGAGAGAGATCCTCAGCCGTAGCTGACACACTCGGTCTTCGGCAGGTCGGATCAAGTTTTCTGTCGGGTGGGGGGAGGGGGGGGGGGGGGGGGGGGGGGCTTCTCCCTTAGCTCAAGGCTAAAAAGTCCTTCCCTGTGAGCACAGGGGGTGGTTTGTTCACTGGGGTGTCCTTCCCCAGGGCTAAGAGCTTATGGCGTGGCTCTGGATCTCATGATGCTCCAGCCATGGGACACATGGGATATGTCAGTGGAGATAACCGTACCACCTAGTATCCCCGCCCCGTCCTGCTTGAACATTGACCTCCTCCTCCTCCTCCCGTCTCTCCGTCCTCTCCCGTTCTTCTCCCCTCATCTTCCCACCTGCAGTCCCCCCTCCCCTCTAACCCCCCCCCCCCCCCCCCCCCCCGTCCTCTTTGCCTTACAACCCCTTCGAAGTCAGACATCGCTTTTCCCCTCCCCCACTCCATACCCTTTGACCCGCTTCCCCTTTGACCCGCTTCCCCTTACCCTTTGACCTGCTTCCACTTATCCTTTGACCTACTCCCCCATACCTTTCACCCGCTTCTCCTTACCCTTTGACCTACTTCCCCTTCCCCTTTGACCCGCTTTCCCTTACGCTTTGACCTAATTCCCCTTGCCCTTTGACCCGCTTCTCCTTACCCTTTGACCTACTTCCCCTTGCCCTTTGACCCACTTTCCCTTACACTTTGACCCACTTTCCATTAAGCTTTGACCTAACCCCCCCCCCCCCTACCCTTTGACCCGCTTTCCCTTGCGCTTTGACCTACTTCCCCTTACCCGTTGATCCGCTTTACATTCCGACTTCGCTTTCAGCTCTGCCTTCTGCAGCTCTGCAGCTGAGCTGCTGTGATGTAGTGTGTATGGACTAGCCTGCACGCAGTACACGCCTCCTGAATCACACCGAAAGGGAAACCAATGCTAAGGTGATGGTTTCCTTTCTTTTTATCCCAATTCAAAGAGAGCGTTATTGATTGACAGGCACGTCAAATCATTTCATAGTAATGTCTACATTTCACACGTGTGGATAACATATTTTATTACATCTTCATACAGTCTCATAACTGATCACGTTTGGGGGGGGGGGGAGAGAGAGAGCCCCACACACACACATGCCGTACGTGGACGCAGCAAGCACACACACACAAACACACACATGCACATTGGCATACTAAATTTTATGGATAAGGTGTCACTTTTTCCAAACATCCAAATAGCTAATCTACACCCTGCCTACCACCATATCCCCATCCCACCTCTCCAACCACCCCATCCCCCACCCCCTCCCTCCACATACACGTAAATAGGATACATGAAAACGTTTATACAGGCAAAGGGAAGGAGGGGGCGGGTCAGAAGGAGACGGGGATGGAGTGGGGGCGGGGACGGCAACAACAACAACAACAAAAAACGAATAGAAAAAAAAAACTATAGAGCCACTGCTCTGCATTAAAAAGATAAACTATTTTTAGTCATGCACAGACATATAGGCCTACCCATAATATGCACTCCCATATCTACACTGTACGCACGGCATACATGATATTCAACTACTGTTGTCAGTGACAACAGACAACCTAGCTAGCAACAGTTCACTTGATCCAGAAGCAGATCTTGCGCTACCACTGTAAGTTCCAATAGTTGAGAAGCAATCAGTAACTCACCAGTACACCTGCAGCCTGTTCAAATCGTGTGGAGCTGTTGGCTCCAGCCGTAACACGCTGACAGGCTCACCACGAAGCCCGTTGTCAACCGTCCTAGGATCAGCTTCGTACGGTGACGTGTTCTATGACAGAATTGATGCGTCATCGAAGCATGATTAGATCAGGAGGAGGATGACTGCACGTTTTGTTTTCCTCCCTCTTCCCCTTCACTTCTTCTGCTCTTTCATCTCTTACGGCCCCTTCCCCCCCCACTTGGCATGTACAGAAAGTGGAAGGAGAAGAGAGAGAGAGAGAGAGAGAAGAGAGAGAGAGAGAGAGAGAGAGAGTAGAGAAAGAGAGAGAGAGGAGGCGCATATCCACACATTGATAGAGGCACACAGCCACACAATTGTAGAGAGAGACACACTTTGCCACTTTGATATTTTATTGTCATTACCAAAGAGGTCTTTTGACAAGGGGGGAGGGGGGTAACAGAACAATAACATTTCCCTCTTCCTTTCCTGCAAACAAATAGTACGCATTCATTCCTAGTGTGTATCAAATCAACGTTAACAAAAACAATAAATTCGTAACATTTCCTTATGACCTCGCGCACAGGAGTAATGCAGTAAGGTTTAAAACAACAACAACAAACAACAACAACAACAAACTATAAGACTGAGTCGACCAAATGATGACTTTGTATCTTAATGATCTCATCCACATGCGATGAATGATATTATTCATTCATGTATCTCATATAATGTATTATCTTAAACTTCACTATTCTTCATCTGTCTAATTTTCAATGCTTCCACGATGAATTTCGCAACTGACTGAATCACAAGTTCATCATCTGATGATAACACGCAGCGACATTTTGTCTTTTCGCTATATCTAACTGGAAAAATGAACAAGTTGTCCGCACTACATTATAAGCAGTACAGTGGAACAGAAAGTGTTCTTCGACAAGAGAGAGAGAGAGAAGAGAGAGAGAGAATGAGAGGGAGAGAGAGAGAGAGAGAGAGAGAAGAGAGAGAGAAGAAGGAGAGAGAGAGAGAGAGAGGAGAGAGGAGAGAGAGAGAGAGAGAGGCACAAAGCCACACATTGAGAAGACAGACAGACAGACAGACAGATGCATTCGATTTTTTCGTTTTAAAGTTAATGGGGCGACTTCCATCGACGCATCCTCAGGAGTTGATGTCGTTGCTGTGTTTGGCACATCAAAGACAGGTACCACAGGCGCCTGGACTCCTCCTGGCTTTGGTCTGGTCTGCAGCGCTGGCTTTGCCTGCTTCTGCCACAACTTCCCCCACACTTGCGACAGACATTGAAACGGATTTTTTTTTTAAAGCGCACGCAGGCTGATAGTCCCGCGGACACTCCCTGCATAGACAGGCAAGGATTAATCCCATCTACCCAACAAAGGGAGTGGAGTTTTGTGTGTTATGACAGTTGTTTTTTTTTTTTTGTTTTTTTTTTATCCTGCCATTTTTAAGGCAGCCATGCTCCAGTTTCGAGGAAGGTGCATGCTATGTGTAACGTGTCATCATACCAACATTCCTTTGTAGATAGGTAGCAGCCAGACACACAGAGGAATCATCACACCTTCACTGACACTATCTTAATCATTTGAACTGGCCGCCGCGCGGCTTGGTGGTCACTGTGACTTTCAGCCAACAAGGGCGGCGTTCCCAAGTCGTGTGTCCAGTGTTCGAACACAAGGAACCTGCAGGGTGCGCGTTAAACTGTATCCACTGATCACAGTTAAAAGACAACAAGGTCTGCAATTTTATGTTTTCGACCATTGATTTGTTGATGACTAAAAACACAATCTGTGATAATACTGAATTGCTGTTTTCAGTTTCAATCTTATTAAACGCCAGCCCTCCTTAGTTGCAGAGTTACTTGTATTATGACGGTGGAAATGTATTATTTCTTATCTAAACAAATTTCGATGGAGTTTGAAAAACAAATATAAGAACATAGAACGTTTGACTTCCATCCGCTAGTATTGTTTCACTAAGACAGTACTCTCTCCTCACTCTAGGTATTGTTTTCACAACGACAGTACTCTGTCTGTCCTCACTCTAAGTGTTGTTTCACTACGACAGTACTCTGTCTCTCCTCACTCTAGGTATTGTTTCACTAAGACAGTACTCTGTCTGTCCTCACTCTAGGTATTGTTTCACTGAGACAGTACCCTGTCTGTCCTCACTCTAAGTATTGTTTCACTAAGACAGTACTCTGTCTGCCCTCACTCTAAGTATTGTTTCACTAAGACAGTACTCTGTCGTCCTCACTCTAGGTATTGTTTCACTAAGACAGTACTCTGTCTGTCCTCACTCTAGTATTGTTTCACTAAGACAGAACTCTGTCTGTCCTCATCTAGGTATTGTCTCACTAAGACAGTACTCTCTCTGTCCTCACTCTAGGTATTGTTTCACTAAGACAGTACTCTGTCTGTCCTCACTCTAGGTATTGTTTCACTAAGACAGTACTCTGTCTGTCCTCACTCTAGGTATTGTTTCACTAAAACAGTACTCTGTCTG
>CM031623.1:38304610-38340485 GCA_018398815.1 Conus ventricosus
TCCTCACTCTAGGTATTGTCTCACTAGACAGTACTCTGTCTGTCCTCACTCTAGGTATTGTTTTCATAAGACAGTACTCTGTGCTCACTCTATGTATTGTTTCACTAAGACAGTACTCTGTCTGTCCTCACTCTAGGTATTGTTTCACTAAGACAGTACTCTGTCCTCACTCTAGGTATTGTGTCACTAAGACAGTACTCTGTCTGTCCTCACCTAGGTATTGTCTCACTAATGACAGTACTCTGTCTGTCCTCACTCTAGGTATTGTTTCACAAGACAGTACCTGTCGTCACTCTAGGTATTGTTTCACTAAGACAGTACTCTGTCCTCACTCTATGTATTGTTTCACTAAGACAGTACTCTGTCTGTCCTCACTCTAGGTATTGTTTCACTAGGACAGTACTCTGTCCTCACTCTAGTATTGTGTCACTAAAACAGTACTCTGTCTGTCCTCACTCTATGTATTGTTTCACTAAGACAGTACTCTGTCTGTCCTCACTCTAGGTATTTTTCACTAAGACAGTACTCGTCTCACTCTAGGTTTGTGTTTACTAAGGGCAGTACTCTGTCTGTCCTCAAACCCCAGGTTTTTGTCTCACTAAGACAGTACTCTGTCTGTCCTCACTCTAGGTATTGTTTCACAAGACAGTACTCTCGTCACTTAGGTTTTTTTCACTAAGACAGTACTCTGTCCTCCCCTCTAGGGATTGTTTCACTAAGACAGTACTCTGTCTGTCCTCACTTTGGTATTGTTTCACTAGGACAGTAAATCTGTCCTCACTCCTAGTATTGTGTCACTAAACATACTCTGGTCTGTTTCCTCACTCTATGTATTGTTTCACTAAGACAGTACCTGTCTGTCCTCACTCTAGGTATTGTTTCACTAAGACAGTACTCTGTCCTCACTCTAGGTATTGTGTCACTAGACATTTCTCTGTCTGTCCTCACTCTAGGTTTTGTTCACTAAAACAGTACTCTGTCTGTCCTCATCTGCGTATTTTTTCACTGAGACAGTACTCTGTCCTCACTGTAGGTATTGTTCACTAAGAAAAGTACTCTGTCTGTCTCACTCTAGGGATTGTTTCACTACGACAGTAAATCTGTCTGTCCTCACTATAGGTATTGTTTCACTAAGACAGTTTCTCTCTGTCCTCACTCCCTGTATTGTTTCACTAAACAGTATTCTGTTGTCTCACTCTAGGTATTGTTTCACTAAGACAGTACCTGTCGTCCTCACTCAAGGGATTGTTTCACTAAGACAGTACTCTGTCTCACTCTAGGTATTGTGTCACAAAGACAGTACTCTGTCTGTCCTCACCCTAGGTATTGTCTCACTAAGACAGTACTCTGTCTGTCCTCACTCTAGGTATGTTCCAAGACATACCTGTCCTCACCTAGGGAAGTTTCACTAAGACGTACTCTGTCCCCCACTCTAGTATTGTTTCACTAAGACAGTACTCTGTCCCGTCCACTCTAGGTATTGTTTCACTAGGACAGTACTCTGTCCTCACTCTAGGTATTGTGTCCTAAAAAAAGTACTCTGTCTGTCTCACTCTATGTATTGTTTTCACTTAAAACAGTACTCTGTCTGTCCTCACTCTAGGTATTGTTTCACTAAGACAGACTTTTGTCCTCACTCTAGGTATTGTGTCACTAAGACAGTACTCTTCTGCCTCACTCTAGGTATTGTTTCACTAAGACATACTCTGTCTGTCCTCACTCTGCGTATTGTTTCACTGAGACAGTACTCTGTCCTCACTTAGGTTTTTGTTTCACTAAGACAGTACTCTGTCTGTCCTCACTCTAGGTATTTTTTCACTACGACAGTACTCTGTCTGTCCTCACTCTAGGTATTGTTTCACTAAGACAGTACTCTGTCTGTCCCCACTCTAGGTATTGTTTCACTAAGAAGTACTCTGTCCTCACTCTAGTATTGTGTCACTAAGACAGTACCTGTCGGGCCCCACTCTAGGTTTGTTTCACTAAGACAGTACTCTGTCTGTCCTCACCTGCGTATTGTTTTATGAGACAGTACTCTGTCCCACTGTAGGTATTGTTTCACTAAGACAGTACTCTGTCCTGTCCTCACTCTAGTATTGTTTCACTACGACATACTCTGTCTGTCCTCACTATAGGTATTGTTTCACTAAACAGTACTCTGTCTGTCCTCACTCCATGTATTGTTTCCTAAGACAGTATCTGTCTGTCCTCACTCTAGGGATTGTTCACTAAGACAGTACCTGTCTGTCCTCATCAAGGCATTGTTCCTAAGACAGTACTCTGTCCTCACTCAGGGATTGTTCACTAAGACAGAAATCGTCTGTCTCACCTAGGGATTGTCTCACTAAGACAGTACTCTGTTGTCCTCACTCTAGGTAAATTTTTTCACTAAGACAGTACTCTGTCCTCACTCTAGGTATTGTTTCACTAAGACAGTTTCTCTGTTCCTCACTCTAAGTATTGTTTCACTAAGACAGTACTCGTCTGTCCTCACTCTAGGTATTGTTTCATAGGACAGTACTTTGTCCTCACTCTAGGTATTGTGTCACTAAAACAGTACTCTGTCTGTCCCCACTCTATGTATGTTTCACTAAGACAGTACCCCTGTCTGCCTCACTCTAGGTATTGTTTCACTAAGACAGTACTCTGTCCTCACTCTAGGTTTTTGTGTTTACTAAGACAGTACTCTTTGTCCTCACTCTAGGTATTGTTTCACTAAGACAGTACTCTGTCTGTCCTCACTCTGGTATTGTTTCACTGAGACAGTACTCTGTCCTCACTGTAGGTATTGTTTCACTAAACAGTACTCTGTCTGTCCTCACTCTAGGTATTGTTTCACTACGACAGTACTCTGTCTGTCCCACTTAGGTATTGTTTCACTAAGACAGTACTCTGTCTGTCCTCACTCCATGTATTGTTTTCACTAAGACAGTACTCTGTCTGTCTCACTCTAGGTAAATTTTTTTCACTAAGACAGTAAACCCGTCTGTCCTCAAATCAAGGCATTGTTTCACTAAGACAGTCCTTCTGTCCTCACTCTGGTATTGTTTCACTATGACAGTACTCGGTCTGTCCTCATCTAGGTTTTTGTTTCACTAAGACAGTACTCTGTCTGTCCTCACTCTAGGGATTGTTTTTTCTAAGACAGTACTCTGGCCCTCACTCTAGGTATTGTTTCACTAGACAGTACTCTGTCTGTCCCCACTCTAGGTAAATTTTTTCACTAAGACAGTACTTGTCTGTCCTCACTTTGTATTGTGCACTAAAGACGTACTCTGTCTTCCTCACTCTACGTATTGTTTCACTAAGAAGTACTCGGTCCCCACTCTAGGTATTGTTTCACTAAGACAGTACTCTGTCTGTCTCACTCTACTTATTGTTTCACTAAGACCCGTAATCGGGCCTCACTCAGTATTGTTTCACTAGACAGCACTCTGTCTGTCCCCACTCTACGTATTGTTTCACTAAGACAGTACTCGTCTGTCCTCACTCTAGGTATTGTTCCACTAAAGACAGTACTCTGTCTGTCCTCACTCTAAGTATTGTTTCACTAAGACAGTAAATCTGTCTGTCCCCACTCTAGGTATTGTTTCACTAAGACAGTACTCTTCTGTCCCCATCTAGGTATTGTTCCACTAAAGACAGACTCTGTCTGTCCTCACTCTACGTATTGTTTCACTAAGACAGTACTCGGTCCCCACTCTAGGTATTGTTTCACTAAGGCAGTACTTTCTATCCTCGCTCTACGTATTGTTTCACTAAGACAGTACTCAGTCCTCACTCTAGGTATTGTTTCACTAAGACAGTACTTCTGTCCCCATTCTACTATTGTTTCACAAGACAGTACCTGTCTTCCCCACTTTTAGGTATTTTTACACTAAAGCTACTCTGTCGTCCTCACTTAAGATTGTTTTACTAAGACATATCTGTCTTCCCAAATCTAGGTATTGTTTTCCCAAGACAACTTGTCCTCACTCTACGTATTGTTTCACAAAGACATACTCTGTCTTCCTCATCTAGGTATTTTTACTAAAAACAGTACTCTTCAGTCCTCATTAGTATTGTTTCACAAGACGTACCTGTCTGCCTCACTCTAGGTATTGTTTTCCTAAGAAGTACTCTGTCTTTTCCTCACTTAGGCATTGTTTCACTAAGACAGTACTCTGTCTGTCTCACTCTAAATTGTTCCTAAGACAGTACTCGTCCTCCCTCAGGTTTGTTTTTACTAAGACAGTACTCGTCCCGTCCCACCTAGGTTTGTTTCCCAAGACAGTACCTTCCCACCTAGTATTTTTCACTAAGACAGTACTTTCTGTCTCACTCTGGATTGTTTCACTAAGACAACTCTGTCTGCCCCCTAGGGATTGTTTTTACTAAGACATACTTGTGCCTCACTCTAGGGTTTTTTTTCACTAAAACATATCGTCTTCCTTCTCTAGGCTTGTCTCACAAGACGTACTTTTTTGGGCCTCACTCTAGGTATTGTTTACTAAGACATACTCGTCGTCCTCCTCTAAAGATTGTTTCACTAAAAAGTACTCTTCCCCACTCTAGGGATTGTGTCATAAGATAGTACTTGTCTGTCCTCACTCTAGTTATTGTTTCACTAAACAGTTCGTCGTCCCGCTTTTTAGGTTTGTTTCAATAAAACGTACTCCCTCGCCTCACTCTAGGTTGTTTCACGGAGCAGACCTTCCTCATCTAGGTAATTTTTCATAAAACATACTCTGTCTGTCCCTCTCTCAGGGATTGTTTCACTAAACGACTCTGTCCTCACCAGTATTTTTTTTCCTAAACGTACTCTGTCTGTCCTCACTCTGGTATTTTTCACTAAGACAGTACTCTGCTGTCCTCACTCTAGTATTGTTTCCTAAGACAGTACTCGTCTGTCCCACTCTAGGATTGTTTCACTAAGGGGGTACTTGTCCCACTTACGATTGTTTCACTAAGACAAAATCGCTGTCCTCACTCAGGCATGTTTCCTAAGACAGTCCCGTCTTCCGCACCTTTGTATTTTTTTCACTAAGACAGACTCTGTCGCCTCACTTAGGGATGTTTCACTAAGACATACTCTTCTGTCCTCCTCTAGGGATTGTTTCCTAAAACAGTACTCGTTGTCCCACCTAATATTGTTTCACTAAGACAGTACCTGTCCCACTTCGATTGTTTCACTAAACCAGTACTTTCTATCCTCACTCTAGGTATTTTTCACTAAGACATACCGTCGTCTCACTCAGTATTGTTTCACTAAACAGTCTCTGTCTTCCTCACTCTAGGGTTTTTTTCACTAAGAAGTACTCGCTGTCTCACTTAGTTTTTTTCACTAAGACAGTACTCTTCCCCGTGGGATTTTGGGCACTAAGACAGACTCCCGTCCTCACTCTAGGTATTGTTCACTAAGACAGTACTCTGTTGTTCCACTCCAGGTGTTTTTTCACCAAGACGTAATCTGTCCTCACTTTGGGGCTTGTTCACTAAGACAGTACTCTGTCGTCCCACTCTAGGGATTTTTTCACTAAACAGTACTCTGTCGTCCTCACCTAGGATTGTTTCCTAAGAAGTACCTGTCTGCCTCACTCAGGTATTGTGTCACTAAACAAGTCTTCGTCCCACTCTAGGGATTGTTTCACTGGGAAAAGTATCTGTCGTTCTCCTCCAGTGTTGTTTACCAAAACAGTACTCGTCCTCACCTTTGGGGATTTTTCACTAAAACGTCCTGTCGCCCCACTTAGGTATTGTTTTCACTAAGACAGACCTGTCTGTCCTCACCTAGATTGTTTCACTAAAAAATACCTGTTTTCCTCACCAGTATTTTTCACTAAACAGTACTTGCTGTCCCCCATCTAGGTATTGTTTCATGAGACAGACTCTGTCTGTTTCACTCCAGGGGTTTTTCACCAAGACATACCGCCCCCTTGTATTTTTCACAAAAACAGTACTCTGTCTGTCCCCCACTCTAGGTTTGTTTCACTAAGCGCCTTTTCCTCCTGTAGGTATCGTGTCACTAAGACAGTACTCTGTCCTCATCTAGGTATTGTGTCACTAAGACAGTACTCTGTTGTTTCATCCGGTGTTTTTTACCAAACAGTACTTGTCTGCCTCCTCGGGCTTTTTCAATAAGACAACTCTGTCTGTCCTCACTCTAGGTTTGTTTTACTAAGAAGACTTTCTGTCCCCATCTGGGATTTTTTCACTAAAAACATACCGTCTTCCCCACTCTGGGTCTTGTTTCACTAAGACATACTCTGTCTGTCCTCCCTCTAGGGATTTTTTCACTAAGACAGTATTGTCTGTCCTCACCTAGGGATTGTTTCACTAAACGACTCTGTTTGTCCTCCTCTGGGATTTTGTCATAAGACGTACTCTGTCTTCCTCACCTTTGGGGATTTTCACTGAGACATACTCTGTCGTTCCCCTTCCAGGGGTTGTTTCACCCAGTACTCGTCCTCACCTGGGTATTTTTTCACAAGACAGTACTCGTCTGTCCTCACCAGGGATTTTTTCACTAAGACATACTCGTCTGTCCTCACTCTAGGGATTTTTTGACAAGACAGTACTCGTCCTCACTCAGTATTGTTTCACTAAGACAGTCCTGTCGTCCTCACTCTAGGCATTGTTTCACTAAGACAGTCCTCGCTGCCCACTCTGGATTGTTTCACTAAGACAGTACTCTGTCTGTCCTCACTCTAGTATTGTTTTACTAAGACGTACTCGCTGTCCTTACCTAGGGATTTTTTCACTAAAAAGTCCTTCGTCCTCATAAGTATTGTTTCACTAAAAAACAGTACCTTCCTCATCTACGTATTTTTCACTAGACTACTCTGTCTAACCCACTCTAGGGATTGTTTCACTAAGCGTATCTTCTATCCTCACTCTGGTTTTTTTTCACAAGACAGTATTGTCTGTCCCACTCTAGGGATTTTGTCACTAAGACAGTACTTGCTGTTCCATCCGGGGGTTTTTCCCAAGACAGTACCGTCCTCACTGGTCTTGTTTCACTAAGACAGTACTCGTCGCCCACTCAGGTATTGTTTCACTAAGACAGCTCTTTGCCTCCCTAGGTTTGTTTTCCCAAGCGTACCGTCTGTCCCACTCTAGGGATTTTTTTCACTAAGACGAATCTGGCGTCACCTAGGTATTGTTTCTCTAAACCAGTACCTGTCTGTCCTCCTCATGATTTTTTCCTAAACAGTACCTGTCGTCTCACTCTTGTATTGTTTCACTAAGACAGTCTTGTCTGTCCCCACTCTAGGTATTGTTTCACAAGACGTACCGTCCCCACCTGGTTTGTTTCACTAAACAGTACTCGTCTGCCTCACTTAGGGATTGTTTCACTAAGCATCCTCGTCTGTCCTCACTAAGGGATTGCTTCCTAAGCATCTCGTCTGTCCCCACTCTGGTATTGTTTCACTAAAACAGTACCTGTCTGTCCCCACTCTAGGGAATTTTTTCACAAAACAGTACTTGCTGTCCTCACCAAAATTGTTTCACTAAGACATATCTGTCCCCACCTCGTTTTTTCACTAAGCAAATCTGTCTATCCCCCTCAGGGATTGTTTTACTAAACAGTACTCTGTCTTTTCCTCACCTTATTGTTTTCACTAAGACATACCTGTCTGTCCTCACCTAGGTATTTTTTTCAAAAGACAGTACTTGTCTGCCTACTCTGGTATTGTTTTTCCCAAAACGTCTCCTTCCTCAGAGGATTTTGTCACTAAACGTACTCTGTCCCCACCTTTTTTGTGTACTAAGCGTACCTGTTGTTCTCCTCCAGGTGTTGTTCACCAAGACATAACCCGTCCTCACCGGGTCTTTTTTCACTAAGACGTTTCCCGTCTGTCCTCCCTAGGTATTGTTCACTAAGACAGTATTTCTGTCCTCACCTAGGTTTGTTTCACTAAGCAGTCTTGTCTGCCCACTCAGGTATTTTGTCACTAAGACAGACTCTGTCTGTCCTCACTCTAGTATTGTTTTTTGAGACAGTACTTGTCTGTTCTCACTCCAGGTGTTGTTTCACCAAGACAGTACCTGTCCTCACTCTGGGTTTGTTTCCAAAATAAGACAGTCTCTGCTGTCCCCACTAGGGATTGTTTTACTAAACAGTACTCTTCTGTCCTCATTAGGTATTTTTTTCCTAAGACAGTACTCTGTCGTCCCACTTAGGATTGTTTAAAACATTCCCCCCTCCCCTTTTTTTATTTTTAAAACCCCCTTTTTTTCCTAAAATCCTTCCCTTTTTCCCAAAATTTTTGTTTCCCCCAAAGGGGATTGTCTGTCCCCTAAAAGGGGGAAAAAAACCTTTTTCCCCCCCTTTTTGTTCACTAAGACAGACCTGTGTCCCCCGGTTTGTTTCACAAGAAGTTTCCCTTTTTTTTTTAAAAAATTTTTCCCCGATTCCCCTTTTTTTTCCCTAAACTTTTTTTGCGTTCCCCCCGGGGTTTTTTCCCCCAAAAAAGCCTTTCCCCCTTTTTTTTAAAGACTCTCGTCTTCCTCATCTAGGTATTGTTTCCTAAAACGTTCTCTGTCCTCACTTATATTGTTTCAAAAAAACTCTGTCTGTCCTCACTGTTTTTTTGGGGGCAAATTCCTTTTTTTCCCCTAGGGATTTTTACTGGGTATGTCTTTTTCCCCCCGTTTTTTTAAAAATTTCCTTTTCTCCTTTCCCCGGGGTTTTTTTTCCCTATTTTTTCTTTTTTTTTGTTTTAAAAAAAATTTTTTTCCCCCTTTTTTTTTAAAAAACCCGTCGCCCACTCAGGTTTTTTCACTAAACATACTCTGTTTCCCACTTAGGATTGTTCACTAGACAGTACCTGTTGTTTTTTCCCCCCAGGGGTTTTTTTTAAAAAAAAGGGCCCCCTTTTTCCCCCCCCCCGTTTTTTTTTTCCAAAAAGACTTTCTTCCCATTTTTTTTTTAAAATTGCTCTTTTTTTTGGGCATAAAACCCCCCCCTTTATTTGTAAAAAAGGTACTTGTCGTTCCATCCTGTTTTTTTCACCAAGACATACCTTTTTCCCCACTCTGGGTTTTTTTCACTAAGCAAACCCCCCCCCTTATTTTTTTTATAAACTACCTTTTTCCCCCTAAGGGGATCCCTTTGCGTCCCCCTTGTTTTTCCCCGGGGGACCTTTTTTCACCAGTTTTTTTCACTAAAAAGGGTCCTGCCTACTCTAGTTTTTTCACTAAGACGTCTCTGTCGTCCCAAGGTTTTTTTTTAAAAGACCTTTTTTTTTCCCCACTCTAGGTTTTTTTTGGCATAACCGTCTTTTTTTCCGGTTTTTTCCCCCTTTTTTCCCACTCGGGTTTTTTTCACTAAAACAGTACTTGTCTTCCCACTCTGGATTGTTTTTCCCCTACCGTTTCCCCCTCTGGTTTTTAAAAAAAAGTTCTCCTCCCTTTTTTTTTCACTAAACAGTACTCGTCTTTCCAAGATTGTTTAAAAACATCCCCTTTTGTCCCCATTATATTTTTACTAGGACGCTTCTGGTTTTACCCAAGGATTGTTTCCTAAAAATACCGTTTTGTCCTTATCTAGGGTTTTTTTACTAAAACAGTACCCGTCTGTCCTCACTCTAATATTGTTTCCTAAGACAGACTCTGCCCCCAAATTTTATTTTTTAAAAAACTCGTTCCTATCTGGTTTGTTTCACTAAGACATACTCTTCTTTCACTCTAGTTTTTCCTAAACAGACTCGTCCCCACTTAGATTGTTCACAAAACAGACCTGTTTTTTCCCCCCCTGTTTTTTCACCAAAAGTTTGCCTCATCTGGGGCTTGTTTCATAAAAAAGTATTTTTCCCCACCTGTATGTTTCACAAAAGTACCTGCGTCCCCCCTAGGTATTTTTTTCCAAAAAGACTCTCTTTTCCCCTTTTTTTTCCAAAAAGGGCCCTTGTCACCCCTATTTTTTTAAAAGCCCCTTTTTCCCCAAGTTTTTTACCCATCGTCCCCTCCTTTATTTTTTAAAAACCCGTTTCCCCCCAGGGTTTTTTCACAAAATTTTCCCTTTTATTTTTTTCATAAAATTTTCCCCCCTTTTTTTTTTCCAAAAAAACCTCTGTCCTCACCAGGATTTACTAAGACTCTCTGTCCCCCTTATTGTTTTCCAAAAGAAAATCTTTTGTCCTCATTAGGTATTGTTTCCCAAAACAGTACTCTGTTTCCCCAATTAATTTTTCAAAGACTCTCGCCCACTGATTGTTTCCTAAGCCCGTACCGGGCTCCTAAAGTTTTTTAAAATAAGCGTCCTTTGCCCTTTCTAAAAGTTTTTGACTACTCGTTGTTCACCAAAAAATTGTTTTCACTGATTTTTTCCCCAAACCGGTATTTTTTTCACTAAGAAATCTTTTTTGGGGAATTTTATAAGACCTTTTCCCCCCTTTTTTTTTTTAAAAAATGCGTCTCCTCCCCTTTTTTTTTTAAAAAACCCCCCCCGGGTTTGTTTCATAAGAAACCCCCCCTTTCCCTTTTTTTTTTTAAAAACTCTTTCCCACTTAGGTATTTTTTCCAAGCAGTTTTTTTCCCCCGGATTTTGTCCTAAAGACGCCTGTCTTTCCCATTATATTTAAAATGAGCAAAATTTTTTTTCCAAAACCCCGTTTGTTTCACCCCGATTTTCACTTGGGGATTTGTTTTTCACTGAAAACCTTTTCGGGCCTCCCCCCAAGGGATTGTTTCCTAAGACAGTACCTTTTTTCCTCACTTGGGATTTTTTCATAAGACAGTACTCTGTCGTCCCCCCCTGGATTTTTTCCAAAACTTTCTGTCTTTCCCTTATTGTTTACTAAGATAAACCCGTCTCAAAATTTGGTTTAAAAGCGTACTCTGTCCTCCGGGTTTTTTTAAAAAAAACGTCTTTTTCCCCCCTTTTTTTTTTTAAAAAAAATTTTTTTCCCCTTTTTTCCAAAAATACTTTTTCCCCCCCAAATTTTTTTTTACCTGTCCTCACTTGGATTTTTCACTAAGACAGTCCCTTTTTGTTTCCCCCTCTGTTTTTTTTTCAAAGGTACCTTTTTTGTTTCACTGGGGTTTTTAAAAAATTCCCCTTTTTTTTTTTTTAAAAAACGTTTTCCCATTGTTTTTTAAAAGGTTTTTTCCCATTTTTTATAAAATTTTTCCCTCCTTTTTTTTTAAAAAAGGGGTTTCCCCTTTTTTTTTAAAACGTACTTGTCCCCCACCTGTATGTTTACTAAAACAGTACTCTGTCTGTCCCCTTAGGTATTTTTCCCAAAAAACCTTTTCCCCTTTGTATTTTTCACAAGACAGTCTCTGTCCCCCTCTAGGTATGTTTCACAAACAACCCCGGGTTTCCCCAATTTTTTAAAACAGTACTCGTCTGTCCCCACTTAGGTTGTTTTTAAAACAGGGGCCTTTCCCCTTAAATTTTAAAAAGGGCCTTTTTCCCCCCCTTTGGTTTTTCTCACTTTTAAAAAGGTTTTTTTCCCCCTTTTTTAAATTTTAAAAAAACAGTTCTGTCCCCATCAGGTTTTTTTCCAAGACATACCCGTTTCCCCTTGGGGTTTTTTCACTAAGTAGTACTCTGCTGTCCTCTTCTGGTATTGTTTCACTAAGACAGTACTCGTCTCCCCCAGTATGTTTTCAAAAAACTTTTTCCCCGCCCCGCTTTTTGTTTTACTAGCAGTACTCTGTCTTCCTCTGGTATTTTTTTCACTAAGAAACCCCCCTTGTCTTTCTCAAAAAGGGGGTTTCCTAAACGTTTTGCCTATCTGGGTTTTTTCTCTAAGGTACTCTGCCTGTTCCCTAGGTTTGTTTCACAAGCAGTTTTTCCCCCTGGGATTTTTTTCCTAAACAGTCTTGTTGTCCTCACTCGGTTTTTTCCACAAAGGCCCGTCCCTTAGGTTTTTTTCCAAAAAGTTCCCTTTTCCCCCTCTAGGGATTTTTTCCTAAAACGTATCGTCTTCCTTTATTTTTTTTATAAACTCGCTGCCACTTAGATTGTTTCCTAAGACAGTCTTTTGCCCTGTTTAAAGGGTTTTTTCCCGGAAATATTTTTGGTTTCACTAAAATTTTTACCAAAGTCCGTCCCCCACCCTTTGGGTTTTTTTCATAAAAGTACTTGTCTTTCACTTAGGTTTTTTTAAAAACATACCTGCTTCCTCACTTAGTTTGTTCACTAAGACTACCTTTTTTCCTCACTCTAGGATTGTTTCACTAAGACAGTACTCGGTTTTCCCTCCTGGATGTTTTAAAACCCCCTTTTTCCCAAAAAGAAAAAATTTTTTCGTCCTGTTCACTTAGGGATTGTTTTCCCAAACAGTATTTCTTCCTACTCTTTTTTCACTAAAAATATTGTTCCTCCTTCCTTTTTTTTTTCACTAAGAAGACTTGTCCTCACTTATATGTTTTTCCCCAAATCTTACCCCCCCCTTTTTTTTCCTAAACAGTATTGTCTTTTTTTTTTTAAAAATAGGGAAAAGTTTCCTCATGTTTGTTTTAAAAACGTTTCTTTCTCACTAGGTTTGTTTCACCCAAAAAACCCTTTCCCCACTCTGGCTTTTTTCACTAAGAAAAACGTCTGTCCTCCTCAGGGATTGTTCTAAGACTTCGTCGTCCTCAAAGGATTGTTTCACTAAGCAGACTCTGTCGTCCTCACCTAGGTTTTTTTCACTAAAAAAAGTACCGTCTTTCCCCTTTTTGTTTCTAAAATTCTTCTGTCCTCACTCAGTTTGTTTCCTAAGCAGTACTTTCCCCCTTTAGGATTGTTTAAAAACAGTACTTTTTCCCCCCCTAGGTTTCCACTAAGACAGACCTGTCTGTCCTCAAAAAGGTATTTTTCCAAAATTTTTTGTTTCCCCCAAAATTTTTTAAAGACGTACTTGTTTTTTATTTTTCACTAAGAATTCTCTTTTTCCCCCAATCTGGGTGTTTTTTTAAGGGCAGTACTCTGTCCTCCTCTGGTTTTTTAAAAACAACTTTTTCCCCCTTTTTTTGTTTCACAAAAACCACTTTTTCCCCACTCTAGGGATTGTTTTTAAGACAGTACCGTCCCCTCTGGTTTGTGCACTAAGACAGACCTGCTGTCCCACCTGGTTTGTTTCCAAAAATCCTGTCTTCCCACTTTTTTGTTTCCAACAGTACTCTTCTCCCTGTTTTTTATGTTTCCCCGTACTCTGTCTGTCCTCACCTGTATTGTTTCAAATCGCGTTCTTTTTCACTAAAAGGATTGTTTCCTAAACAATGGTTCCCCTTTTTTTTTTTCCTAAAAATTTTTTACCCTTTCTGATTTCACTTTGCATAAGCGTCTGTCCTCACCGGGATTTTTTCCTAAGACAGTACTTGCCTCCCCTAGGAGTTTTTCTAAGACAGTACTCTGTCTGTCCTCCCCCTGGGTTTTTTCACTAAAAAGTTTTTTCGTCCTCCCGGTTTTGTTTCACTAAGCAGTACTCCCGTCCTACCTAGGATTGTTTCACTAAGACAGCTCGTCCCCCCCCAAGTTTCACTAGACAGACTCTGCTGTCCCCCCAAGGGTTTTTTTAAAAAGTATCTGTCCCACTCTGGGATTGTTCACAAAAAAATACTTTTTTCCCAATTTTTTTTAAAAATCTCCCCTTTATTTTTTTTTCCAAGACTTTTTCCTCCTGTATTGTTCATAAGAATTTTCTTTCCCCCGGGTTTTTATTTAAATGTTGTTTACTTCCGTATTTTTCCTAACAGTTTTTCCTCACTGGTATTTTTTTTCATATCGTCTGTCCCACCTAGGTTTTTTTCACTAGACAGTACTTTTCCCCCCCTTAATTTTTTTCAAAAAACCCCCCCCCCTTTTTTTTTCACAAAGAATATTTGTCCCCTTTCCCCAATTTTTTTCCAAAAACCCCTTTCCCCCCTAATTTTTAAAATTTTTTGCCTCACCAATTTTATAAACATACCCCTTTCTTTCCCCTTAATTTTTTCACTAAGACAGTCTCTTTGTTTTACTAAGTACCCCAAAAAAACTGTTGTCCCCAAGTATGTTTCCGCCAGTATTCCCCCAAATTTTTTAAACAGTTTTTCCTCACTTACTTTTTTTAAGATTTTCCCCGGGCCCTATTGTTTGTTCACTAAGAAGCAAACCGTTTCCCCCCTTTTTATTTTTTTTAAAACTTTCGCCCCACCGGGATTGCCCAAAAAACGTACTTTCTGTCCTCACCCTTTTTTTTCAAAAAGGACAGTACCTTTCTGTCCCTTTATTTTTAAAAAAATTTAACCCTTTTGGGCCAACAGTTTTGTTTCCCAAAACAGTATTTTTACCCTGTATTTTTTACCGAAGTTTGGGCCCCAAATCGTTTTGTTTTCACTAAAGGTTTTTACCCCCTTCTGTTTACTTGTTTTGAGGGGGGGGGGGGGGGGGGGGTTTTTTTTTTTTTGGGGTTTTTTTAAAAATTCCCGCTGTCCCCTTTTGTTTGTTTCACTAAGAAACCCTTTTTCCCAAGGTATTGTTCACTAAAAACGCCCCTTTTCCTCACTTAAATTGTTTTTAACTAGGTTTTGTTGTTCACTTAGGTTTTTTTCACTAAAAATTTCCTACCAGTATTTTTTTCACAAAGGTTTGGGGGGGCCCCCTTTGGTATTGTTTTTAAAAATTTTTCCTCATCTAGGAATTTTTCACTAAAAAAGTACCTCTGTCCTCACCTATTTTTTTACATAAATTTTCCCTTTTTCCCTAAATTTTTTCCCAAACTACCGTTTCCCAAACTAAGTATTGTTTCACTAAAAAATTTTTCCTACCATTTGTTTCCAACAGGTTTCCCACCAGGGATTTTCACTGGTCCCTTTTTCCCCCCGTATTGTTTCACTAAGGCCCGCTCCCCTTATTTGTTTCACAAGGTACCTGTCGTCCACTCTAGGTTTTTTTACTAAGACGTTTTTGTTTCCTCTAGGGATTTTTTCCCAAAAAGTTTTCTTCCCCCCTCCCCCTTTTTTCCCCCTAAGACAGTACTTTTTTTTTTTTTGGGGTTTTTACTGCTACCTGTTTTTCCCCCAAACCAGGTTGTTTCCAAAAAAGTATTTCCCCCAAACCCGGTATTGTTCACAAAATTTTTTTCCCGGTCCCCCTTTTTTTTTTTAAAGAAATTTTTTCCCCCAGGTTTTGTTTCAATAAAAAGTTCCCCCCCCCTCATGTTTTAAAAACGATTTCTTTTTTAAGTTTTTTCCCTTTTTCCCTTTTTGTTTTTAAAGACCAATTGACCTAGGAAGTCTCTGGTCTCCCGGTTGTTCACTTAGTATTGTTTCACGAAGTTCCCGCTTCCCCACCTTTTGTATTTTTTCACTAAAAGTATTGTTTTCCCCCACTCTGGTTTTTTTTCACTAAGACAGTACTTTTTCCTCCTTTAGGTATTGTTTCACTAAGGAAAAATTTTTCCCCCCCATTTTTTTTCATTTTTGCCCCACCTTTTTTTTTAAAAAAATTCCCGTTCCCCCTTTTTTTAAAGACGTATCTGTCTTCCCCCTGGATTTTTTAAAAAAACCCCTTTGCCTCCCTTAAAAGTTTCATAAAACTCCCTTTCCCCCCATTTGTTTTACTAAGCCCGAAATGTCTATCTATTTTTTTTTACTAAGCTTTGTTTTCCCAAATTTTTTTCAAAACCCTTTTTTTCCCCAAGGGATTGTTTTCCTAAAACCTAAACCGTCCCCTTTTTTTTTTTTCAAAACTTCCTCCAAATTTGGTTTTTTTTCCTAAGACGTACTCTTTCCCCCTCTAGGTTGTGTCAAAAATACTCTGTCTTTCCCCCAGGTTTGTTTCCAAACACTCCCCTCCCTTTTTTTTCATAAGCGTCTTTTTTTTCAAGTATTGTTTCACTAGGTATTTCTTTCCCCCTCGTTTGTTTCCTCAGTTTTTTTTCCTAAAAACTGGTTTGGTCCAAACGTATTTTCTGCCTCCCCCAAATTTTTATGAAAAACGTTTCCCTCCGGTTTTTTACAAGCAGTTCTTCCCCACTCGGATTGTTTTACTAAGCAGACCTGTCGCCCCTCTAGGGTTTTTACCCCAAAAAAGGTATTGTGCCTTCCCCGGGATTTTTCACAACGTATTTTCCCAACCCCTTAAAATTTTTTTAAAAGTACTCTGTCTGTCCTCCCAAATTTTTTTTCCCCTTTTTCGTTCTCACCCCGGGGGTTTTTTTTTAAGCTACTCCCGTCCTCACTTCCGTATTGTTTTTTGACAGTACTCTGTTTCCTCCCATTTGTTTTTAAAAGAAATCCCCGGGGAATTTTCAAAACCTTTTCCCTCCCCTAGGGGTTTTTTAAAAAAAACGCTTTCATCGGTTTTTTTTCCAAAGACAGACTCTGTTGCCCCCCTGGTTTTTTCACTTTCCCCTCCCCTTTTTTTCCTTGGTATTGTCATGCAGTATTTTTCGGGGTAAATTTTATTTTAAAAAAACCCGTTGTCCTCATTGGGGTTTTTTTTAAAAAACCGCTGCCTCACCCATATTTTTTTCCTAAAACTACTCGTTGTCCCCCTCTAGTTTTTTCCTAAACAGTACTTTTCGTCCTACTCGGATTGTTCCAAAAAACCCCTCCCTCACCCGGGGTTTTTAAAAAAACTTGCGTCTTTTGGGTTTTTCCCCGGGTTTTCCGCCCACTCGGGGGTTTTTCCAAAATTTTTTGCCCGGGCCAAAGGATTTTTTTAAGCAGACTTTCTTCCCCTTTTTTTTCACTAAGACAGTACTCTGCCCACTCTAGTTGTTTTTCACTAAAACATACCTGTCTGTCCCAACCCGGGATTGTTTCACTAAGACAGTACTCTGTCTGTCCTCACTCTATGTAATAGTGTCACTATGACAGGTACTCTGTCTGTCTCACTCTAGGTTTTGTTTCACTAGAGACAGTAAGCTATGTCTCACTCTAGGTATTGTGTCACTAAGACAGTACTTGTCTGTCCTCACTTAGGCATTGTTTCACTAAGACTGTCTCTGTCTGTACTAATCTAGGTATTGTTTTCCTAATGACTGTACTCTGTCTGTCCTCACTCTAGGTATGGTTTCACTAAGGACATACTCTGTCTGTATTCAATCTAGGTTTTGTTTCACTAATACAGTATCTGTCTGTCCTCACTCTAAGTATTGTTTCATCTATAGAAAAAAAACAGTATCAGTCCTCACTTACGTATTGTTTCACTAAGCTTACTCTGTCTATCCTCATCTAGGTATTGTTAGCTCATAAGACAGTACTCTGTAGGTCTCACTCTAGGTATTGTTTCACTAAGACAGTACTCTGTCCTCACTCTTAGGTTTTGTTTCACTAAGACAGTTACTCTGTCTGTCTCACTTAGTATTGTTCTTCACTAAGACAGTACTCTGTCCTCAATGTTGGTATTGGTCACTAAGACTGTACTCTGTCTCATTAGGGATTGTGTCACTTAGACAGTTACTCTGTTCTGTTTCACTCCAGGTGTTGTTTCACAAGACAGTTACTCTGTCCTCCATCTGGGTATTGTTTTCTCTTAGTCTGTACTATGTCTGTCCTCACTTAGTTATGTTTCACTAAGACAGTTCTCTGTCTGTCCTCACTCTAGGTATTGTTTCACTAGACTGTACTCTGTCTGTACTCACTCTAGGTATTGTGTCACTAAGACAGTACTTGTCTGTCCTCATCTAGGGATTGTTTCACTGAGACGTTCTCTGTCTGTTTCACTCCAGGTGTTGTTTACCAAGACAGTTTACTCTGTCTCTCTGGGTATTGTTTACTAAGACAGTACTCTGTCTGTCCTCACTTAGGTCTTGTTTCTCTAAGACAGTACTCTGTCTGTCCTCACTCTAGGTATTGTATTTCAATAAGACAGTACTCTGTCGGTACTCCATCTAGTATTGTGTCACTAAGACAGTATCTGTCTGTCCTCACTCTAGGTATTGTTGCATGAGAACTGTACTCTGTTCCACTCAGGTGTTGTTTCACCAAGATACTCTGTCTCACTCTGGGTATGTTTCTCTAAGACAGTACTCTGTCTGTCCTCACTCTAGGTATTGTTTCACATAAGTCAGTACTCTAGTCTGTCCTCACTTAGGTTTGTATCACTAAGTCAGTACTCTTGTCTGTAATCCTTGGTATTGTTTACTAAGACTGTACTCTGTCTGTCTCACTCTGGTATTGTTTCATAGACAGTACTCTGGATCTGTCTCTATTAGGCATTGTTTCACTAAGACAAGTCCTTGTCTGTCCTTCACTCTAGGAATTGTTTCCACTAAGACAGTACTTGTTGTCTCACTCTAGGTAATTGTTTCTCACTAAGGACAGTACTCTGTCTGTCCTTTATCTAGAGTATTGTTTCACTAAAACAGTACTATGTCTGTCCTCACTCTATGTATTGTTTCACTAGACAGTACTCTGTCAGCACTCTATGGATGTTGCACTAAGACAGTACTCTGTCTATCTCATCTTGGTATTGTTTCACAAGACTGTAACTCTAGTCTTTTCCTCACTCTTGGTATTGTTTCACTATAGACAGTACTATGTCTGTCCCTCACCTAGGTTTGTGTCACTATGAAAGTACTTTGGCTGTTCTCACTCAGGTGTTGTTTCACCATGACAGTACTCTGTCTCAATCGGGGTCTTTGTTTCACTATAGACCAGTACTTGGTCTGTCCTCCTATAGGTATTGTTCACTAAAGGACAGTACTTGTACTGTCCTCACTCTAGTTTTGTTGCACTAAGAACCAGACTCTTTTGTCCTACTCTAGGTATTGTTTATAAGACAGTCTCTGTCGTCACTTAGAGTATGTTTTCTCTAAGACTGTACTCTGCTGTCCTCAATCTAGGTATTGGTTCATGAAGACAGTACTCTGTCTGTCCTCACTTATGTATTGTTTCACTAAGAAGTACTTGTCTGTCCTCACTTAGGTATTGTTTCACAAGACTGTAACTCTGTCTCACTCTAGGTAGGTTTCACCTAATGACAGTACTCTGTCGGTCCTCTCTCTAGGAGCATTGTTTTTCTTTCACTAAGCCAGTCCTCTGTCGGGTCCCACTCTAGGTATTGTTTTCACCTATGACAGTACTCTGTCTGTTCCTCACTTTAGGTATTGTGTCTCTAAGACAGTACTATGTCTGTCCTCACTCTAGGTTTGTTTCACTAAAACAGTACTCTGTCTGTCCTCACTCTAAGTATTGTTTCACTAAGACAGTACCTCTGGTCCTCACTCTACGTATTGTTTTCACTATTGCCAGTACTCTGTCTATCCTACTCTAGGTATTGTCCTGCACTAAGACACGCTAATTTGTCTGGCCTCACTCTAGGTATTGTTTCACTAAGACAGTTACTCTGTTGTCCTCACTCTAGGTATTGTTTCACAAAGACAGACTTGTCTGTCTCATCTAGGTATTGTTTCACTAACGACAGTACTCTGTCCTCACTGAGGGTATTGTGTCACGAAGACTGGACTTCTGTCCGCATCTAGTTTGGGGTCACTAAGACAGTACTCTGTCTGTTCTCACTCCAGGTGATGTTTCACCAAGACAGTACTCTGTCCTCACTCTGGGTCTTGTTTCATAACGGACTGTACCTGTCTGTCCTACTTTTGGTATTGTTTCTCACTAAGACAGTACTCTGTCTGTCTCACTCTAGGTATTGTTGCACTAGACAGTACTCTGTCGTCCGCACTTATAGGTATTATTGTGTCACTAAGACAGTACTCTGTCTGTCCGCACTCTAGGTATTGTTTCACTGAGACTGTACTCTGTTGTTCTCATCCAGGTGTTGTTTCACCATGGTACTGTACTCTGTCCTCGCTCGGGGTTTTGTTTCACTAAGACAGTACTCGGTCTGTCCTATCTCTAGGGATTTGTTTCATAAGACAGTACTCTGTCTGTCCTCATCTAGGTATTGTTTCACTAAGACCGTACTCTGTCTGTCCTCCACTCTTGGTATTGTGTCACTAAGACAAGTACTCTGTCTGTCCTCACTCTAGGTATTGTTTCACTGAGACAGTTCTCTGTTCTCACCTCAGGTGTTGATTCACCAAGTCAGTTCTTCTGTCCTCACTCTGGGTATTGTTTCACAAAGACCGTACTCTGTCTGTCCTCACTCTAGTATTGTTTCATAAGGTCAGTACTCTGTCTGTCCTCTTAAGTATTGTTTCACTAAGACAGTATTTTGTCCTCACTCTAGTGTATTGTTTCACTAAGACAGTTCTACTCGGTCTGTCCTCACTTAGGCCAGCATTGTTCACTCGACAGTCCTGTCTGTCCTCACTTAGGTATTGTTTCACTAAGACAGTACTCTGGTCTTTCCTTCACTCTAGGTATTGTTTCACTAAGACAGTTCTTGATGTCCTCACTCTGGTATTGTTTCACTAAAACAGTCTCTGTCTGATTCTCACTTAGTATTGTTTCACTAGACAGTTCTCTGTCTCAATCTACGTATTGTTTCACTAAGGACTGTTACTTGTCTATTCTCATCTAGGTATTGTTTCACTTAAGACAGTACTCTGTCTGTCCTCACTCTAGGTATTGTTTCACTAAGACATTACTCTGTCTGTCTCACTCCTAGGTATTGTTTCACTAGACAGTACTCTGTCTGTCCTCACTTAGGTATTGTTTCACTAAGACAGTAACTCTAGTCCTCACTGTAGGGATTGATGTCAATAGACAGTACTCTGTCCTACTCTAGGTATTGTGGTCCCTAAAGACAGTCATCTGTCTGGTCTCATCCAGGGTGTTGTTTCACAAAGACAGTACTCTGTCCTCACTTGGGTCTTGTTTCACTAAGGGACAGTACTCTGTCTGTCATCACCTTAGGTATTGTTTCACTAAGTCAGTTACTCGGTTGTCTCACTCTGGTTTGTTTCACTAAGACTGTACTCTGTCTGTCCTCACTCTAGGTATTGTGTCCATAAGACAGTATCTGTCTGTCTCCACTCTAGGTATGGTTTCAATGAGACACGAATCTGTCTGTTCTCCACTCCAGGGGTTGTTTCACAAAGGACAGTTCCTGGTCTCACTCTGGGTATTGTTTCACTAAGACAGTACTCTGTCCGTCCTCACTCTAGGTATTGTGTCACTGTAAGACTGTACTCCTGTCGGTCCTCACTCTAGGGTATTTCAGTTGTAACTAAGACAGTTCTCTGTCCTCAATCTAGTATGGTGTAACTAAGAGCTTGTCTGTCCTCACTCTAGGTAGTGTGTCATAGACTGTTCTGCTGTCCTCACTCGAGGTATGTTCATTAGGACAGTACTCGGTCTTGTCCGTAACTCTAGGTTTGTTTCACTAAGATCAGTAATCTGTCCTCACTGTAGGTATTGTGTACTAGACAGTACTCTGTTTTCTCACTCTAGGTATTGTTTCATAAGCAGTACGAGTCTCACTGTAGGTATTGGTCACTAAGTCAGTACTCTGTTGTCGCACTCTAGTATTGTTGCACTAAGACAGTACGATGTTGTCCTCACTCTAGGTTTTTAGTCTTTAGTCAGTACTCTGTCTGTCCTCACTCTAGGTTTTGTTCTACTTGAGACAGTAGTCAGGTCGGGGGATTTCGTGTATGTTTGCTTAGGGCTACTTAGTTGATGATTAGTAGTCAGGCTTAACACACATGGGTATCCCGCCACTTCATACAGCATATGAACATTTCATGCGCGCACCAACATTTTCACCTTCTTGGGAATGGATGTCACGCATTCGTTTCTTTCTAACACGACTGAGAACAAGAAATACAATTGCTTGGCTACTTTTAATTTTTCATGACAATCAATCGCTCACAATGAATTATTAAAACATAAAAATCAATACTTCCTAATCCCGGGTTATAACAAAATGACTTCTTACCTGGCCAGATTTTCACACACACAACCACGCTTCACACCACACCACAGTTCTTGAACAAGTTTCTTCAAGTCTTCTTCAGCACTGCTGATGGTGACGCCCTTGGTTGACTGGCTCCAGTTTCAGGACTGGGTCTTCGGGTCGTCTCTGGGATCTCGACGTAGAACTCTTCTTCTTCGTCTCTTTCACCCACCTCTGGGTTCAAAATCAGTTTGTCTGTCTTCACCCACCTCTGGCTTCAAACTTAGTTTTCTTCTCTTCCAGCTTGTCTTTAAACCCTGAGACTTTGCTGTCTCTTCTATCTCCCAGACCACGTTTCTCTCCGACTCGACCCTAATGTCCTCCTCACTTCTCCTCCCTTCTCTCTCTCCTCTGCCTTCTCTCTCTCTCTCCTCTCTCTCTCTCTCTCTCTCTCTCTCTCGTGGTGTTGTTCTCCCTGCACGTTGTTCTCCCTCAGTTTATATAGGGATGGAAACAAAGGATTCCCCTTCGGGCCATGCTTTTGTCCATGCTGCTTCTCAAACCCCTAGTTCACAAGTACCCTGAATTCTCCATTCGCTGCATTCTCCACACATCAGCATTTACACACATCCCAACCTAATTGATTAGCAAACAACCACTTAGCACCAGATGGACATCGAAATTTCCCGCCGACTTCGGGGTCACTTAACACAGTATAACTTAAAGAGGGCTACTACAACCTCCACACGCATTCAACCAGCCTGACAATAGAACCAACACAGTGACCCACGCAATACCATCCGAACGAGTCCAAGACTCCTGCTCTTCACTGACTGTTTACAAAAAACCTCAGCTGACTAAGTATCTAGCGCTCACTTGGAGCAACCGAGGTCGTAGTGGTTACATCCCTTCCCCCTTTCGCTATCGGGCAGTCCGAACTCTCTACTACGTTAGGTGCCATCTGTCATCTGACCACTCGTCCTCCTTGACACAGTTCGGCCGTGTGCGATGGTAAGGTACCCTGCTAATGGGTCTATTACCTATTAATACTACGTACAACGTCCCTTGCCTCTAAGCGTTTAATGCCTTTTGTGAGAGGTTCACGCCCCTTGACGCAGTACTCTGTCTGTCCTCACTCTAGGTATGTTTCACTAAGACAGTACTCTGTCCTCACTCTAGGTAAAACTTCCATCTAGGCAACCTCTTCAGAGGCTCAAACCCTCTTCAGCAAAGGCTACACCAACTATGGCGTCGCAGACTCCCAGGTCTGTCTGTACCCTTAGCCTCTAATTGGTCTTCCAGACCACTCCATCCAGACCAGCCAAGGTCCAAGGGAGGCTGAAGACCTCTTCAGCAAAGGCTACACCAACTATGGCGTCACAGACTCCCAGGTCTGTCTGTACCCTTAGCCTCTAATGGTCTTCCAGACCACTCAATCCAGACCAGCCAAGGTCCAAGGGAGAGCTGAAGACCTCCCCAGCAAGGCAACACCAGTTAAAATGTCGCCCAATCCAAAAGCTGTTCTTCCCAGACTCTGATTAGCCTTCTAAACCGGTCTGCCTAGACCAGCCGTAGCCTGCATGTCAGCCGAGTGACCACAGTCTCCAAGACATAACTGACATTACAAACTACCCTCACTGCGATCCTATCCATTTGGCCAAGCTGCATTTGGGTCAGCTCATCTCGCCGATGGTTTCCCCCTCTTTGGGGAATTCCATTTCTCAAACAGGTCCCATCCCGCGTTTGGGGAATGAACTAGTTGGTTGGAATTATGCCCTGTACATGTGTGTCTTTATGGGTTATCAGTTTAAAGATTGAGAACTGCATGCATAATCTTTGAGTTGAAAATTATAACTTTGGTGAAAGGTATTTGGAAATTCGGCCAATCCGGTGTGTGTGTGTGTGTCTAAGGACACGAGTGCTTGCACAAAAAGACAGCGACCATTACAGTCTTTTGACTTTGTAGAATGCCATACCTTAGATCGCTTTCGCTCATTGCGCGTGAGCCAGTGTCGCTGTGGTTGGTGTGAGGCCATTGCTCTCGCGCGGCGCGCCAGCAGGAACCCACCCCGCTGGACGGCGCGACTCGACTTCACCGGCGCTGCTCGCGCGCGCGACTCAACTCCGCCTTCACATTACTAGACGAGCGTGCTCGTTGGACGATTGCCAGGTAGCCGCCACCACTCAAATCGTGTGAGTTTGAAGCTGATTGCGGGCGCCTGGCGTGCGACAGAGTCACTGCATGTCGTGTAATTCACTGTGTGTGTTGTGATGTACGCATGCATGCATATGTGTGTGTGTGTGGTTGTGTGAAGTCGCACCACTCACCTCTCCCCCCTCCCCTCCCCCACTCCCCTCCTCCCCGCTACTTCCAATCCTATCCAGTTTCCAGCTCGATGGCAAAGATTTTCTTTCCCATCATTCCTGCCACTGCATTTGGATTATTCATTCATTCATTCATTCATGTCACGCATTTATTCATTTGTTACCTAGTTATTGATCGTGAGCTTAAATACTCCTCAATATAGCTAATCTAGCACAGTATGAAAGCAAATCTGCAATCAAGCAAGGGATAGTACACAGTAAACAACAAACAAGCAGGGTTTGCAATCCTTGCTTCCCCATGATGAAATCAATACAGGTCCCATAACTCTGAACGAATGCTGCTTACGACACCCAATCGCCTAGCAGAAATGACAACACAGAGCACACAGAACAAACAAGGAGACACCCCCCTCCCCCCCTCCCCCTCCCCTGAAAAAGGATGTTCCAAGCTTGCCCATAATTATACCCTGTACCGCACATATCTACACAGCAACAACAACCGGAGAAATGAACAAATACAAAACATTTTATTCAAGACCTTTTCAATCTTGAATATAGTCAAACAAACACACAAACGAACACAAACATAGTATTTCTTGTTTTTTCTTGTTTGTTTGTTTTTTTCATTATGTAGTGTATTCACTTTCTTTGCAAGTGTAATTAAGGTGCGTGAACATATAATCAAGAAACATGCTATTTTTTTTTGTAAAGTCTTGGAGTCCAAATACTCAAACATCACAAACGCTTCACCACTCTTTATTGATTTATCTGTCTATTTATTTACTTTATTCATTTATTCATTTATTTGTTTATTTGTTCATTTCGTCTTTAGACAATTATTTTATCTACGTGTATCCGTTATGTTGCAGTCGCATTTATTTGAGGAAGCTTTTGATTATGAGGTTTTTACATTGACAGGAATTTAAATCCACGGCGTTTGGAGTGATACATACGTGTTTAAGTGAATTCATGTGAATATAGAATGGAAGTTTGGATTGCGGGTGGGGACCAGGCAGGGGGGGGGGGGGGAGCGGTGGGAGGGGGGGGGGCTGTGGCATTTTTGTTTGTTTGTTTCCTGTACATATGATCGTGTGGAAGAGGGTGGGTTGCATGCTGTATGTCTTAAATCTATGACACTTTTATCTATGTGCCTCCAAGCAAGCCCTTTTGTTATTTAAGAAATTTGATTAATTCATTTGCTTGTTTCAGCCATGATGTTTTTTTGGGTTTTTTTTTCTGTGTGTTTGTCCTTTGTTGTTATTACTTTGCTTGTATATGTCTTTGATTTGACAAAGAAACACCTGTATAATGCTCATTAATGGATAATGACGATGAGAATGATTATAATCATTATGATGATGGCAATGATGATTATGTTTTGTGGATGTTATCATTGTCTTATGCGTTTTGTAGTCCTTATTTATAGTCCTTTTTTGTAATTTGTGATTTTGTTTTGAAATGAAATTTGAGTCTTAAAAAGAAAAAAGCGGTCGTGCGCGCGCTCTTGTGGTGTGTGTGTGTGTGTGTGTGTGTGTGTGTGTGTGTGTGTGTGTGTGGTGATATTCATATTGCTGAATGGCTAAATCTATGTAATTTAAAAAAAAAAAAAAAAATAGCGAACAAAACGATGTAACATACTGTTCATGTATGACAACAGAACAATGACAGTTAAAAGATGATGCCGGTAATGGTATAGGGACTGCAATACTCAAAATACACGATCCCCAAAACAAAGGAATCAAGACTAGTAACCAGTTGGATGTACACGTGACAAAAAAGTATGAACTTTAATTTTTTCTTGGTCGATGGAGTTTGTCATGGCCTGCAATCAGGAGTTTATTTTATTTATTTATTTTTTGATTCAAATAAGTCTCATACAGTACAACACATTAGAAAATAGAATTTTAAAAACCCAAACAAACGGTAGATAAAGAGGAAATCTATACACCAAACACAACGACAATATCATTCTACATTTTTAAGACCCACGGTTACAGCCTCATTGCGTGAGAGAGAGAGAGAGAGAGAGAGAGAGAGAGAGAGAGAGAGAGAGAGAGAGAGAGAGAGAGAGAGAGTACATGAGGCAAGCCTAGTGCATTATGAAATTTTACATATTTGTCGTTGTTTTGTGTGTGTGTGTGTGTGTGTGTGTGTGTGTGTTTTGTGTGTGTGTGTGTGTGTGTGTGTGTGTGTGTGTGTGTGTGTGTGTTTTGTGCGTGCGTGTGTGTGTGTGTGTGTGTGTGTGTGTGTGTGTGTGTGTGTGTGTGTGTGTACACACTGGCACACCACACCAGTTATCGAACAAGTCACTGCAATTTTTGCTTTAGCACTGGTGATGGCGACGCTTTGGTTTGTCTGGCACCAGGTTCCAGGACTGGGTCTCCGTGGTCCTTGTCACGGTCAAAAATAGAACAACCAAGTCGTGGTCCAGGTTGTTTGGACATAAGCTCTAACTCAAATATTCTGGTGCCACGTAGACGGCCCATGGTTCGGATCCAGCCAATTAAGCATAGGGGAGAGGCTCCACAGAGACGGTCTGTCCGGCCACACGGACTAAGCAGCTTTGACCGACGCCTCGATGTCTAGCGAGACGAGTCGTAGCGCCTGGCTGAGGCTCATCTAGCCAATTTGTGGAACCAGCGCCATTGTTAGTCGGACGTCGCAGGTTAAAACAGGAAAGGGGGAGGGAGAAGGTAGTGCGTGTGGGGGTGAAATCTAGCTAATCAATTAAATGACCAATTGACCACCACAGAGAGTAAGGCGTGTAGGCGTGACTGTCATGATTTGAATATCCAATGGAATTAGAGGGAGATAACTTCGGGTATCAGGCGGTAAAAATACTGACCAATGGTACTGGCCCTTGGACACGGAGTGAGGGCATAAAGTAATGCGTGAGTGAGAGAGAGGGGGGGGGGGGGGGGGCGAAGAAAACGAACAGACAGAGAGAGAGAGGAAGAAGTTCGGGGAGTAGGCTCTCGCCTACAGGAAGGCAGGGAGATGAAAACGAACAGAGAGACAGAGAGAGAGAGAGAGGTTCTGGGGTGTAGTCTCTGCAGGAGAAAGGCAGAGAGATGAGAGGAGTGAAGCTTAAGCATTAGCACCAGATAGTCTGCAGAGGAGGGACTAAAGAGAGATGTGGAAAGAGAGAGTTGCTAACTAATGAAGAGAAAAAGAAAGAAAAGAAAAGGAAAAGAAAAGCAACCATGTCCATTTAATAGAGCAGACTAGGAGAGAGAGAGAGAGTGCAATGCGTTAATGCAGGAAGAAAGAAAGGAGAACAGATCGATGTTGATAGTCACTGTTCCATCTCAACCGGGGGTTCGACCTCATACTTGGCCAGCGCCACTTTCATCGGCAGTCCAACCTGACCAACGCCAGCGGTCTGACCTGACCAACGCCAGCAGTCCAGCCTGACCGGTGCCAGCAGTCCAGCTTGACCGGTGCAAGCAGACCAACACCAGTGCCAGCAGTTGTGTCGTGTTGTGAAAGTGACAGTGAAAAGAAAAAAAAAAGGAAAAGAAAAAGACAGTGATTCGTGAATAGTTAAGATCACCTGGCCAGGTAAAGTAGAAATCTATTTATACCCGGGTTAGTTAATGATGTTTTAGATAAATGATTTTGTGAAGTTCAGGAAAGAGAGAATGTTTTATTTCATTTGATTCCATATGCATTGATGTTTCGTTCTATGATCATGTGTAGTAAAGTTATAGACTTTACTAGTGGTTTGATGTGACGAATGCATGATATATGAATGAGATTGTAAGCAAGCTGTGAGTGTGTTTGGGCTGTGCGCTAGTCCTTCCTCCATCGACATCACCCGAGGTTGACAGTCCTTTCTGGGGAATATTTTTCGACAATTTTTTTTTTTTCCCTGGCACGTATTCCGCGAATTTTTGTTCCAATAGTCTCTGAATATGGTGGTGTTCTTTCTCGTGGCGCGCACACACACACACACACACACACACACACACACACACACACACACACACACACACACAGAGTCTCTATCTCTCTCTCTCTCTGTCTCTCTCTCTCTCTCTCTCTCTCTCTCGCTCTCTCTCTCTCTCTCACACACACACACACACACACACACACGCGCGCGCGCGCTCGCATGCACGCACGCTCGCACGCACGCACGCACGCACGCACGCACGCACGCACACACACACACACCACACACACACACACACACACACACACTTCTTTCTTTTCGTTCTGTCGCGTTCCAGGCTATGCTAGATCCTCCATCCGGTCAGTATGGCCAAGTCCACAGTCCGCCGCAGAGACCACACCGGTCCCCACACCTTCTCCTGGACCTCAGCTGGACTGGGCCACGTCTGGCGTCTCAAGGCTTCAAAGGAGGGGCAGGACTGTAAGATGTGCGCGCGCGCGCGCGCGTTCACACACACACACACACACACACACACACACACACACACACACACACACACACACACACACACACAACCATGCGCACAGGCTGAATGTCTTAACCAGATCATATGTGCCCAACAAAACCTGGTTTTCATATGGCAATGAAAGATCATTTTATTCTTGTTCTACACACATGCACGCAAACAAGAAGAGAGAGAGAGAGAGAGAGAGAGAGAGAGAGAGAAGGGGCGAGAAGAGTTGAAGAGGGGTGGAAGGACGGGGGGGAAAGGGACGGGGGGGAGGGGGGGGGGGGGGGGGGGGGGGGGGGGGGGGGGGGGGGGGGGGGGGGGGGGAAGAGTGATGAGGAAGGTGAAAGCCACTGAGACAATGGCACACCAAAATGGCACAATGACAATGGCACACCAAAAGAATGAGCAGTCACTATGTTGATAAATAATAGCGTCAGACAGGCAGACAGGCATTATAACGGCATCAGAGAGACGGGTAGAACAATGAACGTTCACAACGTTAATGATAGTGTACACCACCTATGGTGTACCAGAGATTCTTGTTGCTTCCACTAAGGAGGGCCAGGGTTTTGATGTGTAGATTAACCGAGGAGGAAAGTCTGATGACC
The DNA here is from genome assembly GCA_018398815.1 of Conus ventricosus. NCBI lineage: Eukaryota > Metazoa > Mollusca > Gastropoda > Neogastropoda > Conidae > Conus > Conus ventricosus. Next base: position 38,333,653 of record CM031623.1, read on the forward strand.
CCGATGAGCTCGCCCAGTTGTGTGGCGATCTAAGGAGGAATCCCTTTGGGGGCCCACTGACCGCCCAAAGGGGGCCGGAAATTCCAAAGGGGGAATACTCTCGGCTACACCGGGAAAGAGACCGAGGAAAGTTTTGGAGGTGCCAGCCCTATTATGTAAGAGGAAGACCAGTAGTTGTGGATGGGCTTACTATTTAGGTTGTTGGTCATCCTGGAGATTTTAAGGAAATAGTTCTGATTATTATTTTCTTATTTCACCTTGTGAGACTTGGGATCACGCAATGTTTGAGAAGATGTTGTATGCTTAGGTTAGAGGGACATGTAGGTGATATGAAGTTTGTCGTTAATTGGTGCTGTTAAACATGTAAGACCCTTAAAAAATTCATGAGGCGTAGGGATCTGATAGATGGCGTCCCTAGGTGGCGCCAAAGGAAAGCGTTGGGGTTTTGGAATTTACTGGTTATTCAGTCAGGCCCCAAATCTCAAATGGAGAGGACTAAAACCCTTTATTCAGTGAAGTGTGGTGATGGTGTTCTGATGGCACCAGGAATGCTACGGTTGCTAGAGCCCTTATTGTTTTCCGCGTTACCTATTTTTTTCCCCTTTTTTTCCCCTCTCCCTTAATTTTGTCCCTATTTCCTTTTTGTTGGGCATTGTCACCAGCTCTTTTTATGCAAAAAAAACTGTAGACCAAATTAAAAGAAAGAAAATCTTCACGGGGCCCTGACTTATTTGTCTTTTTGGTATGAACCTAGTCCAACTTTCTCCCCGAACCCGATCTCCCCTTGTGCGTTTCTTTACAGTGGGAACGGGGGGAGGTTTACATTTTTGGCGCCCAATGTGGGGCTATTTTGGATCAGGATAGTAACAAGGGTCTAGCAACGTAAACCCAGACGGGCGAGCGATGTCGTCCGGGGAAGAACCCAGCACCTTGCTGAGGCCGAAGAGTCGGCCCCAGCTGCAGTTGGAGGGATGAAGACGTCCCTGCCTTACGGGACAAGCTGAGGCGACTGGAGTTGAAGCCCCAGGAGCTGCCCTCCGAGCTGGAAGCCAAACTGCGACGGCCACCCATGAGCAGATCACCGGGGTCACCCAGCCGCCACCCATGGCCCCCAAAGGTGAAACTTTCCCCGGGCCTCCCCCCAACGTCACTGCAGGAGACAACCTTTGGGGAAAATGGCATTCCGTCATGCGGGATGCCCTGAAGGATGAGGCAATTGTGAACAAAACTGCCTTCACAAACGCCATCTTGGGGGGCCAGCCCTCCAGCACGTCAGCAGCCTCTCCTCCACCAATCCTGCCCTAATATTAGAGCAGCTAAACGGTCTGTTCAGGCGCTTGAGTCACCGGAGGACGCTTTCTACAACTTGTGCCATCAAGCCCAAAAGCCGGGACAGAAGCTGGCAGACCATCTTCGGGTTTGATCTACGGCGGGCTGAAGGACCTACATCCATTAGCCCACGTGTCGAGGGGACTTCAGCCGAAAGCTGTACCTGGCTTTCTCCAAGACTGCTCCGGCCTGATTGCTCTGGAGCTCCGGAGGAAGTTCGGTGTCCCAGGTGAAGGGGCACCCACGGTTCGATCACCTGTTAAAGGGCCCGTCAGGCAAATCGAGGCTCTTGGACTGCAGACGGCCCCGAAGGATGGGTCGTCAGCCCGAAGCAGTGGTCCATACAACCCAGGGGACCACACCGACGGGAGGAACAGCCATCCCCCTTTCAAACCCTCGGCGGACCAAAGGGCCGTGCTTCAAGTGTGGTCTTGAGGGTCACCCTACAGGGACTGCCGAATCTAGCCAACCCTCAACAGGTAGCCCAGAGAGACCAGGAGAGACGGCCCCGGGAAAAAACGAATGGCGTCGGCTGAAGGACTCCCAGGTCCCCATTAAACGAGGAAGGGCCAAGGCTGACGGGGAACCCAAACGGCCGAAGATCCAATACCCCACCGTCATCAAGGGAGCTGCTAGAAGGGCGATCGAAGTCTTGGACAAAGATCTTCTCGCTACAAACCCGTGAGACTGGCAGCAAACACCGTCGTCACCCTGTTGCCGGCGTAAGAATGTGAACTGAGAGGTCGTCTCTCCAACCCCGACCTCTACACCAGTCCGGATCCTGCCTCGGGACCAGGGGTGGTTACCCCCTCACGGGGAGGTGAGCTCAGCCGAACTGGAAGCGAAACGCAGGTCAAGGTGGTGGGGAGAAATGTGTCTCCCACGAAGACGGGTGACTCTCACTTCCAAAGACGTTTGGCTGAACTTCAAGTAGATGCTGGGGACAGCAACTTGGACACTCACTAAGTGTCGAGGCTTTAGTGGGTCCGCTGTGAAGCCCCTGTTAGGATTAATGGAACAGATACAAGACCCTTGTAGACAGTGGTTCCAGGTGACCGTAGTTTCTGAAGCTTTTTTACAGGTCTTACCTAGCATCAGTCCCATTAAAACAGCTTCGCTTTCCCCTTTCCTGTTAGCGGCGCAGGGGGGCAAGAAGCTCCCTACCTAGGCTATATTAGGATAAGTGTAGACTTGCCAGAAGATGTGGGTGGAACTTCTGGGACTATAGACACTTTAAAAATCGTGGGAAACCCGAAAAGCTCTTTTTCCGCCCGTGTGCCATCATCCTTGGCACCAATACCATCAGGTGTTTTCCCAGAGCTTACCCCCTCTCCATGGTGACAGGCACCATCACTACGTGACTTTCCCGTGTGGGGTTGCCTTCGCCTACAGTGACACTGCTGGCAACGGGATGGTCGTCTCGCTCCCGTCAGACTGGTTGGGCGAGCTATCACCACCCGTCTCACTTTTCAGGGGACCTCCGAGGACGGCACGACTAGGCCAATCACCACCAGGGATGCCGTCCTGGCCCAGGACCCACTGTTGACACTCTGCCAGCTGGCCTCGCCGTCTTGGCTGCGAAACCCCCCGACGTCTACTCAACCCAGAGTAAGAGTTCACTGTGGTGAACAGCGTGACACCCCCACCGGGTCAAGAGGAAGCAGGTCATTGCCGACCTGTTTGTCATCCGTGCAGAGTACGCTGTGGCCCAGGACCTACAGCAGATCGCCGAGGACTGTGATCCTTTCACGGGATGCGATAATCCCCACTCCAATGGTGAAACCCCGAAGTGTGAAGGACAGAGGGGATTTAAGGACGAGATTTAAGTTTTGGTGGGGATGTTGACGCTGACTGTCAAGCTTCCTTTACGGAAAGATTGCTCAGTTACTCAGATGTATTTACTCAGGGTGATTTGACATTGGACGGACTGATGTTACACATACATTGAACAACCTCGGGGCCAGCTATACGTGCGCGGCCAAGACCCATCCCCCCCCAAGATTTAGAAGATGTTTGGAGGCACATTCAGGGGTTTTAGACGCTAACATCATAAGGCCATCCTCTTCCCCTATGCAAGCCCCATAGTTCTAGTTAGGAAGAAAACAGGGCAGCTGAGGTTATGTGTTTTATTACAGGGCTGTAATGCAAGGACAATTAGGGACAGTTATACCGTGCCAAAGATTAGAAGATTTGCTCAGGACTTTGACAGGGTCCCAGTACTTCAGTTCTATGGACCTGTCGAAGGCGTACTATCAGGGACCGTTGACAGAGAGGGCCAAGAAAGTATCTGCTTTCATCACGCCACTGGGGCTCTATGAGTTCGAACGACTCAGTTTTGGGATGGTGAATGCCATGAACCTGTCAGAGCTTATTGTATTTTTTGGGTGATGTCCTTGTCCATGGGGAGACGCTACAGGGGTTGGAAGAGCGGTCTTTGCGGGTGCTGGACAGACTCAGAAAATACCGTCCCGAAGTTAGACCCGGACAAATGTATTTTTGGGGGGAGGGAGGTTAAGCATTTAGGGTTTCTTATACTGGAGATGGTATCAAGGGCCCGACCCAGAAAAGGTCGAGGCCCTCACCACCTGGCCTGTGCCTAAGACAGTCAGAGACGTCAAGTCCTTTCGGGTTTCTGTGGGTTCTACAGGAGATGGGTAAAGAACTTTTCAAACATCGTGAAACCCCCAAATGAATTGACAGCTGGCTTATCTTCCTACCAAGACTGCTAGGAAGACAGGGAAGAAGACATATCTGACCTTTGGCCTCCCCACATTTCCCACCTGTGGGAGGATAGGCACCAATTGCCTTTGAGGCCATCATCCAAGCGTTGACTCTGCCCCAGTTCTTGGTTTCCCAGACCAACAGAGGCCCTACCAGCTGCATTGCGATGCGAGTGGGGGCTGGGCTTTGGGGCTGTCCTTTACCAGCAGCAGGACACAGGGCCTAAGGTGATTGCCTATGCCAGTCCGGGGCCTCAATAAGTCAGAGGCCAACTAAACCCCGCCCACAAAAGAGAATTTCTGGCTCTTTAAAAGGGCAATGTCCCAGACATTTCATGATTACCTGTGGGTGCAAAGGTAACCGTTTACCCTGACAACAAATTTCCCCTTTTTTACGTACTCAAAAGTGCGAAACTGGATGCCACCACCACAGATTGGTTGGCGGCGTTGTCTCTGTATGACTTCGAGCTGGTGTACAAAAGAGGAACTTCTCATGGCGATGCTGATGGGTTATCTAGGCGACCCCAGCCCTTGCCAAAGAGGACCCGACTTTTTTGACACGATGGAGAAAACCAGGTTCCTTCTTGATAAGGCCAGAGCATTTGACTATGCTCCAGTTGTTGAGGTAGAAAAGGGAAACATGGCAGCCGTTCTGCAGTCTAAGGGAGTAGGAAGGGGGGTTGGCTGTTTCCGGGTAGCTTCTCAAAAGACCGGTAGCCCGGGTCATGAGGATCCTGAGGTGGGAGGGCTGATCCCGCCGTGGAAGTCGTTTGTAAGGATCCGTCTGCCATCTCTGACTGGACGTTGGAACCTACAACGCCTGTCCCCCACATGGTCCCGCTGGGCTGGGTGCAAATCCAGCAATCTGACCCTGATCTCATGAAGGTGAAGAAGTCCTTACAGTCCGGACAACCTTTGCCCACCACAATCCTGTTCGAAAGCCTATCATCGTGAGATGAAAAAACCTGACCCATAAAGGATGGCATCTTTTACAGAACAGTCTGGGGGCGTGATGGCCAGAGGAAGGTACAGATTTTGGTACCGCGGTCACATCAGAAGCGGGATGAAGGGCGTCATGATGACCTTTTCCATACTCATTTTGAGGATGCTATTCGGCATGCCAGAGCCAGGTTCTACTGGCCCTTCATGGCTACTCATCTTGAGCGCCGGATAAAGCAGTGTGAGAGGTGCATAAGAAAAAGTGCCATAACCCAGCAAGCACCTCTAGGGACCATCACGACTAGCAGCCCCATGGAACTGCTTTCCATAGACTTCCCCCACCATCGAAATGAAGGACCAAAAGCAGAACATCCTGGGGTGATGGGCATTTCACCAAGTTCGCACAGGCATCTGCACCAGGGATCAGACAGCGAAGACTGTGGCTAAGGGGCTCTGGGACAACATTTTCAAAGCGGCATGGATTCCCAGAACGGTATTTTAACAGACCAGGGTCGTGACTTCGAGTCACGCATTAAACAAGACTCTGCAGGATGCTGGGTATTGACAAGTGGGCGTCCCAACGCCATACCACCCCGCAGGGAAAACCCCGTGGAGCGGTGGAACAGAACCCTCATAAAGGCATGCTGCGCAGTCGGAGGATAGAAGAAGAAGGGTTAGAGGAAGCACCTCCAAGCTTGTGGGCCATGCCTATAACTGTTGCATCCACCCCGAGTACGGGGTACAGCCCTTTTCTATCTTTTCTTGGTAGGCAAACCCAAGCACCAGTTACCTGCCCTTTTGGGGTTTCACTCGACAGGAAACTTCATCCATGCAGAATATGTCAAGGGGCTCAGGGGCCCAAACCCCCGGAATGCTACGACCTGGCTTCCCAAAAAATGCAGAAGATAGCCGAGCGGAATAGGGCTCGGGTATGATCTGCCGGCCTATGCTGTGGCTTTGGAGCCAAGAGATCGTTGCCCCAGTCAGAAAGCTAGGGCCTAGGCTGACCTCCAAGGTAGATGACCGTTGGGAGAGGGAAGTCTTGTCGTGATTTCCCGTCATTCTGAGCTCCCAGGTACACAGTGATGCAAGAGGGAGAAGATAGCCCCAAAAGGACCTTGCATCGCAACCACTCCTGCCTGTAGGGCTATCGGATTGTTGGGGCAGCCACCTCGTATCAGGCGTGCTGCTCCAGGGGGTCTGCAACAGAGGCAGCTAGAGTTGAAGAGGGCGAAGAACCAGAAAAGGAAGACGACCTGGTGCCCTTAATTCCCAAAAGCAATCCAGGGTTTTAGAGGCCAGAAAGGCAGAATCTTTTGTGCCCCGTTCTGGCCCACAGTCAGGGGGAAGGCCAGACTGGGGATGGTCTCACAGATGCCGAAGAAAGGGCAATTCCCCCTGGCTGATTCTGAAAGGGGGAGAGTCAGCCTGGCGGACTGGAAACGTGGGGAATGAGCTGGATCCTGCTGAGGTGTTGATCCCTCTGATCAGTCTGAGATCAATGAAGGGTTCTTGGGTCCCCATCTTGTAGTCCAAGATGGCTTAGAAGAAGAAGTGTACCCCACGGAACAGGCCTCAGAGGGAACAGGGGGCCCGGCTCAATTGGGGGCCAGGGAAACCCTCACTTCTCCGGCGGTCTAGTCGGAACAGGAAGCCAGTTAACCGGTATTGTGACTATGACTGGAATCAAGAGCTCCATGAGCTTGGCTCTTGAACACGCTGACGCACTAAGACTTGATAGATCAAGTTTTTGGATATTTGGTACCCTTAAAAGGTTTTTGGGTTTGTTCAAAGTTGGTGGCTCTTTCTTAGAGAAACATGATATTCGGTTTTTTAATTTTTGTA
>CM031623.1:38340585-38365585 GCA_018398815.1 Conus ventricosus
CTGTCATTTCCTTTTTCTTGTCCGTCGGGTTGGGGCCAGAGTTGGTTTCAATATCTCCGCTCAGAAGAAGCCTGCGGAACGAGAACACGGCGTTCATGGCACAAAAAAACGAGAGCGAGTGTTTGAACGTGCGTGTCGGCCTGACACACACAGGTGTAGCTACACATCGGAATTTCTGCACATGACCCAGTTCCTCTCATGTTTATGTTTTCTTCTGAAAAAAAGATATTCCCTGATGTCACTCCGACCACATTTCTGCAGAAACTGTTAACCAAACCTATGATAACCCAGCTCACTGCAAATGTGACGAGAACATCAGTCGACGTTACCTCTGTGTTCGTGTCAGAGCTGACCTGTTTAAAAACATCAACCTTTTCTCGTGTGCCCTTTGACCTGACGTTCAGCCTACCCTCAAAATTGCCGATAGCAGCCCTCCACGTTACCAAGTCCACCATTGTCCCTTACGACCACTGTCACAGATCACTTACTGTACCACTGCAAAGGATTCCTGTTTGAAGTAGTCCAGCACAACTCCACACAGAGCAAAACTCCTCGTACCATTCAGCGTGCAAACCGGACGCCACTACTCGTCACACACCCCGAGAGAGAGAGAGAGAGAGAGAGAGCCTCATTGTCTGTGCAGGACATTGTACTGGGGGAGTGGGGAGGGAGACACGAAGACTCGGGTCTGATAGAAGAAGGTGCATTGTCAATGGTCATTAAGTGGTGGAGGGAAAGAAAACGTAGGTGAGGTGGAGGATGGAGGTGGTGTTGAAATGAAAACTCTCACCTTGTGTGGTTTGTGACGTGGGTACGCATTCTCAAAGTGATTCACTCTCTCTGCCCCTCCCCCCTCCCCTCTCTCCCCTTTCCGTCTCTCCGCCCGTGCTGCCAATGCCCACCCGCTCTCTCTCTCTCTCTCTCTCTCTCTCTCTCTCTCTCTCTCTCTCTCTCTCTCTCTCTTAATTTATCTATAACAGCTATATTATATATGCATACCTCTCTCTCTCTCTTAATTTATCTATAACAGCTATATATATATATATATGCATACACAGAAAGAGAGAGAGAGAGAGAGAGAGAGAGTGCGTGAGAGAGAGAGAGAGAGAGAGAGAGAGAGAGAGAGAGAGAGAGAGAGAGAGAGAGAAGACAAAGGGAGATTTTGTTTCCTCCTTGAGAGAGAGAGAGAGAGAGAGAGAGAGAGAGAGAGGAGAGAGAGAGAGAGAGAGAGAGAGAGAGAGAGAGAGAGCATGTTCTCAGAGAAGGAACATGATCACACACAAAGATGCAGACATTTGGAAACGAAACAAGAGAAGGGGGGAGGGAAGGAGAGGGGAGGGAGGGCAGCAGTAAGACAATGACAAAAAACAAATTCATTGTTAATGAGGGTAACAGATTTCATGTTTTTGGTTGGTTTGTTTGACAGGTTGATTGTTTGTTTTTTCATCCAGCTATTTTTTTTACAGAGACAATTTGGTGAAGAGAAAAATGCGCAATGGATAGGGCTGTACTATTTTTCTTTGCTATGAAATGAAATAAAATGATTTTTTAAATGATCAAAACTTCAGGAAGAAAGAAAGAAAGAAGAAAAGCAGAGCATATACTGAAACTAGCACGCATATTTTTTCAGCTCTCAAATCACACACACACACACACACACACACACACACACACACACACACACACACACAGTGAGAGAGCCAGCCAGCCAGACAGTGACAAAAGACTGACGGACAGACAAACAGAGACAAAGACAGACAGACAGACAGAGACAAATACAGACAGATCAATCACAAAATCAGTTGTGAGAGAAAACAAGTAAGCAAGGCCCTCCACGGCACTAGCGATGACGCCGTACAGTCAACACAAAGAAACACTCCACGCTCGAGTAGAGAACTCACTCCTGACTGTCACACTTAACAATCACCTCCAGCTGGGTGTCCTGCTCAAACAATCACCTCCAGGTATGTGAACAAAGCCCCCCCCCCCCCCCATCCATCCCCCTCCCCCTCGCTCCCCTGCACCCTGTTTTATGTCGCAGCCGCCCCCTCCCCCCCCCCCCCCTCATCTCTTTCTTCCCTACCCACGAAACCACCCCTTCCCAAATGTGAAAAATTCCTGAAATATTTTGACCTCTTTTCAAAGACATTTCAAAAATTATTTATACGGCTCCACCGAAAAACGTAGACAAACGAATCACAAGACAAAACACGACGCGTTTCGGCCTCTCAGGTCTTCTTCCGGGAAAGCTTCAAAGCTGCCTCTACACACAGTGGGGTGGTAAACCATTTGCAGTGAGAGAGGACAAGAACTGGAGTATAATACCCAACTGGCATTTAGATCAAATTGTTACCCCAATGTTTTCCACACCTTAATTGTAGAGAAAAAGACTTTGTGGGCTGGGATTTGATAGAGAACGACTTCTGGAAAGGTGTGTTGAAAATTATTTGGAAAATTATTTGGATAGCAAATTTTTGAAGGATCCGTCAGCTATAAATGGTTCTAAATTTCGGTTGCAAACTTTTATGTAACAACTGTCTGATAATGTATAAAAAAACAAAACAAAGTACAATTCAGGTCTTAACAAGAAAAAGGGATTGAACAGGCCACACACACACACAAACACACACACACACAAAGACACACACACACACACACACACACACACACACACTCACTCATTCACTCACTGCACACCACACACACACACACACACACACACAAACACACACACACACACACACAAACACACACACACACACACACACACACACAACACACACACACACACACAGAGGAAGAACAAATGGGGAAAGAGAGAAAGAAAGGAAAAAAGAAAAGCAAACAAGGAAGTAGAGAAACAAAGACAGAGCTCTCCACACTACCCCCCCCCCCCCCCCCCCCCCATCCCTCTCCCTTCCCTCCAGGTCGCTATGGTCCTTCAGTTACTCGCACAAAGAATCAATCCCACCACTCGGCCTCTCAACAACCCACTGCACTCTTCCTTCACCCACCCCGCTATCACTTCCTTTTCACCCCAGTGCCACCACTGCCCACTTAAACCCCATCATTACCCGACACGATAGCCTATCACCCTTACGCTACCGATAGGGTACGACCATCATTCTATGGTAACACTCAGGCTTCAAAAGATGGACATTGGTGTTACCCCCGCAAAACGGGTATCCTTCTTCAGAAGAACTGGGGTTAGCTCTTGTCAATGAAGATCACGTGTTTTCCTTTAGAGTATAACCTTTTCCCCTTTTTTTCCCAGAGAATCCAAAGTTTTTCCTGTTTTACTGCTGAAAACAGTCTTGTTGTTGGCATAGTCTTGTTGTTGGCATTCATCTGTCTGAAGAGACAACGGTGTTGCACCATGGATGAGTCAGTTGAGGAGCGGCAGCGCCTATTGTGGTGTGGCTGGAGAGCCCGATCCTCGAGTGGCAGACTCTGTTGCAGTTGCTGCAGGTGAAGTCTTCATCATGAGTGTCTGTGGGTGCCGACGCCATTCTTTGCCGTCTGCGGAGCCTCCGTTCTTCCCACTGGGCCTCTCTCCTCTGCTCTGCTGGCTTGATGCCGGCCTTGATGGTGGACCGCCAGCTGACCTGGTCTGAAGCTGCTGTCTCCAGGTCTGCCGGGTCGAGGCTGCCTGCCCTCAGGTCATGCTAGCATACATCTTTGTAGCGTAGTGCGGGTCGTGCTGTGGGTCTGGAGCCTGTAGCCAGCTCGCTGTACAGCATGTTCTTTGGAATGCAACTGTCGTCCATGCGGCTGACATGGCGGAAAACACTGATCATGGGTAATTATCGATAAGGATCGCAAGTCTTTTCCTTTAGATGTTAACCATTTTCCCCAACTTTCTCAAATAATCAAAAGTTTCATCTATTTTCCCTGTGGAAAACTGATCAGGGTATCTCAAAAGATCATGGGTAATTATCTTAAAGGACCATGAGTGTTTTCCAGTGGATGAAAAGCACTTTTCCCTGCTTCCCCTGCAAAATCAAAAGTGTTTCCCCTGTTTTCCTCATGGAAAACAGTTATCATGGGTACCATCTCTAAGGATCACAAGCATTTTCCATATTTCCGCTGGGGAAAAAATGTCATGTTCCTGAAGGAAAACGCCCAAAATGGGACGCGGGATCACAAGTACTTTTCCCCTTTTTCCAAACCCCATTGCTAAATTCTGACCTTCTGTAGCAAACAGTGGTTGTAGCCTAGTTGTTTTCCTTGTTAACGATTTTTTTCCCCTGCAGGTAGGCCTAGCAGTACCTATTTTCCTCCAGGAAAACAAGGGTAACAATTATCATCCCAAGGAAAATATAGAAGACAATTGTAATCCTCAGAGAAAATAGTTTTCAACCTAGAGAAAAGAGTTGTAATGTTTCGGAAAAATTGTAATCCTAGGGAAAGTAGTTGTAGTCCACAAGAAAATAGTTACAGGATAATGGCTGTTTTTCTGCGTTCGGCTGTTTTCTCCAAGAAAAAAAAGGGGGGGTTGCCTGAAGAATAAAAGTATTGTTGTCTTTTGACGCCAACATCTTTCCAGATCAAGTCTTTCCCCGTGGCAAACACTTGTTTTCGTCGATGACGGCGTAACCAGTTAATAGACGTGCAAGGGTGATCGGCGAGGGGGGGCGGGGGGGGGGGGGGGGGGGCGGAGAGACGTGGGACAGAGGAGAGGTGATTAGATTCACAGGTGTGGGGGGATGTTACAATCGGTGACATCCCATTTGGTCTACTCCCATTTCGTCTACTCCCATTTCGTCTACTACTCATTTCGTCTATTTCCATACTGACCATACTGCAAGGCTCCCCCCTGGCGTAACCAGTGTCCAGTCTACTCCAAAGCAGAATCGATGGTCTTTAGATTAGAGTAGGGCGAAGCCCGAGAGAGGACGAAGGACGAATGAACGAAGGCCGTTAGGCCAAGTCGTGCTCACACATTTCTGAGTAGGCGAAATGGGAGTAGACCAAATGGGAAGTAACCGTTACAATCGTAATGGAAGCGACCCCCACATACAGGACAGACCTCATGTCGTTCTCTAATGTTTGTTTTAGAAGAGGGTGTGTATAATTTACGTTTAAAACATTGAGAGAGAGAGAGAGAGGGGGTGTGGGGTGGGAAAGGAAGAAGATGGACACTCAAAAAGACAGAGAGGCACAGAGAGAGAGAAAAAGACATCGCAGAAAGTGGGGTGGAGGGGGCAAGAAGGTGGGTGGGTCATCTCCACACGTGTCTCAACACAAAGACAGTGAAATCTGCAGTTAGGGTGTGACTCCAGCCGTACTCCGTAACCTCCAATGTGTGTGTGTGTGTGTGTGTGTGTGTTTCTACAGATAAGACACTGGCTTGCTGGTTTAGTGTTTTTAACTTTGGATGCAAAATGTCTGGGTTTATTCGTGTAGTAATGTATGGTGCACCGACACTTTCATTGATAACTGGATGCAACGCACATACGCGCCTCTTCCCCTCTCTCATCCTCCCCACAACCCCTACCACTGCTCTGTGTGTGTGTGTGTGTGTGTGTGTGTGTGTGTGTGTGTGTGTGTGTGTGTGTGGTGTGTGTGTGTGTGTGTGCGTGCGTGCGTGTGTGTGTGTGGGCGAGATAGAGAGGCAGACAGACAGAGACAGTCAGACAGACAGAGGTGGCAGATTAATAAATACAGTAAGTCACAGAGAGAGGAAGGGGGGGGGGGGGGGGGGGATTGTGACGAGATGGAAGGAATGTGTGTAGGTGGGTCCTCTAGGGGAAGGACCGGGGATAATTTCTCAATGGGAATTATCTTAACGTTTCACCTACACCCTCTCTCTTACTAGTGGTGGAAGGAGCAACTTTCCGGTACTAGTCATCGAAGAAATTTTTATTTAATTCCAGGACTGGGTAAAATATTAAATAGTGGCTCTGAGATAATTTTCCTTAGGCCTGTACTCATAGAAGTACTTGTAGCTCCGAGAGACAGACTTGAAGAGAGAAGTTCAAACATTCAACCTTTGATTGAACAACTGAGAACTGACACAAGTTAAGTGCACTTTCACATATCAACTTTTATTGTTTACACATTGGTAAGTATTGGCATGTCAACTCTGAATAGGCTAGGGATTAATTCTCCTTGGACTACCACAATGAGGGGCCCTCCCTCACTCCTACTTTACTCACTTGCATTCAGTGCAGCAAGTTTTAGGTTGGCATACAGGGGGTCTGTCTAAGTTACACTGAATGTGTCCCAAGAGGTACTCATAGAGAGTCTCCCCTGCCTCATCATAAAGTGAGGGCAAGGGTCTGATGGGATTTGAGTCCAGGTGGTAAGCTAACTTAGCTTTGCTTCGGAGAGGGTAGTTGATCTCTCCTGTGGTTGGTGACTGCCCCACTGGTGTAGATTGGAGGTCTGGTGTCGCCCTGGTGTTGGACGAAGACCCAGCTTCTGGTCCAGCTGCAATGTGTAGCGTGGCCAGGATAAGGTGTCCAGGATCCCAGTTCTGCGATAAAGAGAACTTGGTCTGTAGGTGAGAATCTGATGGCTGGTTTGTCGAGTGCTCACATTTACCCTGGTTTACTTTCAGCACAGGTGTGAGACTCAGCCAGCAAAGTATTCTCTATGGTAGAGTGTCTGCTATAACTATTAATCTCCACTTTTGTTTAAAGACTAAGTTAAGCTTACAAAAGGGTAGGAGACAGTAATACAAGGTTACATAGTTTCAGTCAAACAACTCTTCCATGTTTCTTATGAATTAAATCACACTGACTTGGGCTACACTGAGTCCAAGTACACATGTGGTGTAGACTTAAAGTCATACACTACAAATCATTCCAACAATCACCAGTATTTATAAATCAGGGTAGCAGTTCTTAACCTAGCACAGGCATACTGTTTTCCTGACCAACATTAATCATTTAATTATTATCTTAAGAGATAGAATTGCCTACTGGCAAAAGTCAGGGTAAACACAAAGAACAATGGTCAGACAGTTAACAAAAATGGCAAGCAAACTACTACACAGAATAATCATTCATCAGCTTGATACATGTTGCTAAGCATTTGTACATATTTACAATGTTAATGCACACACAAAAAATCAATACATAGATTCGAAAAGGTAAAACAGAGTTCCAACTCGCTTTTCTGGGGAATGAACAGTGAATGACTGGAGATCAACGAGGATACCAGATGGTGGTAGTGAGACTGGCGATTGCCATGGAGCAATTGAAATCTCCGCGTCGTTGCTACTCAGAGTGGGGAGGAGAGTTGGGGGGGGGGGGTGGAGGGAGCGGCAACAAGCCTTTGTGTCGCCGGTAGAGAGGGGGAAGGGGGGGGGGGGAGGCCGACAAGGATGAAAGGTGTCACGCGTGCGGTTTGCACTAAGCGGGAGAAAGGGGGAGAGGGGGTTGAGAGAGGGGAGTGGGGCATAGATTTGAAATCTGTTTTGTTTGTTAGGGATTTTAGTGGGACCGATCGGATGGTTTTGTCAAGCGTTTCGTCACAGGGGTGAGGGGGGGGGGGGGGAAGAAGAAGAAAAAGAGGAATAGAGAGAGAGAAGAAGAAGAAGAAGAAGAAGAGCAATATAAATAGAGAAGAAGAAGAGGAAGGAGAGAGAGAGAGAGAGAGAGAGAGAGAGAGAGAGAGAGAGAGGAGAGAGAGAGGAGGGGTCGGAAAGTGGGACAGAGGAGGGGCGTCTAAAAAGACAGTGTCCCCACAACACAAAGAAAGTGAGAGCTGTATAGCTTGATTACTGCTCCGCCTCCTCCCTCCTCCCTCATGACCTAACAAACAGCTGACCGTCTTGCGGCCAGTCCGGACTATCAGTAGACGCAATGTCCTCAGGACAGAGATTTGTCGTCATTGGCTGAGACAGGTCTCTCTGGCCAATCCCCCTTGGTCTGTGAACCACGTGCCACGGACCTTGTTCCGTTTCCGGAAGGCCGGTCGACAGTTTTAGGAGAACTCCAAGCCAGCGACCAGGTGTTAGTCTTCTTGCTGTGTTGTGCTGTTTCGTGTGTGTGTTCTGGCCACAAGTCTAGCAGTGAGTGAAAGATCTGAATTGGACAGAACACAATGGATTTTCATGGGGCGGTCCTCGTTGTGCCCCCGTCCCATTGTGCCCCCCGTCCCATTGTGCCCCCGTCCCATTGTGCCACTCCACTCCACTCCACTCCACTGCACTGCACTGCACTGCACTGCACTGCACTACACTACACTACACTACACTACACTGCACTGCACTCCACTCCACTCTCACTGCACTGCACTACACTGCACTACACTACACTACTACACTACACTGCACTGCACTCCACTCCACTGCACTGCACTACACTACACTACACTACACTACACTACACTGCACTATACTACACTACAACTGAACTAAACATAAACCAAACCAAAACTAAACTATGCTAAAATATACCACAACGTAACGTAACGTAACGTAACGTATAACGTACCGTAACGTACCGTACCGTAACGTAACCTAACTAACCTACGTAACCTAACGTAACGTAACGTACCGTAACGTACCGTACCGTAACGTACCGTAACATAACCTAACCTTCCGTAACCTAACGCAACCTAACGTACGTAACGTAGCCTACCGTACCGTACCGTAACCTAACGTACGTAACGTCACCTAACGTAACATAACGTAACCTAACGTAACGTAACCTAACGTAACGTAACGTAACGTAACCTAACGTAACGTAACCTAACCTAACGTAACCTAACCTGGGCGGTCCTCGTTGTGCCCCGTCCCATTGTGCCCCCGTCCCATTGTGCCCCGTCCATTGTGTCCCCGTCCATTGTGCCCATTTTGGAAAAACCGGGGCACAATGGGACGGGGACACAATGGGACGGGGGCACAATGGGACGGGGACACAATTTGTAAGTCTTCCTTTGTAAGTGTATGTATGTATGTATGTTTCAGTGTGCTGTGGTTTACTCCAATGAGTTATTTTCTTATTTAGTATTGGCATGACTGTTCCTACAAAACAATATTTAAAAAAGTCTGTTGGGTTTATAGTGTTAGGTTTGTTCTTCCACATCAAACTACCACGTGGATAATGAAGTAAGATACTGCTTGCTCCAATTAAATCAAAGTACAAGTCTCCAAGTCTACCTCGAAAAGAAAATTGGGTAGGGCCTACAGCAGCAGGAAAAATAACACTTACTTTTGCAAATCAACAAAGCTTGCCCAGTCACAGGTATCTGACACATCGACACGGCAACAACAACTGGAGAAATGAACAAACACAAGTTAACGTTTATTCCAGACTGGGAACAGCCATTGCGATCTTGGAGTAGAGTCCAACAAACACAAGGACGCACAGAAAAAAATACAATTAACCTCAGTTTGTCTGGCATGGCAGAAAATCTTAAAAGATGCATGGAACCAAAAAATGTCAAAGAATGAACAGGTAGCGTAACTCTCACTCCCATCATGAAATCATTGAAAAATCTGCTTTGTCCAAGGGGAGTGTGTGTGTGTGTATGTGTGTGTGTGGTGGGGAGGGGGGGGGGGGGAGAAGGACGGTGGAGGCGTGTAGGAGTAGTAATGTATAGTAATGTATGGTGTGCGCTGACACATGCATTCTAAACTGCATGCAATGCGCACACGCGGCTCTTCCCTCTCACGACTTCTTTGTGTGTGTGTGTAAGCGAGAAAGAGCGAGGGGTGGGGGAGAGTGAGAAACTGACAGACTGACTGACTGTCAGTTTCTCACTCTTCCCCACCCATCTCTCTTTCTCGGTCAGATTAACAGACAAATCCAGCGAATCAGACAGAGGGGTGTGGGAAAGAGAGACAGAGGGCCTAGGGAGGGAGAGAGAAATGAAGAGAGAGAGAGACGGACAGACAGTACTGACAAAAGAGAGGAGAAATGGGTATAAAAAGGCGGAATGGAAGGGGGGGGGGGGGGGAGGTGTAGTAAATGGCCTGGCTAAGCACACAAAGAAAGTGAGAATTGTGTAACCTGGTTACACCACCACCCTCCCCACACGTGACCGAAGTGTCGGTCCTGACTCTCCGTAGAACAGTGTCCCTAGATTGTCTTTGGCTGGGGTACTTCTTCCCTGGGGCACATGTCTGACCAATGAAAGCCGCTGTTGCACGGACAGTGAGTGAGCGAGGAGCTGCTGGTCACACTGGCCAGGACTAGCTGGGCCTGTATAAAACAGCAGCCGGCCAACGGCCTGGCCATAGTGTGTGAATACCTCGAAGGAGTTGCCTTGGAGTGGAAGAGAAGCCTCAGTGTGTGATTACCTGGAATAGGTGTCGGTGGTGATCTGTTAAGATCGGTGCCATTTTCCTGCACAGGAAATGGATGTCTCTAAGATTGTCGTCTTACTGTGCCCGTCATTCCTTTGCTATTCATTTAGCTAAAAGACTTTTGTTTTGTTTTATTCAGTGCAAGGATATTTTCTTTCTACACGCAAATTAAAGAAATTTTGCGTTTCGTTGTGTATCGATCTTAGCGTCACATTTTTTTATAACCGTCATTAATTCCAACTTGCGACGAATTTGAGAGATAAGTTTTGTTTTTCGTTTTTATTGTCATTATTTTTTTTTTCCATCTCGCTAGAAGATCTAAGAGGTCGAGACGCGTCGTGTTTTGTCTTGTACTTCGTTTGTCTCTGTTACCTGGAGGATTTCGTTTAATCTTTGGAAAGATTTTTTTCTGTCTTTTTTTTTTTTTTTAACTCGGAGAGCTTCTCCGTGTGGATAACAAACAATTCGGCTAACTCTTGCTGTAATGATGAAATGATTACAGGCCCATAACTTCAAAAAAATGCTGCTTATGACACCAAATGCCCAGCAGAAATGACAGCACAGAGCACACAAAACAAACAGCAGAAATGACAACACAGAGCACAAGAACACAGCAGAAATGACACACAGAGCACACAAACAAGCAGAAATGACAGCACAGAGCACACAGAAACAGCAAAATGACAGCACAGAGCACACAGAACAAACAGCAGAATGACAGCACAGAGCACAGAACACACAGCAGAAATGACAGCACAGAGCACACAGAACAAACAGCAGAAATGACAGCACAGAGCACACAGAACAAACAGCAGAAATGACAGCACAGAGCACACAGAACAACAGGGAGACATCCCCAAACAAAAGATGTTCCAAACTTGTCCGTATACCTAGTACCGACACATCTACACAGCAACAACAATTAGAGAGATGAACAAATAACCAATGAACATTTATTCCAGACTGGCACAGCTCTTTACGATCTTGAGAATTGTCAACACACACACGGACGAACAGTAACAAATACTAGTAACCCCGGTCGATACAGTCAGTCACTGATCTCCTCAAATGGCCGCAAAATGTATGACAGTTTGAGGTTGATTTCATTGTCTTCAGTGTTGTGAAAAGTAGGAAATATGAAAATAACAGCTTAAGACAACAGTGTCGAGGGCCGGTTCTTTGAACGAATCGCGAGGCACTGAACTATAACGAACTAATCAATTCCTAGGATAGTAATGAGCACCGTTCAGCAATTTTCAGAGCAGCTTGGTGCTGAAATGACTGCAAGAAATATTGAACTATAAACAAAGCTTGCTCTTACGTCTTAGATTGAAAACCAAAAATATAGGTAATTGATTGAATCAATTTATAGTTTCATCAACACGGTGTTTTCCGATCGTCCTGTTGTGGTTTGACTGACTGTGCTATGTAGGCTAGAACAAAATGAAAATCTGCCAATAACTCCTCCCCTTTTGTTGTGATGATTGCACTTAGCACAAACTACTGAAATAAATGTCAACATCGTGCTGAGCCGGATTGTTTTAAACTCCAATAGTATCAGCACAAATACTAAACAAATGTCAACATCGTGCTGAGCCGAATTGTTTTAAACTCCAATAGTAGCAGTACAAATACTGAAACAATGTCAACATCGTGCTGAGCCGGATTGTTTTAAACTCCAATAGTAGCAGTACAAATACTGAAACAATGTCAACATCGTGCTGAGCCGGATTGTTTTAAACTCCAATAGTAGCAGTACAAATAGAAAAGTCATACTGAAACAATGTTAACATCGTGCTCAGCAGATTGTTTTAATACTCCAATAGATCTTTTATCACTGGACTGGTACTCTATGAGAACACGGTATATGTGCACCTCTTTCTTCTGTCTGTTGTTCTGTTTCCTCTCTGTCTGTCTCTCTCCCTGTCTCTCCTTATCGCTCTCTCTCTCTCTCTCTCTTCTCTCTCTCTCTCTCTCCTTTTCGATAAATGCTGAAGGTGTGTGTGAGGCGTGTTTGATCAAAAACGCATTTAAAAACTAAACTATAGAGAGAAAAAATATTAGTAAAGAAAAATGAAGAGGTTTCTTT
Source organism: Conus ventricosus (assembly GCA_018398815.1). Lineage (NCBI taxonomy): Eukaryota > Metazoa > Mollusca > Gastropoda > Neogastropoda > Conidae > Conus > Conus ventricosus. The sequence continues at coordinate 38,352,936 of CM031623.1, forward strand.
TAATTGGCAAAGTTTCTGCAGTTTTGCGATAGTCTTTCTTTTTTTTTTTTAATTGGATGGTTTATTCAGACGTTTGTTTAAATATGGCATAGTGAGTTTCGTAAACATTTTCGTCTGGGGATTTGAATTTGAATTTTGTGTGTGTTTGTTTCAATGATTACAAGTGATAACGTTCTGGTTCTTAGTCAGAACTTTGTTTACATGTTGCTTTTTCACTATTGTAAAATGACATTCTTGGCCTGGAGAATATTTTTTTGTAAGTGTGTGTACGTTTTTCACATGGCAGTGTGTCTGTGCGCACACGCGCTTTCACGTTTTTTTTTTTGTTGTTGTTGCTCGCTTGTTTTGTGGGTGTGCTTTTTGTTAAATGTGTAGACGTTACTCTGTTAACACTTTCGTCACATGCTACGCGTTACTCTTGCAGGAATTACGGCCCCTGTCTCCCTATTTTGGGATTACTCCAAGCCCCCCCCCCCCCCCCCTAGGAGGCCCGTCATTCATGGGCGGGCTGAGCTGCCCACCTACGTGACGTGAGTAGCGTTGTTGTTGTCAAGTCATTTTCCAGTCGAAACGAATATATATCGGTAACATATGTATATGAATCATGATCTTTTTTGTTTGTTTGTCTTCTCTCTTTCATTGTTCCCTATATTTTTGAACGTATGTAAAATCACGTCTAATGTCGTACGTCTACAATCATATATTGTCATTAGTCTGTTACACATGCCAAAGTATTGGGATCAATATATGGATCTACTGCTTATACTTTCGTACTGTGTACGTGGACTTGTGAAAACAGTATACAATGCAGTAGTGTGAGCAAACAAGTGTAGCCTAACAGTTCATTTATATTTACGAGACTAACCAGAAAATGTGAATGTCAGCGAAAAGTGTGCGTGGGCTTATCAAAACAGTATACAATGTAGTAGTGTGAGCTAACAAGTGTAGCCTAACATTCATTTGTATTTACGAGACTAACCCAGAAAAATGTCAATGTCAGCGAAAAGAGTGAGAATAAGAACTTGGTATTACGGAAATCGGTTGTAAACATTTAATCTTTTAATAGCAGTGTATGTGCACGTTTAAGTCAATTTTGAATATATTGTTTCTGGGTTTCCCATCTGCTGGATCGAAATATCAGACTCATATAGTTGATTGAGATGGAAGTCTCATGGCATGAAATGGAGACACACCGCAGTCCATAATTCTGTGGTGTTCTCACCACCAAGGGTGAAAAGAAAAAGAATCCGATAGCACCCTAAAGCAGCCGGTGAAGGGTAGAAAAGTGAAACGGAAAGAAAGGGTGGTAAGGAAATAAGTTGTTGAACAACTAAAATCGTATTATGTAAGCTATTCCAACTTTGACCCCATGCTTGATGATCCCGTCAAGGATGCAAGGGAGGTAAAAAGATGTCTAACAGTCCGAGTGGTCAGCTCTGCTGTTTATTGAACCAAGCATTGTCGGCAGCTGAGAGAGAGAGAGAGAGAGAGAGAGAGGGGGGGGGGGGGGTTATGGGTATGCGTGTGTGTGTGTGTGTGTGTGTGTGTGTGATGCGATTTGATGCTTGGTGCAATGAAGTATAGTGCAAATTTTTATTTCTGTACGGTATGTGTAGATATACGTGCATACGTAAATGTTTATGTGTGTGTTTTGTTTTTGTTTCTTTTTTACTCGAAACAAAATAGAAATGTTTAAAATGAAAATTTTTCAGTTCGCATTCGAGTTAATGTATTGTCCTCAATTACGCAGTATTTTTGTTCTCGTTGGTTTTCTTCTGTTTCTTCGTGTTCCTAATAAATATTCCTACATTCTTCTTCTTTTGATTCTTTTCTTAATTCTTCTTCTAATTCTCCTTCTCCTTCTTTTTCGTTTGCCCCTACTGGTACTGTTTCTTCTGCTGCTACTACTGTTGCTGCTGTTGCTGCCACTTCTACTACTTGTCCGGCACAAGATCAGAATCGCAGAACCTGGATTCTGTGACTCTTTAAGTTTAGACCTGTGGGAAAGTAGGCGCTGGTTTGATACGTTTGATAAGCTGCTCCCCCCCCCCCCCCCCTTATTGTTATGAACAACATGATGATGATGATGATGATGATGATGATGGACGATGATGACAATAGTGATGATGATGATAATGATGACGAGGATGATGACGATGACGATGATGATGATGGTGGTGGCGGTGATGATAATGATGACGATGATAAAGATAATGGTGGTGATGATGATGGCGACGACGACGACGACGATGATGAGGGTGGTGGTGATGGTGATGAAGATGGTAATGATGATGATGACTATAGAGACGACGGCGAGAATAATGATGACGACGACGATGATAATGATGATGATGGTGATGATGATGATGATGGTGATGATGATGACGACGACGATGACGATAATGATGATAAGTGATAATGACGCTGACGACGACGAGGATGATGATGATGATGATGATGATGATGATGACGGCGAGAATGATGATGATTATAATGATGACGACGACGACGACAATGATGATGGTGACTACGACGACAATGATGATGATTACGAAGACAATATTGATGAGTACGGTGATGATGATGATGATGATGATGATGACGACGACGGTGATGATGATGTTGCAGGAGACACATCATGGAGAGGACGGCCCTGCGGCAGACACGTCCAGCAGATTTGTGGGCCGGACATGGAGTCCATCGGGTCCACCATCAGCACGGCCCTGCGGCAGACACGTCCAGCAGATTTGTGGGCCCGGACATGGAGTCCATGGGGTCCACCATCAGGAGGACGTGGCTGCAGGGACATGCCCAGTCCTGCCTCCATGATCACCGGCGTGTGACTGTCACGCTGGACCATGGGTAAGTCATCACGTGGAGCCTTAGAGGCGGGGCGGGGGGAGGGGGGCACGTTAATTAACATCAGGGATACGGGCACACCGATCTTCGAGGGAGGCATTGTTGCTTTTAGCCCGGCCGACCGCAAAGGGCCGTATCAGGGCTGTCACCGCATGGAAGTCGACTCGCAAATCATTTACACACACACACACACACACACACACACACAACACACACACACACACACACACACGGGTCTTGTCCGACTCACTGACATACGGACACACACACGCGCGCGTGCGCGCGCACACACACACACACACACACACACACACACACACACACACACACACACACACACATAAGTATTCTTGTCTGACTCGGTACAAGGCCTTCAGGTCTGTTGCAATGGTCTGAACCTGTTTGAAGAGTGTTTTTTCCCTGATCACTTATGCCTCTGTATGCCTCTGGCCCTTCCTAGTAAGTTGCTCTACTCCCCTCCCCCCCCCTCCCCCCCCTCCTCCCCCCTCCTCCCCCCCCCCCCCCCCCCCACACACACACACACACATCCCCCTTTCTGTGGCGTGCAGTCGTCACGTGTGTGTTGGAACAGGCAGATTCGTTTTGTTTCCGTTTAAATGGTTGTGCTTTTTAATCTTTGTTGGTGATTTTGTTACCACTATCATCATCATTGTCATCAGGAGGGGGTAAGGGGTAATATTGCTTATAGCCCAGCCGACTGCAAAGGGCCATATCAGGATGTCGCTACCTTCAAGTCAACTCACAAGCCATCAAAAAAACAAATCGCACATCTCTTTAAGATGCACCTTCTAAAAACGCATCAGAAACTTCGTTAAAAATCTTTCTTCCGTAACATCTTAGATCAGATGAACGATCTTAATCAGCATCATGGTGATGATGATTATGATAGTAATAACAATAATGGTAATAATAATGATGATAATGATAAATGATAATGTTAATCATCATTATTATCATCATTAAAGTTAATAATAATAAAAATAATAATGATAAGAATCATAAGAATAACAAGACCAATAACAATTACAATGATAATAATGATATTATAACATAAAAATACCGATACTAATAGGCACTATTACTCTAATTATCATGGTAATTATTATTGTAAATCTTATTATGATTATAGTTATTTGCATCACTATTATCTTATAAAGAAAATTGATTACTTTCATAACAGTAATAATGATAAAAATATTTCCCATTATCATTAATATTTCTATTTACTATTACCAACAAAGTGAACATGTTTTATCATCATTATTATCATTATCGTCAGTGTATATCATTGCTTCATCATCTTTATCATCAGTGTACATTATTGTATCATTATCATCAGTGTACATTATCGTATCATCATCGTTATCATCAGTGTATATTATTGTATCATCATCGGTGTATAGTATTGTATCATCATTATCATCAGTGTATATTATCGTATCATCATCATTATCAGTGTCTGTCATTGAATCATCATTATCATCAGTGTATATATTGTATCATCATCATTATCATCAGTGTATTTCCTTTCTGGGTGTTTCAGGCAAGTTATTAACTTTTTAAACCATCATTATTGTTATCATCATCAGTGTATATTATGTATCATCATCATTATCATCAGTGTATATTGTATCATCATCATTATTATCAATGTATATTGTATCATTATCATCAGTGTATATTATGTATCATCATCATTATCATCAGTGTGTGTTACTGTATCATCATCGTTATCATCAGTGTATATTGTATCATCATCATTATCATCAGTGTGTGTTACTGTATCATCATCGTTATCATCAGTGTATATTGTATCATCATCATCATCATCATCAGTGTACATGTATTCCTTTCCGGGTGTTTCAGGCACAGGGTGGGCAGGAGCAGGAGGGGGGCGTGCACCTGGGTACGGGTGGTGGTGCAAAGAGAAAGGGGTAGATGCTGTGTCATCACCGCCTACCCCTTCCGCCGCGTTACCAGTGGCCACAAAGGAGGATGAAAAATCCTGCCCCCTCCACCATTTGACCCAGGGGCACGAGGAGGACGAAGATCCAGCTGGCACCAGGTACAGAGAATTGGGAGGCCGAGCAGGGGTGGGGGGGTGGGGTAGGTGGTGGTGGGGCGGCGGCGCGCGCGCGCGCGCGCGCGCGTGGTGTGTGTGTGTGTGTGTGTGTGTATGTGTGTTCGTGCATGTATGTGTGTGTTAACATGTACATGGATATGTGTATGTATGTATATGTGCGTGTGGATGTGCGTGTGCGTGTGATCGCTCGCGCGCACGCACGTGCGTGTTTAGCACGTGCATGAATGTGTGTGTATGGGTGGGGAAGAAAGGGGAGTAATGGGAGTGATGATGTAAGTTCATGGATTTCAAGTAACGTCTTCTTGTCACCGTTGGGTTCTCTTCAGACTGTCCAGACCTTCAGGCGTTTACTGTGTTGCTTTGTGTTTTGATATCTAAGCTGAATTGTCCACTGTTCAAGTTTCTCATAGTCTCTCTCACACCTGTTCCTCTTGCTTGCCTTTTGTACACGCCTTGGACTTCCTGTAAGTGCTCCTTATTTATTTGTTCAATTATTTCTCTTTTCAGAGAATCGACGAAGTCCTCACCCAATGCTGCTGCCATGAAGCAGCAGAAGAAAGAGGTGAGAGGCCCAGTCTTGGTACCATGGAAACAGGAATATGCCAGGAGCAAATTTAACATGACGCCAAGTCGGTTTTTTTTCATTATTCATTTTCTTGTCACATTTTATTCTGTGACTTTAGTTTTTACGTTTTCCACGCCAAATTTACACTTGGTTTTCTGTTCTCGTCCCCTCCCCATGGACATCACTCTTGTTAAGAATTGCTTTTTTTGTGAACTGGAGAGACTTTTTCATTAAAAAAAAAAGTAAAAGATATACTACCTGTTTAAATTCTTTCAAATTCTAATTTTAAATAGAAAAGTGTTTAATTACGGGTAATTTCAATTTTAAAAAAAATCAACTGTTTGTACAGTATCTCTAAAAAGATTGCGTGGGTGCGTGCGTGGATGGTATATATATCTCCCCCACCACCCCTCCCTTTCGGTTTATTTTTCTCTTTGAGCCTCCTACAGCGTGCAGTCAACTGATTTGTGTCAAATCAAACTGCAGAGTCTAATAAAGTCAAGCAGGATTCAGACAAAATCAAAGTGCAATCTGTTACAGAAATCAAGCAGGATTCAGACGTCCCCATCCCACTCTTGACTATATGTTTGTACTCAAGTTATTTGCTGATGTTTTCAAACTAACCAATAAGAAACCGATGTTAACCTTCTGTTGATTACCACAAAGCTTTTGATGCAATCTGGAGACGAGGTTTAGGGTATAAACACTAAGGAGGAAATAAAAGACATTTTATGAATGATTTTTAACATGTATAAACATATTTTTCAATGAAGAAAAGTCTTTTACTTTACTGAGGGGTTATACAAGGTGAAAATGTGTCCCCGCTATTGTTTTCTTACAGGGTTCCCAGGGTCCTTACCGGTCCTTACAGGTCCTTACATTTTGAAACACCTCAAGTAAGGCCTTACAAGTGCTTATATTAGCATCAAGGTCCTTACAAGTCCTTATGACAGCCAAAAAAATCGTCAATGGCGAAATGCTGGTTGGAAAATCTCGGAAGCAAGCGGTACTTACTCCGAAATCTGCTCGCCAATGGGTTCTGACAAACGGCCCTGGCCTAGCAGACAACTTTCAGCTTGGAAGTTTTGGTTTTTCTCAAGGTCTCGTCCTAGTTTTGCATGGTCTCGTTTCGCGTGAAGACTCGATACTTACATCCATCATTTTCCAGTCTTTGCTCAAGGCAATCGAAATGCCAGGAAAGTGCATTTCAGGATCATTGGGTAACAAAAAAGCAGTACAAGGACTGGTTGCTGAAGGATCCCCAAAACAAACATTATGCTCGATGTTCTGTGTGCGAAAGATCACTGCATTTGGCGTCGATGGCACGTAGGGTTGTGCTAGACCATGTTCATAATATGGGAGGTGTGGAGGGAGTTGTCATTGCCAAAAAAAACTCCTGTCTCAGCATCAGGAGCCTAGGGAAGATATGACAGAGTCTCAGCATCAGGAGCCTAGGGAAGATATGACAGATACCTTGCTGAACAGAGGCAAGAGGAGGAGGCAGCTGTGGAAAAAAAGAGAAAGAGGTTAGGAGAAGAACTGGTCAACCTGAGGAAGAAACATAAATGCACCAGTGATGACGCACGTCATCTACTTGAAGAGGCTGACCATCTAAGCTTCCAGTCTCAGGAGCAGAGAAGTTTCAGTCTGATTGAATGATCCAACACTCTGCATTTGTTAGCTAAGGACAGAAAAAATGAAGCAGAGAGAGTTCAACAGGACATCACAGCGGTCGAAAAAGAATGGAAAAAATGCTGATTAAGGCCAGTGTATGTGTGTGTGTGTGCTCTTTTTTTTTTCTCCGACATATATTCAGGATCTGAAAGTGCCTATGACCACTAATAACAGTTTTGTTTTTGTTTTTGTTTCTCATTCTCAGTGCAATTTTTTTTTAAAACTTATCTCTTCTGTTGTGAAAGATTGACATTCAAGTTTAAGTATCAGCTTTGACTGTCAGGTTAAAGTATCAGCTGGTTTTAGTTTTAGGTGTGAAAAGAGTGGATTGAAGTGGAAGACGAGAGACTCGAGACATTGTTCTTACTGAAGACTGAACAAGGGAACAAACAGTTTTCAGTGTGATTTGATTCTGCAGTACAGCAGCCAAGTTATATTGGGTGTACGCTGTGTTTGGTGCATTTCCATGAAGAGATATACAAGTACGTTTTGTAATGTATATGCTGCTAATGTTAATGTAGAGGTCCTTACTAATTTAGAAAATGGTCCTTATAGGTCCTTACAAGGTCCTTACTTGGCATAAACTGAAGTCCCTGGGAACCCTGTCTTAGTATCTAAACGATTTCAAGGTTATTTTATATAGAATGATTGCGAAGTCTTAAATGCTGATCGCTCGCAAATGGAACTAATTTCCTCAGATTACTTTTGCTCTGATATGCTGATGATACTGCTTTCTTGTATTCCAATAACGGGTTTCAGTCAGGCTTTGAGGGCGTTGCATAAGATCTGTCAGTCTCGGAAGTTGGGTGTCAGTACTTCCCAAACCAAAATAATGATTTCCTATGGGCGGTCATATCCACAAAATGCTTTGAAATGTAATGAAAATGTTCTCGACATCGTTGGTTCATTTAGATAACTTGATTTCAATCAGAATAAAAGAAAACGGAAATAAATACGTTTATGATTAAGCAAAAAGGACAATGTTAACTTTGTTACATGCGGCTAAAAAGGAGAAAACAACAAACTTTCCACTAGTGGCATTTGGGATATTTTTCAAGCAACATTAATTCCAGTCTTACTGTATGGTGGTAGGATTTTGGGCCCATGAGGATGCGATGATTTTTAGAATAGCTGCAATTGAATTTTGTTTATGTATTCATTCTGATTCGATAAGAAGAAACTCGGGTTTTTGTTGTTGTTGTTTGTTTCTTTTTTCTTTGAGAAACGGGTTTTATCCCATCTGTGTTTTAGGCAAGCCAGGTGCAGGAGTTGCCGGAAGGGTTCAGGGGGTGTCATCCAATCCCCTAGGGCCTGCATTCCGGGTATTTGTCAGGGTGTCGTCCCGTAGCCGTGGTCTAGACGGTGAGGCTGTCTGACCCACAGCCGGGAGTGTTCACCTTACTGCACCGGAATGGATGTCCCCCAAGCTCCGGAAGATGATGCACCCATGATGAAAGACGAGTCATCGTCGCATTGGACCATGGGTAAGTCATCAGGTGACGCTCACAGGGAGCCTGGGGAGGAGGGGTGGTGGTGTGTCACGCCAACTCAAGGGTACAGGCACCCACATTGGCGAGGAAGGTGATGTGGCTTATAATATGGTAGCCCAGCCGACCGCAAAGGGTAAGAGCAGGGCTTGCACCTGGGTTAGGGTGGCAGTGGTGGAAAGGGTAGGTGCTACATCATCACTGCCTCCCCCTTCCACGCCACCCAGGGGTACGAGGAGGACGAGGAATCCACTGGCACCAGGAACAGAGAGAATGGGGTGGCGAGCAGGGGAAGTGTAGGGGTTGGGGGTGAGTGGGTCAGAGTTAAATGATTTAATGGTACATGGATTTCTCGTCACGTGTTCTTTGTCACTGTTCAGGGTCTGTCCAGTTTCTCCATACTTTCAGGCGTTTGTTTTGCTTTGTTGCACTTGTTGTTTTTTTTTTTCCTTGCCCCCTTCCCACGGATATCGCTCTTGCTCAGGATTTATTCTTGTGAATGAGATTTCTTCAGATAGAAAATATGTATTACTTCTGTATATTCCCTCGAATGGAAAAGTGTTCGAGCACGCGCATACTTCAATTCATACAGTTTGCACACTGCGTTTGATCAAAAAAGCATTTAAAAACTAAACTATAGAAAAAGAATTGTTAGTAAAGAAAAGTGAAGAGTTTTCTTTTACTTGGCAAACTTTCTACAGTTTTATTGTAGTCTTTCTTTTATTTGGATGATTTATTCAGACGTTTGTTTTAAATATTTGCATAGTCACTTTCGTAAATATTTTCGTCTTGGATTTAATTTTGTGTTCGTTTGTTTCATGTTGTTTCAATGATTACAAGTGACACGTTCTGTTCCTATTTATAATTTTGTTTACATGTGGCTTTTTCACCGTTGTAAACATTTTCGTCCCAGGAAATTTTCATGATAAGTGTGTGTGTGTGTGTGTGTGTGGTGTGTGTGTGTGTGTTGTGTACGCTTTCTCATGGTAGTGTGTGTGTGTGTGTGTGTGTGTGTAGTGTGTGTGTGTGTGTGTGTGCGCGCGCGCGCCCTTTCTCATGGCTGTTTTGTGTGTGTGTGTGTGTGTGTGTGTGTGTGTGGTGTGTGTGTTGTGTGTGTGTGTGTTGAACACTTTCTCAAGGGATTCTGTTGATGAATTAACATTTTTATTTTGTTTGCTTTTGTGTGTGTTTATTGATTGGTGTGCACGTTACTGTTAACACTTTCTTTTTTTTTCCTTTTTCTTTTTTACAACCAGTCTCTTACACAACATGCATAGTCTGTATGTTCCCTTACAAATTGACATGTTTTTGCTGAGTTTAGTGTTCTGGCGTTTGATACAATGTGTCTGGGTTTGTTAATGTTTTAATGTGTGGTGTACTGGCACACCCACTCTGATAATGTGCTGCTTATACAAAGAAAATGACAGACAAAAGAAGGAAAGAAAGGAAGGAAGGAAGGAAGGAAGGAAGAAGATGAAAAGGGAAAGAAGACAGAAACGAAAAAGAATTCGCTCTTGTGCTAACAAAACAGAGGAAATAACAAAATAAATATACAGTTGTTAAGCAAATTCAAAACGCAATAATCTTCAAGCCAAGATGAGACCGGGTTGAATAGGTTTCGAGCCGTTGACGTCACACGCAATGATTTATGGGATCGCCGGCCATCGCGGGAAGGCAGCACAGTAGCAGACAGCGATTGATAAACACCGTGAGCTCGGGCCGGGCGAAGACTGAACAAATCTACAATGGCTCCAGGGAAATATTGTTGTGTAATCGGCTGTCATAGCTCATCACACACACACACAAGGGTACAAAAAGAGAACATGGCTTGCGATTTTTAGAATTCCGAGTGTGAAACGGCATCACGGAAAATTCATGGAAGAACTCACCGCACGGAGCATGAAGTAAGACGGCGAGTGATAAACACAGTGAAACACTGTTATGTTATCGGCTGTCATAGCTCTTCTCACACATACTAGGGTGCAAAACGAGAACATGGACTGCAATTTTTTAGAATTCCGAGGGTGAAATGCCATTGCGGAAAATTAATGGTAGGTCTGACAACACGGAGAATTAGAAGAAGAGCGTCGATTGCCGCGATCAGGCGTACGGCCATCACGTTTGAGCACAGTGAAGAAGGCGCTCGAGTCTGTTCCAAACATTTTCATGGATGTAATTAGATACCCCTCGATTCTGTATGCAACATGCATTAAGATTTTAAGTGGATGGAAGGGGCACAGAGTTTTAAAATGCCCAAAACGAATGTGTGTGTGCGTGCGTGCGCGCGCGTGCGTGCGTGTGTGTGCGTGTATGTGAGTGAGTGAGTATGTGTGTGTTCAAGTCCAGCTTCCCTACTATGGGAGACTCATTAGCTGATTCAGCTTGTCAGTATGGTTCTTCCTTTAGCCAACATTGTCATTAGTGTGACAAACATTGGGAGATCAAATCTGAATGACTGACATGAGAATCCTCATACTGTAGGTGAAAGTGGTACAGGAAAGTAATGAGGCAGGAAAACTTTTGAAACTGATCATTTCACATAGTAAAAAAGTTCAGTGTGAGTACTTTCTGAAAGCAAATCTTTGAAAAGAGTCGGATAGAACTGACGCCAAAATTTCCAGATGTAATAAAGTAATAATTAGCTGATCTGTAATCTTGTGCAGTTTAAATACCACACACACACACACACGCACACACACTGCTTGGAACACAAACTGACGCACAACTATGCAAAACAACTCAGAAAATGTACAGAAGCTGCTTTCATTCAAAATATTTTTCCCCTGCTTTTTTAAATCTCCATTTTGGATTAAAATACATGAAAAGTCAAAGGAATCACTTGCATAAAATACATGAAAAGTCAAAGGAATCACCTATTTCCAACCACTCCTCCCCTTTCCCGTCAACTCCTCTCCAGCCATAGACAATACTTGTTGTTTTATGTCAAGAGTTGTGTGTTGTTGTTTTTTAATACTTTTGATGTTATTATTTTGTTTTTGTTTTTATTTATTTATTTATTTTAAATTTTTGTTTGTTTGTTGTTGCTCTATTTTCTACTCAGCATCAAATACCCCTGCAGTTTCATGTGAATTTCCTTTTGTTATTCTCTGTAATGAATGACTGCTATATCAAATAGATTTGGACAATGTTGAATAAAGAAGTTCTTTAACTTTTCTTTCTTTCTTTTTTGCTCAGTGTTAGTGGCTTTGTGGCCTTTAAGGTAGTGCACCTGCCAAGGAAGCGAAAAGTCCCCTGCGAACGCAGAGGAAGAGGAAGTAGTTCCTCAGTCTGGAAGAGAAAGTATACTTTAAATGCTGAATGTTGATGCAATGTTAATAAGAAAATACACATCTTCATGATGTAGATTCATCTTTCTAAACTCTTTAACAAAGGTGCAATATATTGTTAGTTATCAGCTTGATCTACATAATGAAAAAAACATGAAATGATGCAAGACACATCAGACATGCACACAAAAAAGAGAAAACACACACACACAAACGCAGAACATGCTGAGAAAAAATCAAAGCTTAATCAAATTTGTTTATAAACTTTATCTCCTTTGCATTTGATAATGAAATAATGTATGAGCACACTCACAGCCCTACATCTACACAGCATAACCTAGTGTGTGTGTGTGTGGGGGGGGGGGGGGAGGGGTACAAAGGATGTGTGATGCATTGATTTGGTGCATACTCAGTGGATGTTAACACATTTTAACAGAGTTGACAGCGAATACTTTGTAAAATCTACCTTTGCCTTGACAACCGAGTGTTCACAGTTGGGGGGGGGGGGGGGGTTGTAGACTTCAATTCATGCACCCAGCCATCAGTAAACTGCACATTATATGCTTCAAGGCTTTTGTAGCACTCTAACTGCTGCAAGGTGTATGCGTTTGCACCGCAGACAAGGTAACTCACGAGTCGTATGGATCAAATCCATTCAACCACTCCAATTTTTG
>CM031623.1:38373085-38397040 GCA_018398815.1 Conus ventricosus
AGTCTGTCTCTGTCTCTGCCTGTGTCTGTCTGTCTCTGTCTGTCTCTCCTCTGTCTCTGCTCTGTCTGTTCTGTCTCTGTCTCTGTCTGTCTCTGTCTGTCTCTGTCTGTTCTCTCTCTGTCTCTGTTCTCTTCTCTGTCTGTCTGCTCTCTCTCTCTCTCTCTCTCTCTCTGTCTCTGTCTCTCTCTCTGTCTCATGTCTTTGTATCTCTCTGTCTGTCCTCTGTGGGTATCTGTCTTGTGTCTGTCTCTGTCTCTGTCTGTCTCTGTCTGTCTCTGTCTCTGTCTATCTCTGTTCTCTGTCTGTTCTGTCTGTGTCTGTCTGTCTCTGTCTGTCTCTGTCTGTCTCTCTCTGTCTCTGTCTGTCTGTTGTCTCTGTCTCTGTCTGTCCTCTGTCCTGTCCTCTGTCTCTGTCTCTGTCTGTCTCTGTCTGTCTCTGTCTTGTCTCGACATGTCTCTGTCTCTGTCTGTCTCTGGACTGTCTCTCCCTTGCCTGTTGTTGTCTGTCTCTCTCTGTCTGTCTCTCTGTCTGTCTCTTGTCTCTGTTCTGTCTGTCTGTCTCTCTCTGTCTGTCTTCTCTGTCTGTCTGTTGTCTGTTCTGTCTGTCTGTCTCTGTCTGTCTGTCTCTCTTGTCTGTCTGTCTGTCGGTCTGTCTGTCGGTCTGTTCTGTCTGTCTGTCCTTCTCTCTGCTCTGTCTGTCTTCCCTGTCTGTCGTCTGTATCTCTCTGTCTGTCTGTCTCTGTCTGTCTCTCTCTGTCGGTCGTCTGTCTGTCTGTCTGTCTGTCTGTTCTCTCTCTCTCTCTCTCTCTCTCCTCTTCTCTCTCTTCTCTCTCTCTCTGTGTGTGTCTCTCTCTGTGTGTGTCTCTCTCTGTCTCTGTTCTCTCTGTGTCTGTCTCTCTGTGTCTGTCTCTCTGTGTCTCTCGGTGTTCTTCTCTGTCTATCGGTCTCTCCCTCCCCCCTGTCTCTCGCTCCTGTTCTCTCTCTCTGTCTCTATCTCTGTCTCTGTCTCTCTGTCTCTCTCTCTGTCTCCTCTCCCTGGTCTCTCTGTTCTCTCTCTCTGTCTTCTGTCTCTCTGTCTCTCTCTCAGCCTCTCTCTCTGTCTCTGTCTCTCTCTCTGTCTCTCTGTCTCTCACTCTTGTCTCTGTCATCCTCTCTGTACGCTCTGTCTCTCTCTTCTGTCTCTGTCTCTCTTCTATCTCTCTGTCTCTCTCTTCTGTCTCTCTCTCTGTCTCTCTGTCTCTCTCTCTCTCTCTGTCTATCTCTCTCTGTCTTTCATATCTGTCTCTCGGTCTCTGACTTCTCTGTCTCTCTTCTCTCTCTCTGTCTCTCTCTCTCTCTGTCTCTCTCTCATCTGTCTGTCTCTCTCTTTGGTTCTCTCTTATCTGTCTCCCTCTGTCTGTCTCTCTCCGTCTCTGTCTCTGTCTCCTTGTTCTCTTCTCTGTCTCTCTATCTCTGTCTCTCTCTTGTCTCTGCCTCTTCTGTTCTCTCTGTCTATCTGTTGTCTCTCTGTCTCTCTGTGTCTCTCTGTCTCTCTGTTGTATCTCTGTGTCTCTGTCTCTCTCAGTGTCTCTCTCTGTGTCTCTCCTGTCTCCTGTTCTGTCTTCTGTCTCTCCTGTGTCTCTCTGTCTCTGTCTCTCTGTCTCTCTCTGTCTCTGTCTCTCTCTGTCTCTCTCTGTCTTGTCTCCCTCTGTCTCTCTGTGTCTCTGTCTCTCTGTGTTCCTCTGTGTCTCTGTCTTCACTCGTCTCTCTTCTGCCTCTGTCTTCTCTGGTTCTCTCTCTGTCTCTCGTCTCTCTCTGTGTCTCTCTCTGTCTCTGTCTCTGCTCTGTCTCTGTCTGTCTCTGTCTCTGTCCTGTCTCTGTCCTCGTCTGTCTCTGTCTCAGACTGTCTCTGTCTGTCTGTCTCTTGTCTGACTCTTTCTGTTCTCTGTCTCTGTTCTGTCTCCTGTACTCTGTCTCTGCTGTCACTGTTCTGTCTGTCGCTGTCTCTTTCTGTCTCTGTCTATGTCTCTGTCTGTCCTGTTCTCTGTCTGTCTCTGTCTGTCTCTTCTCTGTCTCTGTTCTCCGTCTGTCTCTGTCTGTATCTGTCTCTGGTCTCTGTCTGTCTCTGTCTCTGGTCTGTCTCTCTCTGTGTCTGTCTTCTGTCTGTCTCTCTCTGTCTGTATGTCTGTCTTTGTCTCTCGGTTGGCTGGTCTGTCTGTCTCTGTCTGTCTGTCTGTTCTGGCTCAGTCTGTCTGTTCTGACGAAGAGAGACAGAGACACAGAGAGATAAGAGAGACCAGAGACACAGTGAGACAGACTCAGAGAGGACAGACAGAGAGAGACAGAGATGAGAGAGACAGAAGACAGTGTGACAGAGAGCCAGACAGAGACGACAGACAAGAGAGAACGAGAGAGAGAACCGGAGGAGAGAGAGAGACAGACAGTCAGGACGAAAGACAGACAGAGAGAGAGTCAGAGACAGACACAGAGAGAGAGAGAGACAGAGAAGACAGACAGAGAGTGAGACAGAGACAGGACAGTCAGAGAGAGGACAGACAGAGGACAAAAGACAGACAGGAGAGAGAGACAGGGACAGACAGAGAGAGAGAGAGTGACAGAGCAGACAGAGGAGAGAGACAGAGACAGACGACAGGACAGAGAGAGAGACAGAGACAGACAGAGAGAGAGAGTGAGAGAGACAGACAGAGACATGACAGAGAGGGAGACAGGACAGACAGAGAGAGAGAGGACAGAGACAGACAGAAAGAGAGACAACAGGACAGACAGACAGGCAGAGAGAGACAGAGACAGACAGGACAGAGAGAGAGAGCAGAGACAGACAGAGAGAGAGGAAGAGACAGACAGAGAGAGAGAAGACGAGTCAGACAGAGAGAGTGAGACAGAGAAGACAGAGACGAGAGACAGAGACAGACAGAGAGAGTGATAGAGACAGAGAGATGAGAGAGAGAGACCAGGAGACGACCAGAGAGACAGCGAGAGGAGACAGAGAGAGAGACAGAGAGAGAGACAGAGAGAGAGACAGAGAGACAGAGAGAGAGCAGAGGACAGAGAGAGAGAGACAGAGAGAGAGACAGAGAGACAGAGACAGAGAGAGGAGACAGAGACAGAGGACAGAGAGAGAGACAGAGACAGAGGAGAGAGGAAGAGAGCACAGAGATGGAGAGAGAGACAGAGAGACCAGAGTGGACAGACGAGAGAGACACAGAGGAAAGACAGAGAGAGAGACAGATGGGAGACAGACACAGATAAAAACCAATAAACTTTGGGGGTGGGGGGGGGGTGGGGGGGGGGGGGGGGGGGGGGGGGGGGGGGGGGGGGGGGGGAGGGGGGGCGGGGGGGGGGGGGGGGCGGGGGGGGGGGGCGGGGGGGGGGGGGGGGTACAGACACAGAGAGACAGACACAGAGAGACAGACACAGAGAGACAGACAGAGAGAGACAGAGACTCAGCAGAGACAAAGGAGAGAGACAGTGACAGAGAGAGACATAGAGACAGAGACAGAGAGAGACTCAGAGAGAGACAGAGACAGAGAGAGGCACAGAGCGAGTCCGAGACAGTGAGAGGGACACAGAGAAAGACTGAGACAGAGAGTGACAGAGACAGAGAGAGACAGAGACACAGAGAGAAGAGGAGACAGAAAAGAGAGACAGAGAACGAGAGACAGAGACAGAGATGACAGAGGACAGAGACAGAGAGACAGAGACAGAGAGACACAAATGAGAGAAACAGAGAGAGAGAAGAGAGAGAGACAGAGAGTGAGACACGCAAGGTAGACAGAGTGAGACAGATACAAAGAGAGACAGAGAGACAGAGAGAGACAGAGACAGACAGAGACAGAGACACAGAGACAAGGGAGAAGAGACAGGAGACAGCGAGACCAGAGACAGAGACAAGAGAGACGCAGAGAAGAGACACAGGAGATAGACCAGTGTGAGTCAGAGACAAGAGAGACACAGAGAGAATGAGAGCCAGAAGAGACAGAGCGACAGAGACAGAGAGAGAACAAAAGAGAGACAGAGACAGATAGACAGAGACAGAGGAGAGACAGAGAGGACAGAGACGGAGAGACTGAGACAGAGGAGGACAGAGACAGAGAGACAGAGAAGAGACAGACACAGAGGAGACAAAAAAAAAATGAGACAGGACACACAGAGACAGAGAGACCGACACTGACAGACAGAAGAGACAGGCTCAGAGAGACAGGAGAGACGACACAGCGAGAGACAGACCACAGAAGAAGACAGAGAGACAGACACAGTGGAGACAGGTTCAGAGAGAGACGAGGGACAGAGAGAGACAGAGACAGAGACAGAGGAGAGACAGAGACAGAGATAGACCTAGGAGACAGAGACAGCGAGTGACAGAGAGAAGAGACAGAGGAGAGAGAGAGACAGAGAGGAGGGAGACAGAGAGAGAGACAGAGACAGAGCGAGACAGAGAGACAGGAGAGAGAGTCAGAGAGAGAGACAGAGACGGCGACAGAGAGGAGCAGAGAGAGAGAGAGGAGACCAGAGAGACAGAGAGGCGAGGACAAGAGACAGAGAACAGAGAGAGACAGAGACAGACGAGATGAGAGACAGAGAGAGAGAGAGACCGAGGACTGAGAGAGAGAGGACAGAGGAGAGAGAGAGAGACAGAGAGAGACAGAGACAGAGAGACAGAGCACAGAGAGACAGAGAGAGACAGAGACAGAGAGAGACAGAGACAGAGAGAGAAAGAGACAGAGAGAGACAGAGCAGAGACAGAGTGAGACAGAGACAGAGAGAAGAGAGAGAGAAGGAGACAGAGAGCGACAGAGACAGAGAGAAAGAGAGGACAGAGAGAGACACAGAGTGACAGAGAGAGACAGCGACAGGCCCGAGAGAGAGACAGAGACAGATTCAGATCTGAGCAGTGAGAGACAGAGACAGAGACACACGAGTGAGCAGAGACAGACGACAGATACGAGAAGAGAGAGAGACGGAGAGAGAGACATAGAGAGACAGAGACCAGTGGACAGAGGAGAGAGAGAGGACAGAGGAGAGAGACAGAGAGAGACAGAGACAGGGACAGAGAGAGAAGGAGGACAGAGACAGATAGAGACAGGGAGAGAGAGAGGACAGAGACAGACAGAGACAGGAGACAGACAGCGGACAGAGGGACAAGAGAGAGACAGAGACAGAGAGAGGACAGAGACGAGAGAGACAGAGTCAGGGAGAGACAGAGAGGAAAAAGGTGAGGAGACACAGAGAGACGACATAGTGAGACAGACACAAGAGGACAGACACAGAGAGACAGGAGAGACAGAACAACAGAGAGACAGTGACAGAGAGGACGACAGAAGAGAGGACCGAGACAGAGACAGAGACAGAGAGGAGACAGGAGGACAGAGACAGAGAGACACAGAAGACAGAGAAGAAACTGCGAGAGAGAGACAGAGAGAGAGAGAATGAGAGAGAGAGAGAAGGAGAGTGATGGAGACGAGGGACGACAGAGTGAGAGAGAAGATGTGAGTGAGAGAGAGAGGAGGAGAGACAGAGAGAGAGAGAGGAGACAGAAGAGAGAGAGGGGAGAGACAGAAAGAGAGAGCAGAGAGACAGAGAGAGAGACAGATAGGAGAGAGACAGAGAGAGAGACAGAGACAGAGACAGAGAGACGTGAGAAAGAGAGAGAGCCAGAGGCAAGAGAGAGAGAGACAGTGAGAGAGACAGAGACAGAGAGAGAGACTGAGAGTCAGTGGACAGAAGAGAGACAGAGACAGAGACAGGAGAGGCCAGAGAGGAGTCAGAGACAGGCGAGACAGAGAAGAGAGACAGAGTCCGAGAGAGGCAGAGAGAGTGAGAGGCAGAGAGGAGAGGGACAGAGACAGAGATGGACAGAGAGACAGAACAGGAGAGAGGAGAGAGAGAGAGAGAGAGGCAGACAGAGACAGACAGGACGCGACAGAGAAGGGAGGACAGAGTGACAGAGACAGAGAGCGAGACAGAGAGAGAGAAGAAAGAGAGACAGAGGACAGAGACAGACAGAGACAGAGAGAACGTGAGAGGACAGAGAGAGGACAGAGTCAGAGAAGAGAAGTGAGGATGAGAGGAGCAGAGACAGACGGACAGAGAGAGAGAACAGACGACATGAGACAGACAGCGGACAGAGAGAGAGAGCAGAGTGAAGAGAGAGAGGGACAGAGAACAGACAGACAGAGAGAGACGTGAGACAGCAGACAGACAGAGAGAGAGAGAGACAGGGACAGGACAGCCGAGAGAGAAGACAGAGACAATGACAGGACAGAGAGAAGAGAGACAGAGGACAGACAGAGAGAGTGTGTCAGAGACAGACAGACAAAGAGAGAGGGAGAGACAGAGACAGGACAGACAGAGAGCAGAGGAGAGGACAGAGGCAGACAGAGAGAGAGAGAGACAGAGACAGACAGACAGAGAGAGAGAGAGACAGGAGACAGAACAGGGACAGAGAGAGAGAGAGATAGAGAGAGAGAGAGAGAGACAGAGACAGACAGAGAGAGAGAGAGAGACAGAGACAGACTGGACAAAGAGAAAGAGAGAGACAGAGACAGACAGAGAGAGGAGAGAAGACAGAGACAGACAGACAGAGAGAGCGAGAGACAGAGACAGACAGACAGAGTGAGAGAGAGGCAGAGTCAGACAGAGGGAGACTCAAGAGAGACGCGACAGAGACATCAGAGAGAGTGAGACGGACAGACAGAGAGAGAGGGACAGAGACAGACAGACAGAGAGAGAGAGAGCGCGACAGAGACAGGACAGACAGAGAGAGAGACAGAGTCAGACAGAGGAGAGAGAGGACAATAGACAGGCAGAGACGAAGAGAGAGAGAGACAGACAGGAGAGAGAGAGAGACAGAGGACAGACCATGAGGCAGAGAGCGAAGACAGAGACAGAGAGACAGAGAGAGAGAGAAGAGAGACAGAGACAGAGACAGAGGCAGAGAGAGAGACAGAGACGACAGAGCCAGAGGTGAGAGACAGAGAGACAGGAGATGAGAGACAGAGAGAACGAGACAGAGAGAGAGACAGAGAGAGAAGAAGAGAGAGAGAGAGACAATGAGATGAGACTGAGAGACAGAGAGACAGAGAGAGACAGAGAGACACAGAGAGACAGACACTGAGAGACAGACACAGAGAGACAGACCCGAGAGAGACAGAGACACGAGGAGACACAGAGAGAGGACAGATGACCGAGAGAGAAACACGAAGAAGGACAGAGGCAGCAGAGAGAGACACAGTGAGAGACAGAGACTCAGAGAGACAGAGACACAGATGAGACAGGAGGGGAGACAGAGACAGAGAGAGTCAGTGACAGAGAGAGACAGAGAGACAGAGACAGAGAGACAGGGACAGTGCCAGAGAGACAGAGACAGAGCGGGACACAGAGAGAGACACAGAGAGAGACAGAGACACAGAGAGACACAGAGGAGACAGAGAGACACAGAGAGACAGAGAGCCACAGATAGGAAAGAGAGAGACAGAGAGAGGCAGAGACAGAGAGGAGACAGAGACAGAGAGAGACCGAGATAGAGAGACAGAGGAGAGACAAGGAGACAGAGACAGAGACAGGACAGAGGGAGACAGAGAGAGAGGGGACGAGAGAGAGTGAGACAGATGAGAGAGAGACACAGAGACGATAGACAGAGAAGAGATGAGATGAGGACCAGAGAGTGTGAAACAAAGGGAGATTTGGTTTCCTCCTTGAGAGAGAGAGAGACGAGAGAGAGAGGAAGTGAGAGAGCGACGGAGGACGACCAGAGAAGAGAGAGAGAGAGAGAGACAGAGAGACGAGAAGGACAAAGGGAGAATTTTGTTTCCTCCTTGAGAGAGAGAGAGAGAGAGATGAGAGAGAGCGAGAGACAGAGAGACAGGAGAGGAGAGACAGAGAGAGAGAGAGACAGAGAGACAGAGAGAGAGAGACCAGAGAGAGAGCGGGGACAGAGAGACAGTGAGAGTCAGAGACAGAGAGGAGAGAAACAGAGTCAGGCGAGAGCAGTACAGAGACGACAGAGAGAGAGACAGAGACAGAGAGAGAGGCAGTAGAAGAGGACAGAGAGAGAGACAGAGAGAGAGAAGAGGAGAGGACTGAGAGACAGAGAGGGACACAGAGGACACAGGCGAGACACAGAGGAGGCCAGAACAGAAGACAGACACAGAGAGACAGGACACAGAGAGAGACAGAGACAGAGAGAGACACAGAGAGAGAGTGAAGAGAGAGAGAGAGAGACAGACAGACGACAGGACAGTAAGACAGCGAGAGACAGAGACAGACAGACAGACAGCCAGACAGACAGACAGACAGACAGAGAGAGAGACAGACAGACAGGGGAGACAGACAGACGACAGACAGACAGACGAGACAGACAGAGGCGAGAGAGAGAGAGCGAGGAGAGAGATGAGACAGACAAGACAGAAGACAGACAGACAGAGACAGACAGGACAGAGAGGACAGACAGCAGAAGAGACAAGAGGACAGACGAGAGACAGGGACAGAGAGTGACAGACAGGGGGGGGGGGTGGGGGGAGGGAGTCAGACAGGCAGGGAGGAGACAGTCAGAGACAGACAGAGACTGACAGAGACAGACAGAGACAGACAGAGTACAGAGACAGACAGAGGGAGACTCAAGAGAGAGAGACAGAGACCAGAGGACAGACTGAGACAGGATACAGACAGAGACAGGACAGACAGAGACAGACAGAGACAGAGACAGACAGAGATATAGACGCAGACCACGAGACAGACAGAGACAGACAGAGACAGAGGACCAGACACAGAGACAGAGCAGAGACACACACAGAGACAGACAGAGAGATACAGGAAGAGGACAGAGAGAGAGACAGAGACAGAGAGAGAGAGAGAGAGAGAGAGAGACAGAGAGAGAGGACAGAGACAGAGAGACAGAGACAGAGAGAGACAGAGGACAGAGAGTAAGAGAGAGACAGAGAGAGACGAGACAGAGAGAGTAGAGACAGAGACAGAGAAGAGGCAGAGAGAAGAGAGACAGGAGACAGAGAGAGACGAGACAGAGGGAGAGACAGACAGACAGAGACAGACAGAGAAGACAAGACAGGACAAGACAGAGAGAGACAGAAGACAGACAGAGACAGACAGACAGAAAGAGGACAGACAGACAGACAGACAGATGAGAGAGAGATCAGACAGATCAGAGACAGACAGACAGACAGACTGAGCTGAGACAGTCACCAGACAGAGACAGACAGAGACAGATAGAGACAGACTGAGACAGTCGATGAAGAGAGACAGAGTGACAGCCAGAGACAGAGACAGACAGAGACAGCGACTGAGGACAGACAGAGCAGAGACAGACAGAGGACAGACAGAGGACAGAGACAGACAGAGACCGAGACAGAGACAGACAGAGACAGACAGAGACAGACAGAGACAGACAGAGACAGAGACAGTCAGAGACAGACAAGAGACAGAGACAGACAGAGACGAGACGAGACAGACAGAGACGACAGAGACAGAGGGACAGACAGAGACAGAGCAGACAGAGACAGAAAGAGACAGTCAGAGAGATACGTGAATCCAGTATACCCCCCCCCCCTCCAACTTCATTGGGGGTATCTTTGTTCCATATCTGACCACATTTCACGGGTGTAGCAAAGTATCCCTTTAGTAGACTTTCCGAACAATCATGTACGGTCACTTTTCAGAACAATCACGTATGACGGCTCTTACATGCTTACGAGTAAATAAATTGTGACTTCAGAACACTCATGTACTGGTCACTTTCAGAAACAATCACGAATGACGGCTTACATGATTACGATGAAATAAATAGTAGACTTTCTGAAAATCATGTACTGGTCACTTTTCAAGAACAATCACGTATCACACACGTCGGCCAAAACTCTTTTATACCACTTGAAGCCCAGAGGGGATGAAGACGGAACAAAATGATTATTTGAACCAGATGGTGGGTACGCATAATCGTTACCCGCCAGCCCGCCGCTCTCCCCCCCCCCCCCCCCGTCAGTCCCGGCCGCGCCTCCCGTTTTCTTTGTCTTTTGCCAGCCAGCCGCGGTCCTCCTCCCCCCCCCCCCCATCGCTCTCCCCCCCCCCCCCCCCCCCCCCCCCCCCCCCCCCCCCCCCCCCCCCCACCCCCCCCCCCCCCCCCCCCCCCCCCCCGTCGCCCGGCCCGCGCCTCCTGTTCTCTTGTCTTTGCAGCCGCCCGCGCTCCTTCCCGCCCCCCCCCCCCCCCCCCCCCCCCCCCCCCTCTCCCCGCGCATACTTGGTGTGTGAGGGCCTGGGACTATATATACATCAACTTGGTTTTCGCACTTAACGATTTCTCCCGTCCTGGACAGGGACAAAGACTCGTTGCACAGTGTAATGCGATGGGATGCTTTTAGCAGAAGACGGAGGAGGGTGGTGGTGTAGAGAATCGGGTAAGTTCGACGGGTCGATATTGGGATAGTGAGCGCCGCGGCGGCGCACGCACACACACACAACACACACAGAAAAAGAAACACCCGAAGGTGCTGGGGAGGACCCAGAGAAGCACTGTCTTCACCTGCCCTTAGGCAGTCCTGTACCACCCCTGGAGGCCTGCGCTGTGTTGACGATGGCGTACAGGCACGCGCGGACACATCCATTATGAATCAAGGGACATAACTGCTTTTTTCCCCCCTGAAACAGAGGTAAATTAGACTTCAGGATGCAGCTCATAACGCTCAAAGTTGCATCCCCCATGGGATGTACCAGCCCGTATTTCATGATGCGAGCCCCAACAAAACCCAAAACAACCAAAACGGCGAACACACCACCCCAGCTGCCCGAGCACACCCACAGACCCAACCACCCCTGCCCGGACAGGATTCTCTCTGAGGCACATAAGGACCGTATGGCGAATGCTTGGCTTGTGTTCTGGCGTGGCACTGTCTTCATCTGTCCGTGGGCAGGGGTGGGTTGGGTCTGTGGGGTGTGTCGGCAGTGGGGGGTTGGTGTTTTTCGCCGGTGGCGCCTCTGCAGTCATGAAATACGGGGGTACACCCATGGGGATGCTACTTTGAGTTGTTATGAGAAGCCATCCTGTAGTCTAATTTACCTCTGTACAGGAGCAGTTATGTCCCTTGATTATCTTAATTGGAGTGTCCTGCGCGTTGACCTGTACCCATCGTCAAACACAGCGCAGGCTCAGGGGTAGGTACGGAACTGCTCTCTAAGGGAGGTGAGACAGTGCTTCTCTGGGTCCTCCCCGCACTTCGGGTTGTTTCTTTTTCTTCTACATCAATTGGTGCCACTTACACGATTTCTCCCGTCCTGGACAGGGACAAAGACTCGTTGCACAGTGTATGCGATGGGTGCTTTTGCAGAAGGACGGAGGAAGGGTGGTGGTGGTAGAGAATCGGGGGTAGTTCGACGGGTCGATTAGTGGGATAGTGAGCGCGCGCGCGCGCACGCACACACAACACACACACACACACCACACATACAAACACAGAGTGTACATTATCACTTTTCCTCTCTCTCTCTGCTCTCTCTCTCTCTCTGTCTCTTCTGTGTCTCTCTCTGTCTCTGTCTCTCTCTCTCTGTCTCTGTCTCTCTCTCTGGTCTCTCTGTCTCTCTCGTCTCTGTCTCTCTCTCTGTCTCTCTGTCTCTTCTCTCTCCTGTCTCTCTTCTCTGTCTTTCTCTCTGTCTCTCTGTCTCTGACTCTCTGTCTCTTCTCTCTCTCTGTCTCTCTCTCTCTCTGTCATCTCTCTCATCTGGTCTGTCTCTCTCTCTGTCTTCTCTCTCTCTGTCTCACTTGTCTGTCTCTCTCCGTCTCTCTTGTCTTGTTCCTTGTCTCTCTCTGGTCTCTCTATCTCTGTCTCTCTCTGTCTCTGCCTCTCTCTGTCTCTTCTGTCTATCTGTTGTCTCTCTGTCTCTCTGTGCTCTCTGTCTTCTGTGTCTCTGTCTCTCTCTGTTGTGTCTCTCTCTGTGTCTCTTCTGTCTCGTCTCTGTCTTGTCTCTCTTGTCTCTCTGTCTCGCTCTGTCTCTGTCTCTCTCTGTCTCTCTCTTGTCTCTCTCTGTCTCTGTCTACCTCTGTCTCTCTGTGTCTCTGTCTCGCTTGGGGGGTGGTTTTTCTTTGGGGTGTCTCTGTCTCTCACAGTCTCTCTCTGACCTCTGTCTCTCTCTGTGTCTCTCTCTGTCTCTGTCTCTATCTGTGTCTCTCTCTGTCTCTGTCTGTCTCTGTCTCTGTCTGTCTCTGTCTCTGTCTGTCTCTGTTCTGTCTGGTCTCTGTCTGTCTCTGTATGTCTGTCTCTGTCTGTCTCTGTCTGTCTCTTTCTGTCTCTGTCTCTGTCTGTCTCTGTCTCTGTCTGTCTCTGTCTCTGTCTGTCCCTGTCTCCTTCTGTCTCTGTCACGTCTCTGTCTGTCCCTGGCTCTGTTGTCTCTGGTCTGTCTCTGTCTCTGTCCTCCGTCTGTCTCTGTTCGTATCTGTCTCTGTCTTGTCTGTCTCTGTCTCTGTCTGTCTCTCTCTGTCTGTCTGTCTGTCTGTCTGTCTGTCTCTCTCTGTCTGTTCTGTTGTCTGTCTTCTTTGTCTCTTGTCTGTCTGTCTGTCTGTCTCTGTATGTCTGGCTGTCTGCCTCTGTCTGTCGGTCTGAGAAGAGAGGACAGAGACACAGAGAGATAGAGAGGAGGACAGAGTCACAGAGGAGACAGAGACACAGAGAGGACGAGACACAGAGAGAAAGACAGAGAGAGACAGAGAGAGGAGAGACGGACAGACAAGAGAGACAAAGAGGACAGACAGAGACAGACAGCAGAGAGAGAGAGAGAGAGGAGGTGAGAGAGAGAGAGAGAGAGACAGACAGACAGAAAGACAGACAGAGAGAGAGACAGAGGGGACAGACAGGGACACAGAGAGAGAGAGAGAGAGAGACCAGAGAAAGACAGACAGTAAATTGAGAGGGACAGAGACGACCAGACAGAGGAGAGACAGACAGAGACCAAACAGCCAGACAAGAGAGGAGAGAGACAGGGACAGACAGAGAGACGAGAGAGAGGCAGAGACAGACCAGAGAAGAGAGACAGAGACAGACAGACAGACAGAGAGAGGGACAGAGACGACAGAGAGAGAGAGAGAGAGACAGCCAGTTACAGGCAGAGAGAGACAGAGACAGACAGAGAGAGAGAGAGCCAGAGACAGAAGACAGAAAGAGAGACAGACAGGACAGACAGACAGACAGAGAGAGACAGAGACAGACAGACAGAGAGGGAGACAGAGACAGACAGAGACAGGAGACAGAGACAGACAGAGAGAGAGAGGACAGAGACAGACAGAGAGAGAGAGACGAGACAGACAGAGAGAGAGACAGTGACAGACAGAGAGAGACGAGTGATATGGCATAGAGAGAGAGACAGAGAACAGAAGAGAGGAGAGACAGGGGAGACAGAGAGAGAGACAGTGACAGACAGAGAGAGAGAGAGAGAGTGATAGTGACTGAGAGAGAGAGAGAGAGGAGAAGAGACAGACCGAGAGAGGAGACAGACGAAGACAGCAGAGAGAGACAGAGAGGAAGAGAGACAGAGTGAGAGACAGAGAGAGAGACAGAGGACAGAGAGAGAGAGACAGGAGAGAGAGAGACAGAGAGACAGAGACAGAGAGAGAGGGACAGAGACAGAGAGAGAGAACAGAGGAACAGAGAGAGGAGAGAGACAGAGACAGAGAGAGAGACACAGAGAAGGACAGAGAGAGAGACTGGAGATGACAGACACAGAGAGACCAGACACAGAGAGGGGGGTAAAAAAAGACACAGAGAGACAGACAGAGAGAGAGACAGAGACACAGAGAGAACAACGAGAGGAGACAGAAGACGAGAGTGACAAGCGAGAGACAGAGGAACAGAGAGGACACAGAGAGAGACAGAAGACAGAGAGAGACACAGAGAGAGACAGTGACAGAGAGGTACAGAGAAAGAAGAGACTGAGAGAGACAGAGACAGAGACAGAGACACAGAGAGACGGAGAGACAGAAAAACAACGTGAGGACAGAGACAAGCATGACTGAGAGACAGAGAAGAGACAGAGAGACAGTAGACAGCGGACACCAAGAGAGGACACAGATGAGAGAGACAGAGAGAGAGACAGAGAGAGACAGAGCGACAGAGAGAGGACAGAGATTACAAGAGGAGACAGTAGACAGAGAGGACAGGCAGACAGAGACAGAGACACAGAGACAGAGAGACAGCGACAAGAGACAGAGCCAGAGAGAAGAGACAGAGACAGAGAGACGCAGAGAGAGACACTGTGATAGACAGTGTGAGTCTGAAGACACAGAGAGACACAGAGAGACAGAGAGACACAGAGAGGACACGAGAGAGTGACAGAAGAGTACAGAGAACAGAGAGAGACAAAGAGAGGGACAGAGGACAGAGAGACAGAGACAGAGAGAGACAGAGATGACAGGAGACGGAGAGACAGAGGACAGAGAGACAGAGGACAGAGAGACAGAAGACAGGACACAGAGAGACAAAGGAGACAGACACACGAGGAAGAGAGACAGACACCGAGAGACAGAGCTGACAGACTCAGAGAGACAGAGAGACAGGAGAGCTCACAGACACACGAGAGACAGACACAGAGGACAGAGAAGAGAAGGGAACAGTGAGACCAGAGACGAGAGAGGACAGGGACCAGAGAGAGGCAGAGACCAGAGACAGAGAGAGACAGAGAGAAAGAGAAGACAGAGAGACAAGCGGACAGAGAGAGACAGAGGACAGAGACAGAGAGAGAAAGGACAGAGATAGACAGAGAGACAGAGACAGAGAGAGACAGAGAGAGAGACAGAGAGAGAGAGAGACAGAGAGAGGGAGACCGGAGAGGGACAGAGAGAGCGACAGAGAGAGAGAGAGAGAGAGAGAGACAGCGAGACAGAGAGAGAGAGGCAGATGACAGAGACAACAGAGAGAGACAGAGAGAGACAGGAGGGAGAAGAGAGTAGAGAGAGAGACAGAGACAGAGAGAGAGAAGGAACAGAGAGAGAGAGGACAGAGGGAGACAGAGACAGGAGAGACAGAGACACAGAGAGACAGAGAGAGACAGAGACAGAGAGAAGACAGAGAGAGACAGAGACAGAGAGAGAAAGAGACAGAGAGAGACAGAGACAGAGACACAGTGAGCAGAGACAGAGAGATGAGGAGAGAGAGAGAGGTCAGAGAGAGAGACAGAGGGACAGAGAGAAAGAGAGGACAGAGAGAGAGACACAGGAGACAGAGAGAACAGCGACAGACAGAGAGAGAGACAGGACAGGATTCAGACAGAGAGTGAGAGACAGAGGACAGAGACACAGAGAGGAGACAGAGACAGAGCGACAGAGA
Organism: Conus ventricosus; assembly: GCA_018398815.1. Classification (NCBI taxonomy): domain Eukaryota; kingdom Metazoa; phylum Mollusca; class Gastropoda; order Neogastropoda; family Conidae; genus Conus; species Conus ventricosus. The sequence continues at coordinate 38,388,402 of CM031623.1, forward strand.
GAGAGAGAGGACCAGAGAGAGCGACTAGAGAGACAGTGCAGAGACAGAGTAGAGAGAGAGAGACAGAGAGAGAGACAGAGAGAGCAGAGGACAGGGACAGAGAGAGAAGGAGACAGAGGACAGAGAGAGGAACAGGGAGAGAGAGAGCAGAGACAGACAGAGACAGGACAGGACAGGAGACAGAGACAGGAGAGACAAGAGAAGAGACAGAGACGAGACCCAGAGACAGCAGAGAGACAGAGTCAGAGAGACAGAGAGACAAAAGGGAGGAGACACAGAACGAGACAGACATAGAGAGACATACCACGAGAGACAGACTCAGAGAGTCAGAGAGAACAGACACAGGAGAGACAGAGACAGGAGAGAGACAGAGAGAGACAGATAGACGAGACAGAAGACAGAGAAGAGACAGAGGAGACAGAGACAGAGAGGACACAGAGACAGAGAGAAGAAACAGCGAGAGAGAGGACAGAGAGAGTGAAGGAGAGAGAGAGAGAGAGAGAGAGAGAGAGACAGTGAGAGGGAGGAGCAGAGAGAGAGAGACAGAGAAGAGAGAGAGGGAGAGAGAGAGAGACAGAGAGAGAGAGAGAGAGGAGAGAGACAGGAGAGAGAGAGAGAGACAGAGGAGAGAGGACAGAGAGACAGTTAGAGAGAGGACAGATAGAGAGAGAGACAGAGGAGAGACAGTGACAGAGACAGAGAGAGAGACAGAGGAGAGTGCCAGAGGAGAGAGAGAGAGACAGAGAGGAGAGGACAGAGACAGAGAGAGAGACAGAGACAGGAGAGAGAGACAAGAGACAGAGACAGAGAGAGACAGAGACAGAGACAGAGAGAGACAGGGAGAGACAGAGACAGGGAGAGAGACAGAGAGAGACAGAGAGAGCCAGAGCCAGAGAGAGAGAGGCAGAGCAGAGAGAGTCAGGTAGACAGAGAGAGGACAGTAGAGACAGAGACAGAGAGTGAGAGAGAGAGAGAGAGAGACGACAGAGACAGACAGTACAGAGACAGAGAGGGAGACAGAGACAGAGACAGAGAGCGAGACAGAGAGAGAGTAAAGAGAGACAGAGACAGAGAGGAGCAGATCAGAGAGAAAGAGAGAGACAAGAGAGAGACAGAGACAGAGAGAGACAGATGAGAGAGAGAGAGGACAGAAGACAGGACAGACAGAGAGAGGAGACAGACAGAGACAGGGACAGACAGAGAGTGAGAAGAGACAGAGAGAGAGACAGAGACAGACGACAGAGAGAGAGAGACAGAGACAGACAGAGAGGAGAGAGAGACAGACGTGAGGAGAGAGAGAGACAGACAGACAGAGAGAGAGAGCAGAGTCAGACAGAGACGTGAGAAGAGGACAGAGAAGACAGACAAAGGAGAGAGGGAGAGACGAGACAGACAGACTGCTCGAGAGAGAGAGGGAGAAGAGGACAGAGACAGGACACTGAGAGAGAGAGAGACAGAGACAGACAGTAGAGAGAGGAGAGACAGAGACTGCAGACAGAGAGAGAGAGAGATAGAGAGAGAGGAGAGAGAGGGACAGAGGACAGACAGTGGAGAGAGAGAGAGACAGACAGACAAAGAGGGGGAAAGTGAGAGACAGAGACAGAAGACAGAGAGAGAGAGAGAAGAGACAGAGACAGAAGACAGAGAGAGAGAGACAGGAGACAGGACAGACAGGGGAAGAGGAAATGGAGAGAGAGACAGAGACAGACAGAGGGAGACTCAGGAGAGAGACAGAGACATTCAGAGAGAGAGAGGACGGGACAGTACAGAGAGAGAGAGGACAAGACAGACAGACAGCCGAGAGAGAGAGAGAGAGGACAGAGGACAGACAGACTGAGTGAGAGCAGAGACAGTCAGTGGGAGAGTGTCATAGACAGGCAGAGAGAGAGAGAGAGAGACAGACAGAGAGAGAGAGAGACAGATGACAGACAAGAGGCAGAGAGAAGAGACAGTGACAGAGTGACAGAGAGACAGAGAGAGAGAGACAGAGGACAGAGGACAGAGCAGAGAGAGAGACAGAGAGACAGGGACTGAGAGAGAGAACAGAGGAGAGAGAGACAGAGTGAAGAGACACAGAGGAGAGACAGAGAGAGAGACAGAGAGAGAGAGCGAGACAGAGCGAGAGACAGAGAGACAGAGAGGACACAGAGGAGACAGAAAGAGAGACAGTCAGAGAGAGAGACAGACAGAGGACAGACAGAGGACAGACAGAGAACAGAGACAGAGACAGACAGAGACAGACAGAGCAGAGACAGACAGAGACAGTCAAGTACATGAGACAGACAGAGACAGAGACAGAGACCGTCAGAGACAGGACAGAGACAGACAGAGACAGTGACAGACAGGACAGAGGACAGCAGAGACAGAGACAGACAGAGACAGAGACAGACAGAGACAGACAGAGACAGAGACAGACAGTGACAGGACAGACTGTGACAGACAGAGACAGAAAGAGACAGTCAGAGGATACAGTGAATCAGGTATACACCACCCCCCCCCCCCCCCTCCAACTTTCATTGGGGGTATATTTGTTCCATATCTGACATCATTTCACGGGTGAAGCAAGTATACCTTTAGTTAGACTTTCCGTCAATCATGTACTGGTCACTTTTTCAGATCAATCTCGTATGACGGGCTTACATGATTACGATTGAAAATAAATAGTAGACTTTCAGAACATCATGTACTGGTCACTTTTCAGAACTAATCACACACACACCACACACACATAACCCAACACGAACGACTTAATTGTCTGCTCGTTTTCTTGAAAGCTGGCGGACTAACAAGACTGACAGAGGTTGTGACTTTTCTACAAGGGGAAACCACGAGAAACAGCCTAAGAACAGATGAGACTATTGTTATGAACTTGATAAATTTGTTCTGGGCCTGCAGCTTCACTTCTTTATCTTTTTGAACACCTCAAAAGCAGATCATCAATAATTATGTTAAACTCCATAATTCGTTTTCACAGTGTTAGAAGTATTCATATAACAGATTTCAGATTTGGCTCTGGCTCAAACACAACACACCTATCCGTCGTATGGCAGCTATGTACGGCAGTTGTCACGCGGCCTGCCGTATGCTTTTTAAGATTGATTTTATCTCGCCTTGATCAGTTACAATTCTATTAAAATACATCCTCTGACAGGTTGACGGCTCTTTCCTAGCCCACACAAGTCCTACCAACTGCTTCATAACATATCGCAACACGGCACACCTCACACACACTAAAAAAAGGGGGGGAGTGGAGTAAGAGGTGGGGTTGATTGAGAGCGAAAGGGGGGGATGGGAGGGCATAAGGCAGGGGGGGGGGGGGGGGGCCCTGAGTGGCACAGGTATAGATGGACAGAGAGTTTAGAGAGAGAGGCAGAGAGGGCACTTTGTACTGTGAATTGACATTCAAAGTGAAACGCAGAAATCCTGCGGACACTGTGGTCCTTGCTGGAGTGGGTGACAGAGCACGTGCACTCCCCTGCGCGTGCTGGTTGTGTGTGTGTTGTGTGTGTGTGTGTCTGTGTGCGTGTGTGTGTGTGTGTGCGTGGTGCGTGCGAGTGTGTTTTCGTGCGCGTGTTCGTGCGCTGGTGGTGGTGCGTGCGTGCGTGCGAGTGTGTGTTGTGTGTGTGTCCTGTGTGTGTGTGTGTGTGGTGTTCTATGGTGTGCGTGTGTGTGTGTGTGTGTGTGATTGTGTTGTGGGTGGTGTGTGTGTGTGTGTGTGTGTGTGTGCGCGCGCGCGCACGTGAGCGTAATCTAAGCTTTGTGCGCTTGGTTTGCACAAAAAAGTTGTCAAATAATTTCGAACATTTAAAAAAAATTAAGATGCACACAACACACACCTCAACCACCAAACACACACACACACACACACACACACACACACAACACACACGTGCGCGCGTCGTGCGGTACGCACGCACACTACGCACGCACGCGCAAGGGAGTGTTGTGCACATTTCACCCACCCACACTGAGGCTGGAAACGGCCTGCGGACACTTTGTTCCGCTTTTGATAAGTTTTTTGTCACCTCCGCGGAACAAGTGTCCGCAGGATTTCTGCGGACACTTTGAATGGCCTGTTCACGGTACAAAGTGTCCGCAGGGAACAAAGTGTCCGCATGCGGACGTTTGTTTTGCGGACACTGTGTACGTCACACTCCCCCTCTCTCCCCACACCGCACACCAACCCATCAGCCCGCCCATCCATTCATCAGATACAAAACATACATATATACCTTCGCAAATTACATGCATACATGCATCACATAAACTTCATACATAGACTAATACTACATGAATACACACATACATGTACGTACATACTACCTACATACATATATGCCTACATACACGCATACATACATACATACTTACTTACATACATACATAATCTTGACATACATACATGAACACATACACGCATACACGAATACATACATACTTAATACATACATCATAATAGACGCCCATACACACAGACACAATACATAATGCTTACATATATATATATTACATACATACTTGCTTACGTACATACTACATTACATTCAGAGAGACATAGGAAAGAGGAGACAGAGACAGACAGACAGTGAGAGAGGAGAGTCAAAACTGTTAAAAATGTACAATGGGGGCGACAATTCGTGCGGCCAGGACGGCATGAATTGTCGCCCGGACAGAGGCAATTTGACATAATGCCCTTTTCCGGCAAGGATTGTCGCGGCGGACAATCCCGTTACTGGGCGACAATCCATGCGTTTTAAAAGGGGAGCATATGTGTGCCAGTTGCCTTTCGGACTATCGACACGTCGAACTTAAGCTAACGTCGGATTTAGATTTTTTTGTAAATACTTTTCGTACTATCGAATCTCGGACTTATAAGCCTCGGACACAAAACATTTCTCGACTATTGCTTCCGCTCGCACAATGCAACACTTTTCCGGACTATCGCTACGTCGGACTTTCGGCCTCGGACTGTTGTACATTGGACACTGAACTCGGAAATCGGACTCTAAACCAAAATTCATCGTAAGATTTTACCGTTAATTTCTTTCTTATTATGTTTGTACCATAAAACCAGGTCTCCATATTGCTCAATAGCTTTGTGGTTATCAACAGAAGCGCAAACGTAAGTTTCTTTTTGGTTAGACTGAACAAACAATCAACAAATATTAAAGTATAAAATGTAATAAACATGTAGTCAAGAGTGTAATGCTGGAGTCTGATCTGTTTGAACTTTGCACTTTGATTTTACAAATATCAGTTAACTACACGCCACAGGAGGCTTAAAAAAAAAAAGGGGGGGGGGGAGGGGCACAGACCACCCACCACGCAATCTTGAGGCACACTGAACGAACAATCGATGTTTTTCAAAACGGTTGCATGTCAGGAAGGGGGAAATCACGATGGAACAGCTTAAATTGAACTAAAGGTGATGTGTTGGCTGCTGACACACGAGCCTTTTCGTCCGTACTTTGAGACGAACATTTGATCCTGTTGCGGTCCGAGCAGTCAGTGTCGAACGGACGGAGTGCTTCACGATAGTTTTTTAAAACTTCGAGGTTTGATCCCATATGCCGCTTCAAAGGACTTGCTGTCAATTGAATACGACGTTTTTCTCGAATATTAGATTCTTATAATTTATTGAGTTGACATTCCAAAGCACATCTTGGCCTTGGTACGATTCAATCAATGTTTGGTCTCCGAATCGGACGTCCGTCTGACCGCCTTGCTGGATGACGCATTTTTCCTTTGTCATGGGTGTTGGCTCAATGCTGAGCGTTGATTGGTTGGAGGATTCAGTTTATCGTTTACTGTTCCCTACATCATTTCATTTCCAAACACTACTCGCGTCACGAAGGTGGGCAGCTCGGGCCGCTCGTTTATGACGGGGATCCCTGGGAATGATCTCTATGTAGGGGGAAAAGGGGCGCAAACTTCCTGCAAGTGTTCACAGTGAAATGTGATGAAAGTGTTATTTCAGTGTATAGGTTTCGAGCGATGACGTTCCTCGTTTCTACCGAAGCGATCGGCAACTCCATATTGGGATGCACCTTTCGGGCGACGGCATTCCTCTCTATCTTGTCATGCGGCGCGTGTCGTTGTTTGTGCCTTGTTTTCAGCCACCATGCAGAAGATCGCTGCAAAAAAAGAAAATAAGTATATTGACAAGTTTGATGGGGTGTGTAGATCTCGCTATCGCCAAAATGGATGGTTTGAATGGATTTGATTCCATACGACTCGTGAGTTACCTTGTTTGCGGTGCAAACGCATACACCTTGCAGCAGTTTAGAGTGCTACAAAAGCTTGAAGCATATAATGTGCAGTAACTGATGGCTGGTGCATGAATAATTGATGTCTACAACCCCCACCCCAACTGATGAACAATCGGTTGTCAAGGCAAAGTAGAATTTTACAAAGTATTCTCTGTCAACTCTGTTAAAATGTGTTTTCATCCACTGAGTATGCACCAAATCAATGCATCACACATCTTTGTACCCCTCCCCCCCCCCCCCCCACACACACAACACTAGGTTATGCTGTGTAGTATGTAAGGGCTGTGAGTGTGCTCATACATTATTTCATTATCAAATGAAAGGAGATAAAGTTTATAAACAAATTTTGATTAAGCTTTGATTTTTTCTCAGGCATGTTCTTGCGTTGGTGTGTGGTGTTTTCTCTTTTTTGTGTGCATGTCTGATGTGTCTTGCATCATTTTCATTGTTTTTTTCATTATGTAGATCAAGCTGATAACTATACAATATATTGCACTTTGTTAAAGAGTTTAGAGAAAGATGGAATCTACATCATGAAGATTGTGTATTTTCTAATTAACATTGCATCAACCATTCAGCATTAAAGTATACTTTCTCTTCCGGACTGAGGACTATTCCTTTCCTCTGCGTTCGCAGGGGACTTTTCGCTTCCTTGGCAGGTGCCACTACCTTAAAGGCCACAAAAGCCACAAACATCTGAGCAAAAAAGATAGAAAGAAAAGTTTAAAGTAACTTCTTTATTCAACATGTCCAATCTATTTGATTTATAGCAGTTTCATATCATTTACAGAGGACAGAGATGAGAGAGGTCAGAGAGGAGAGAGACAGAGAGGTGAGCGACAGAGAGACCGAGAGAGGACAGAGACCAGAGAGAGAATCAGAGAGACAGAGAGGAGAGCGACAGACACAGAGAGACAGACCAGAGAGAGAGGACACAGAGAGAGAGAGAGACAGAGAGAGACGACAGAAGACAGAGAGCGACAGACAGACAGGGAAGGAGAGACAGACAGAGACAGACAGAGGATAGACGAGAGAGAGAGACAGGACACAGACAGAGAGGAGACAGACAGACAGTCAGAGAGAAGACAGAGGACAGTCAGAGCAGAGAAGACACACAGAGACAGACAGAGAGAGACAGAACAGAGAGAGACGACGAGAGACAGAAGAGAGACAGTTCACAGACAGACAGAGAGAGAGACAGACAGAGACAGAGACATAATATACACCTGGCTCACTCAGCCCATCATCCCCCCCCCCCGCCCCCCCCTCCCACCGTTCGTTGTTTTATTCTTTTATTTTTATTGTGTGCGTCAAACTGCAGCGGTACGAAAAGAAGTCTCAAGTTTCGGTTCGAAATCGCTCCCGGGCTGGCCTGGCCTCGCCGCGGTGCCTCACTGGCCTCGCCTCGCCTCGCCTTGCCGCGACGCCTCACTCGCCTCGGCGCCTCACTCGCCTCGCCGCGTCAACCCTCAAAAGACTGCATCGCGTCAGATGCAACAAGAACTTAATCTGTGTTGTTACATCTAATTTGAAATTGGATAACGCGTGTTGTTACAACGGTAAGATTAATATGCCTGTGATGCAAAGTTCTACCTATTGTTCTCGAATTACTCATATGATAGGTTTGTGCAACAAATAAACGTGTCTTTTGTATATTCGTTCTTGTATTATTTAGTCAGGTCAGTGCTATGTTGCTAGTTCGTGCGGAGTTTGAAAAGGTAAGTGATTGATCGCTCTTACGTTTTCATTGTCCTGAATGTTGTTTATCTTGCCTGAAGAAGTTCTAAGAGGTCGAAACCCGTCGTATTTTTCTTCCAATTGATTTGTCCTTATTATCTAGGGGATTTCCTTTAATATTCTTTTACAGTGTTGCTCAGACTTGATTGTACCGTACAGAGAACTGTTCTATGTGGATAACAAACAAGAAGGCTAACTCATGCGGCAATGATGAAATAGAGGCCCATAACTTCAAATGAATGCTGCTTATAACATGAAATCGCCTAGCAGGAGAGAGAGAGAGAGAGAGAGAGAGAGAGAGAGAGAGAGAGAGAGAGAGAGAGAGAGAGGAGAGAGGAGAGAGAGAGTGTGTGTGCGTGTGTGTGCGCGTGCGTGCGTGCGTGTGTGTGTTGTGTGAGTGAGAGAGAGGGCGAGTGAATGAGTGTGTGTGTGTGTGTGTGTGTGTGTGTGTGTGTGTGTGTGTGTGTGTGTGTGTGTGTGTGTACACAAACGCTTTCTCATGGGCTTTTGTTGATGAACGAAGAATTCATCATATAATTTCCTTGATGGCACGTTACTGTGAACACTTCCTCACATGTTACTGTCAACACTTTCCTCACATGTTACGTGAACTTCCATGTGCAAACTTTCCTC
>CM031623.1:38397140-38422759 GCA_018398815.1 Conus ventricosus
AAGAACAAGAAGAACAAGAAAAGTAGACGAAATTGTTCCTACAAGACCTACCTAGCCCGGAAACATCACATTTCTGTTCTAATCTGTTGAAGAAGAAGAAGAAGAAGAAGAAGAAGAAGAAGAAGAAGAAGAAGAAAGGAGATTGTTCCTACAAGACCTACGTAGCCCAAAACATCACATTTCTGTTCTAATATGTTCCCTCTTGTTGTCAGATCACTGTTCTCTGATTGCATAATCATTTTTCTCCCGTCCAATATCGTTTAATTCATCTTGAAGTCCACACATTAGTAGAGCACTATATTCCTGACATAGCCGAGACACTTTGTCTTTCGTCTCGTCGTTTCTTGCTGCTGAAATACCTGTTCAAGTCTTAACACAGATAAACCCTGACGTTTTGTAATAAACGCTAAAACACTCAAAGTCCACCTGAGAATATCCATTAGTAATAGAACATAACACACTTGCATGACGTATGACAGTTACGGTTACTTGTCGGGGAATTAAAAAAAAAAAAAGAAAGAAAAGAAAAAGGAAAAAAGGTAGAAAAAAGAAGATGGAGGCCACACCCTAAAAAAAAAAAGGGGGGGGGGGGGGGGTAATGTTGAAAGAGTTTTTTTTCAATGTGGAAAAATAGGAGGTTAGATGACAAATAAAGGAAGGGGTATAAAAAAAAAAAAACCACAAAAAACTTTTTCATTCCTACTCCCGGGGTCCATCATGAAATGGGGAAGGAGCGTGAAAAAAGAAAAAGTGAACTTCATGCCCCCAAGCCGCCAGGGGACACCGAGCAGCGAGTGAGTCGGGGTTTGGGGGCCTGAACGATTCACACTGCGCCAGTAGTAATCACCTTGCCACGAGTAGGTCAATTATCCCCCCCCCCCCCCCACCCACCCCCCCCCAAAATTATGTCACCCTACCAAACCAGAGTGGGAAAAACCGGGCGGGCCGCACAGGCGGGTGCCACCAAAAATTATTTCCCCAAGGGCCTTTTTTAAGAATGGGTTTTTTAAGGGGCGAAATTTAAAATGTTTTGAAAATTTTTTATTTGTTTAAAATTATTCCCTCATTGTTTCTACGCCATCAAATAAAACCGGTGGTTCCAAGTAGACACTGAACAAAGAAGGGGACTTTTTGGGGCCTTCAATAAACCAAAGTAGGGCACGGTGAGTGAAAGCCGAAATGTGCCATAAACAAGGGAAGGTTTTATTGAAAAAGGTTTACGGAGGGTGTGTGCTGTGTGTATATCTGTTGACTCTCACTTCAAAATTTTGGTGGGAAGGGTTTTCCCTCAAACACCCACACCACACAACTGGAGGCCGGTAACCCCCAAAGTTAAGTTCTTTTTTTTGATATCTCCCTAACCCATCAAAACATAACAAAAATAAATATAAAATGACGGCACAAAAATCAAACACCCACCACAAAAGTAAGGGCGGGCGACAAACGGGAAATTCAACCTCGCTCTCAAAAACTTAAAAACTATTTTTTTTTTTTTGGCGCAACCTCCGGGCACCGATAGTGTTCCAACAACACGCCCCAACCAGCTGGCTGCAAGGCCCATCCAGTCTTTACACGGGAAGCAGAGCCCCTCACGAAAAACATTTCTTGGGAAACCCAAGGGGGACACCCCACAGCGGGAAAAACGTCAACTAAAGACCTGGGGGCACCCCCAGTCGTCATCGGGGAAAACCTGAGGCCCTTTATACACAATCCACAACCACCTGGGGCCGCCTCTCCCGTGCATTCGGAGAAACGAGGGCCCTTTTATCACAAATCCACTCCCCACCTGGGGGCCGCCTCTCCACGTCTATGCGGGGAAAACCGAGGCCCCTTTTCTACAAAGTCCACACCGACCTGGCCCGCCTCTCCACTCGTCATGACGGGGAATCCGAGGCCCTTTCTACACAGTCCATACCGCCTGGCGCCACCCCTTCCCCTCGTCATGACAAGAAACCCGAGGCCCTTACACACAGTCCATACCGACCGGCGGGCCCGCCTCCCCACGTCCCCCGGACGGAACAGCGGCAGGGGGAGAGGGACCCCCACACCTGGGGCAACATTCCCGCCGACTCCGGGCCCCCCCGCACCTGGGGACTGTTTTCCACAAAAACTAAGTTTCCAGTCTCTCTTCGGCACTGTGGGGGTGTTTCCAGGCGGCAAATCTACAGAGACTGAAAGGAAATCCTCGCTCACCTGACTGACAACAAAACGTGGGTGGTAGTAGCTGTCAGGTAAACAGGTTTGTGATTTCATCGGTGAAAATCCCACCCCCCCCCCCCCCCCCCCCCCCCCCCACCCAAAAGGGAGATATGTGACGGGAGTTGTTCTTTTGATTAATGATCACTTCAACATTAAATGCTGGCTCAAATTCATGGCAGGCCTCAAAACGCTTACTTGGATTAAACTATAGTGTTTTTGAGGAAAATCCTAATTTAGGGTGTGGCCAGCAGAGCTGTTAAAACGGAAGACCCACGTTTTCCTCCAGAGTACAGTCCCTTTCCACTTGACCTGAGAATCACTGCATGAAATACTCCACTGCCTGGCAAAAACAGGAGTGTCCGCAGGACTATCAGCCTGCGTACGCAGAAAGAAAGAAAAGACTGCATGAAATACCCCCCATGACGAGCGGGAACCGGCAGAGCCTAAGGCGTGTTGTCATACCGTGTCAGTTTCACACCGTGCTCGCGGTACCGTAAACACAGCTTAGTTGTATCTGCAAACTTTCGCAGGAAGCTGGAGACAAAAAGGATCGTACACATTCAGTCCGCTAGCACGTGAAAGGCATATGAGAGAGAGACTCAAGGACACAACTCAATGATATTTTAATGTCAATAGCTGTACAGCGTTATGACATGGGGGCGTAACTTGTTACCCACATAAAGGAAAATTTCTGAACAAAATTTACCCAAGTCAAAATTTTTAGACATTGGTGTACACACTCACACACTCAAGGTCCAACGTTTTAAAGTTGTGTTGGACAAAAGCAAAACACAAAACAACAGCATCTCGTAAAACATTACCATTGATTGTCACAGAATCAATGACCACCAGGCACTGAATAGAAAATAATGTTAACAAGAGGAAATCATGTTGGAAGTGACTTTTTTCTGATTTTACTTGCTTCGGCAATATAAACTTGCTAAGGATTTGATCAGCGATTCATTTTCAAGTGTCAATATATGAAGAAGATTGTAATTTTGTACAATGGCACCTGAAACAAGCTATATTTTCCGCGAATGTGTCGGTAAGCATCACAATGGTATAAAAAGTGACTCTCATCTTCAGTGGCGTTTGCTTTGCAAGCATAAACCATTTTTTGTTGGCAAAAAGACCTGATGTTCTTGTTCGAAATCTTGCCAGTGCGCTTCTGTGCCATCTATGTGTTAACCACCGATAAATATTTTTCAGGTTGCAGGTTACTGTTAAATGAAAGAAACCATCTGTATTTTTCATTTCTTCCATATAGAGTGCCAGTTTTGTTGAAACATACAGATCAATCTGTCTTTAAATTCAGAGATAAACAATTTATCGTTTCCTACTTCTTGGCTTAGCCAGACAATGCCAACCCATTTATAGTCAACAGTTTCTTTACATTGGATACCTGTTAACCTTTCCATTCTCATGCTGTTGTAACAACATTTTGTACGCTGTTTACATAACCTTGTGTAAGGTAGTTTTAACAGTTTCAACCAATATTTAATACATTTTATATAGGTGTGTATATATAAAGGATACCTTCCAGTTTCCGCATAAACATTTTATTAGAAGAATGTAAGGGAACACTTAGGAAACGCTTGATTGCAAATGTATGGACACTTTCTATTTCGTTATTGACCGTACCCCCACACCTCTGCTGCATATGTTAATATGGGTGTTATCTGAGTGTCGAAAAGTTTCCAGAAAATCGATGGTTCAACTGAATCTAATTTTTTCAATGTTCTAAGAATTTTCGATCACTCCTCTCTTTCCTTTTCTACACATTGCTGTCAAACCTGCATATAAGACTGAGCTTGGTTGTGAATATCAGACGGAGGTTTTTATAACTGTTTGTCACTTTTACTTCTGTGTTACCGTACACCATTTTTCGTGTCTAGAAAGATGATCCCCCATTCTAAAAATCATAATATTTGTTTGTCCAGATTAACAGTTAATTGTAATCGATCTGCTTCTCCTTTAATGCTGTCAACTGGTTTTGTAAACCAATTATCGTATCAGAAAGCAAAACAACATCATCTGCAAACAACAACAGGAAATTTCAATAGCATCTGGTATCATTTGAATACCGTGTCTGCCTCGTTTGTTGATCTCTATCGCTAATTCGTTGATGAAACGAGGAAAAGCTAGGGCTTAGTAAACATCCCTGCTTTACACCACGCGGACAGTCAAAGTAATTGATAATTTACCCTTTTCACGTACGCAAGCCACTACAGAATCGTACACTCCTCCAAGTGCCTTATACATTTTCCGTTAGTGTCATTATTTCTCAAATATTCCAAAGAATGTCCCTGTTCACCGAATCGAAGGCTTTTCTAAAGTCAACAAAGGCTACATATAATTTAGCATTTCGGAGTAGATACTTCTGGACAAGTGCGTATAAAGTAAAGGTGTGATCTATCGTGCTATAGTCTTTCCTAAAACCTGCTTGTTCTCTATTATTGTTTCTTCGGTTTCTGCCCATTTCGTCAGTCTTTTGTTTAAAATATTTGTGTATATTTTACTTATGACGTTGTTAGAGCCACCCCTCTATAGTTGTCTGGGTTGTTTGTGTCTCCTTTTTATGAATTGGTATGATTATAGATTTAGACCATTCCTTGGGGAACATTCCACGGTCAAAAATAGCATTGAATAATTCAACCCAAAAAGTCCACTACCCCTGTACTTGAATGTTTAAACATGTCACCTATGACTTTGTCCGGCCAGGACTTTTTCCACTTTTGAGGTTTTTTTATTCCATTTACGAACCTCTTGTTTAGTGATTGGATCATTAAAGAGTGGCTCTTCGTTTCCCCCTCCGCCAGCTCCTCGTGTTCAGTAACTTCATGTACCGGCGTACTTTCGAAGTCACTGAAAAACACTGAAGAAATGATCGTACCACTGTTGACTGCTAATCTCATTAAAAACCATGCCTTTCTGCTAACAGTCTTATTGTTGACCAGAAAAGTTTTGGTCGTGAATTGAGTCTTTAAGCTTCTTAATTTTCGTTTCATTAGACAATCTCTTTTTCTCTCTTTTCAATTGACCATACTCTTTCCTTTCTTTTATGTAAGCTTCTTTTTGCAGTGCTTTGTATTCAGGTAATTTTGCTCTTCGAAAAGATCTCAGAAGTCGTAAGACAGTCCTTTTCTTCTGTTCGCACTCAAAGTCAAACCAATCATTGCACCGTTTTTTCTTTCTCCCAACCCTTCTAACCATGGACGCAGCAGCCCCAAACATTGCACTTATTAAAATGTCGGTCGCCCTGTTAACATCCGTGGCAAGAATCAGTCGTGCTGTATTCAAACACTCTTTAAATTCATCAGATTCCATTTCCTCTTTGTACAACCACAATACTCTTCAGACCACACTACCCTTTCTTCTTCTATGTGTTCAGACTGCGGTAACTGGGGCACACAACCTTCCAGTCAAACAACTTCTCCAGGACAATTCGACTGGTAGATGCCAAGAGCATAAACTCTCCCCAACTCGTAAATTACACATGTCCGATAACTCTTCTGAAACAATAAAATAGTCGATAACACTGTTTCCCTGGGGTGATACAAACGTAATTCACCATTCTGATCATTGACACAAGATCCATTAATAATGCTCAGATCAAATAAGAAACAAAAATCCAAAAGTGATTTACCGAAATTATTTACAACCAAATCTTTGAAACACGCCTACCACTTTCTTTCACATCATCCTCACTTTCATCACTAGGCAAAAAAACTGACCATGCTCTCCAGTCGCACTTGCTCTGATCCCGTTCTCGCATTCAAGTCTCCGCACACCATCACATATACCTCATCCTTATCTATACTCTGTAACAAGTTCTCTTCTAATATATGTATGCCATTTTTTAGTTCTAGCTGATCATATGCAGGCCCACCCTCAGGAACAATGTAGCATGCAACCATCAGTAGATCTTTATCAATTTTCAGCAGATCTTTTCTTATCTTAACAGCAATAGCATTTTCACACCCAGTCTAACTTGAACGACAAACTTTGCAAAACAATTTTTCACTAGCAAAAGAACTCCACCTGAATTTCTGCCACGAATAGATAGTTTTTTGGCAGGAGCATGAAATTTAAGTAATTTTGAAACATTCCATCAAACTCAAAACAACCGTCTGTAAACGTTTTCGTTAAACATACAAAATCGAACGAGTTGATATAGTTGACAAAAGAACATCTTGTAGTTTACTATACAAATTTTCCACATTGTATTTAAAATTTTAGGTCAGTGTCCGATGGTCTGCCTCATGCTAAAACTGTAGGGATGGGGGGGGGGGGGGGCGAGAGACCTAGGGGGTGGAGGATGGGGAGAACAGTTCTCCTCTTCCAAATGTTTATACGAACCAGGAGATTAGAGCGGACGGATCCTGTCTCACAGTTCGGCTAATATCACACAAATTGTTCGACAATTTTTTTTCTTCGAGCCGCCGAAACACTGGTAGTGGGGAGAGGGGTGGGGGGTGTGGGTGGGGTGGGGGCAGAGGGAGGTTTCCAAGGGGATCAGGTGGTCCTTCCAATGGCAAAAATGCAGTTTTTTGCGTGCCGGTGGGAGCGGAGGGTGGGGTGGGGGATTCGGGCACTCACAACACCCCCTCCCCCTTCCCACACGTCCAGCCCTGCAGCGGGGGGAAGGGAAGAGAAGACAAAGGCAGGCAGAAGGAGGTGGTGCATTCCATGTCATGTACCACTCCCAGTGAAACATGTTCTTTCAGAGCGTTAGGACTTGCATGATGTGAGACATAATAAACAGTATACAGCAGACTCCATGAAAACCTTGTCGGAGATGTCCCCCACTTGAAGTGATCTTTTGAATTTCTGAAAGAGATCAACGTTTTCCATCTGATCTGAGATTTTACAGTCGAAAGGTTTTTAACAAAATATCCGGTGTTAAACGGCTCACTGTCAGTTACAAGACTATGTTACCACTCTCCCAAAATTAAGTGAAATTCAATCTGAATCTCTCGAAGGGCCAATTACTGTTGAGGAAGCTCCAATCGCTTAAAAAAAATATGAGTAATGGGAAAAGCCCGGAACAGATGGCATGACCGTAGATTTTTTATAAGGCCTTTTGGAGACAAATAGGAGGTTTTGTTATCAGATCATTAAATGAGGGTTTTAGGAAAACAGGATGTCAATAACGCAAAAGAAGGGTTAATTATATGTCTGCCCAAAGGCGATAAACCAAGAGAAATTTCTGAAAAATTGGCGTCCAATCTCACTACTTAACGTTTGCATACAAAACAGGGTCAGCTTGTATTGCAATAGGATAAAAACTGTTTTACTAATCTTATAAATGAAGACCAAACAGGGTTTATAAGTGGAAGATACATTGGTGATAATATTCGTTTGGTTTATGATTTAATACACTATTTGGACGACAAACAAATACCGGGATTGCTAGCTATAGTTTCAATAGATTTCGAAAAAGCTTTTGACTCTGTAAATTGGTGTTATATGCAGAATGTACTAAAAACATTTGGTTTTGGGGAAGACATTTGTCAGTGGATCTCTGCTTTCTATTCAAATATTACTTCATCTGTAATTGTTAACGGTAAAATCTCTGAAAGATTTGCAATTCAGCGTGGATGTCGACAAGGAGATCCCATATCACCATATCTCTTTGTTCTTTGTGCTGAGGTGTTAGCGTGTAAAATAAGACAAAATAGTGATATTAAAGGCATAAATATTGCAGATTCAGAGATAAAAATTAGTCGGTTTGCCGATGATACATCCTTCTTTCTGGAAGGGGATCGAAAATCGTATGATAACTTATTCAGAAGTCTTTCAGATTTTCAAAATTTTTCTGGGCTTAAACTGAACCATGGCAAAACAAATAATGACTGGCTAGGAAGTAAAAAGAACAATAAATGTAGGTTTTTAGACCATTCAAACATGGAATGAAATCCCCCTAAATTCAAAATCCTTGGACTATGGTTTACACATGACGTTGCAGGTATGGCCGAAATAAATATGAAAGATAACTTTAATGAAGTAAAAAAGCTATTCAACATTTGGTCCAAAAGATCAAGCACACTATTAGGTAGAGTGGCCGTTTTAAAATCATTGATCTTGTCCAAACTTGTGTACTTGTGGATCTTACTTTCTAACCCTCCGAACATAATGATTCAACAACTTCAGAACATGAGCATTGATTTTGTATGGGATAACAAAGGGATAAGATAAAGAGAAGCATAGCGATCCACCCAGTCGATGACGGAGGAATCAATATTCCTTACATAAAAGCCTATATTTATTCTCTAAAATTAACTTGGCTCGGTAAATTGCTTCGAACCTCACATTTAAAATGGGCGAAAATATTAGAAGATGTTTTCCCCGATATACATTCGGTGCAAAAGTTTGGCCCGAGAATGCTTAAAAAAGGTAAAGTTAATACGTTTTGGAAAGATGTTTTTGATGCCTTTCATGTTTTCTTTGATAGGATTGAAATATCCAGTCCAGAAGATCTTGTAATGGAGTCCATATTTTTCAATGACAAATTTAAAATAGATAACAAAAAATATAGTTTCCAGAGTGGGCTGATAAAAATGTCTACTACATAAAAGATCTTCCAAAGGACGATGGGTCTTTTTTTTTTTTTTTATAAATATCAATGAGTTCAATCGAAAGTAAAGGTTAGAGACATTAAATATTGTCTCGATGTAAAATTCTTTAGTTTAGAAATATTTCATCTTTTTGTTCCATTTCTTTTTCATTTACGTTTGTTTGAATGCATTATGTACTGTGGTTCGACTTCTGTTCAATGTACTGTAAATGTCTCGTTTTCAAAGAAAAGAACCTTCTTAGAAAGGGGGGGAGGAAAATGGGATCGTTTTTTTTTTCTTTCTTTTTTTTTTTTCTCTAAGAAGGTGTATTTTAAAGAGTTGTGTGAATGAATGACTTGTGAGTAGACTTCAACGTGGTGACAGCCCTGATATGGCCCTTTGCAGTCGGCTGGGCTATAAGCAACATTACTGACTTACTTAAGAGGTGGACAGGTCACATTGCTGGACCGGGAAGAGTTCGGCCGTAACCATGGCCGGTATTGATCCACTAAGGTCAGAAGTGAAGATAAGTGGTGCAGCGTTCGTCATTGGGCTGCCCCCCCCTCCCCCACCCCCATCCCCACCTCCACGGCCCCTGCACGCCCCGGGACCAATACAATGCCCCCTCCCCCCTCCCCGCTTTCCTCCCATAATTCCTCTGTTCGTGAGTTTCCACTCTGCTCATATCACCAGTGCTGGACGGGCGCCCAGTTCTGTTAAAATCTCCCGACTCGGATGAGATAACAATTGGTTGTCCTGGATGCAGACCGAGCGGTCAGTCGGACTCACGTAAGGCGTCGTCCTGTTTGCCACGAATAGACAAAGCGTGATTATAAAGGCCTGTGGGTAAATCATATATGCATGCTGGTCGTCTGGTTTGGTCAAGCTGAGAAGAAAAAAGAATCAGTGGGATTTTTTTTTTTGTGGTAGTGTAGGGACTTGAAGGGTTTGTAAGACATTGTCGTCATGATTGTTGTCCTGCTTTTGGCCGTTCTGCCCTTGGCTCTTGGTGGGTGATTGTGAATATTTGTTTTTACTTATTCACTTACTCAGTTCAGTTATTATCACTGAATTGCGCGCTCTCTCTCTCTTCTCTCTCTTCTCTCTCTCTCTCTCTCTCTCCTCTCTCTCTCTCTCTCTGTGATTATGTTCTATGAACATATTCTTAGTATTAACTTACTATTGTCACCCTTTTGCCCTTTCCCAGGGTAAAGGCCAGGCGTACATGCTTGTCTGTTGCCCTCGGAAATATCCGCAGCATCAGCACCACCGCTCTCGACTGCTACACTTCTGACAGCGACGTATACTAACATGGATTTGTCTACGCCCCTCCTCTGCTGTCGTGGCTGATCGAACTGATGGTTCGGTAGTTCTGACAGTGCTGGAGATTTCCTATGAAGGGTGATGGTCTGCATGCCAGGAAAGTGCTGCTCAAAATCATTCCGATTAAATCACAGCCGCAAACACATGTCATTACTGCTTAAGAACAGGTTGGATTCCGCAAAGTACAGAAGTACCATTAAACAATTCTCAATCAAAGTACCGTTTAAGAAAAGCATCTCCAAACCGTGAAGGAGTTCTGTTAGTTCTTCATGGACTTCGAGAAGGCGTTCAACAGAGTCTGGCAGGAGGCACTGTGGACCACAATGAAGAAGCTTCAGGTGGGGCAAAATCAACGCCATCTGGCAATTTAACTGTACTCCAAAGCGACTACTGCAGTGGTCATACAGGGTGCCATTGGAACATGGTTTTATTACTCAGTTGGAGTTGGTCAGGGCTGCCATGTATCTCCCACTCTTTTTGATATATTCTTAGAACGCATTATGACCGTGTCAGCACGGATGGAAGAACCATCACGGGTCTTCGATTTGAAGATTGACATCGATGCTCTATAGGCAGTGGACAAGAAATCGTCAAGGTTCTTCAAAGACTGGAAGAAACATGAAGATGTGGCAAGGAAATCAGCACCCAGAAAAACAAACTGTAGGTCAGACACCACAACTCAATCGGTACTGATTTAACTGCCCGTGGACAGAAGCTAGGAACCGTTCAACGGTTCATTTACCTGGGATCCATTCAGATACAAGAAATCCAAACCAGAGAGTCCCTCAAGGGAAATAAGACAGCACCATCGCATAACATCAGCACTGTCCACATTAACGCAAGCATGGAAGAACACTAATAGCTCTGTGAAACACAAGATCAGACCCCTACGTTCACTGGTCTATTCCTCCTTCCTGTAAGAATGTGAGACATGAGCCCTCACAACCCATCTGGCTCTCTAGCTCTTACGTTTCCGCCATTTTTTTTTAATTTTTAACCGAGCGACCCCTGTACCCCGCCCATTCTTCCATAAGTACTTGATCCGCCTCTGACATCACATGCCTTCATTCATCAGCTTACGGGCTATTGTGCTGAAATGTTATAATCCTATGTAATTAAAAAGTGTGCAGCCTCTGGTGGGTTGCCTGGTGGTGACTTGATGTTGACAGTTCCCTGTGGACTGCCGGTGTGAGAAATGCGGCATGATCACAGGCCGGGGAGAGATTTAGGCAAGGGGACGGAATGGACGGTGCGGGGAATGCGGCATGATCACAGGCCGGGGAGATATTTAGGCAAGGGGACGGAATGGACGGTGCGGGGAATGCGGCATGATCACAGGCCGGGGAGGGATTTAGGCAAGGGGACGGAATGGACGGTGCGGGGAATGCGGCATGATCACAGGCCGGGGAGTGATTTAGGCAAGGGGACAGAATGGACGGTGCGGGGAATGCGGCATGATCACAGGCCGGGGAGTGATTTAGGCAAGGGGACGGAATGGACAGTGCGGGGAATGCGGCATGATCACAGGCCGGGGAGTGATTTAGGCAAGGGGACGGAATGGATGGTGCGGGGAATGCGGCATGATCACAGGCCGGGGAGTGATTTAGGCAAGGGGATGGAATGGACGGTGTGGGGAATGCGGCAATGATCACAGGCCGGGGAGTGATTTAGGCAAGGGGCGGAATGGACGGTGCGGGGAATGCGGCATGATCACAGGCCGGGGAGTGATTTAGGCAAGGGGACGGAATGGACGGTGCGGGGAATGCGGCATGATCACAGGCCGGGGAGTGATTTAGGCAAGGGGACGGAATGGACGGTGCGGGGAATGCCGCATGATCACAGGCCGGGGAGTGATTTAGGCAAGGGGACGGAATGGACGGTGCGGGGAATGCCGCATGATCACAGGCCGGGGAGTGATTTAGGCAAGGGGACGGAATGGACGGTGCGTGGAATGCCGCATGATCACAGGCCGGGGAGGGATTTAGGCAAGGGGACGGAATGGACGGTGTGAGGAATGCGGCATGATCACAGGCCGGGGAGGAATTTTAAACAAATGGACCCCCAGGAATCTCACGCCTAAAGACTGAAAGTACACCTGCTATAAATGCCAGTCCTTCCTTTCCATTGCAGGAGCGGACAGTGCCTGTACCTCCCAGAGCGGGCATTGCCAGGATGATCGTCATTCCTGCTCCGGATCTTACGTCAGCGGTCTCTGCGCAGGCGCAGCCAACCGTCGTTGTTGTGTTTCCGCTTCCTCCAGCGGAGGTGAGATTTTAAAGTGTGTTTTCCAGTTTGCCTTGGTCCGCTCGTGTCTTGTTCTGTTTAGTTTAAGAATCCTTTTTGCGTGCGCTCTCTCTGTCTCTCTCTCTTCTCTCTCTCTCTCTCTCTCTCTCTCTCTCTCTCTCTGTCTCTGTCTCTCTCTCTCCTCTCTCTCTCTCTCTCTCTCATTTTCTTTAATCCCATGTTTAAATACAGGTCACCGCCCCACAAGCCAGAAGGGGTCGCTGGATGATGCAGGAATTGCAAAACAGAAAAGATAATTAATGCAGATTGATATGCCTTCAATGAAAAAAAAAAGAAAAGAAGAATCCCAGATTTAAACACTGGCCACTGCTGAACAAAGTGTGCAAAGTGAAGATACTGCGGTCTGGATTTTACAGACAGACAGACAGATGGACAGGCATGCATGCAGTCAGGCAGGCAGAAAAACTGACAGACAGCAGACAGACAGATAGATAGATAGATAGATAGATAGATAGATAGATAGATAGATAGATAGATAGATAGATAATGATAGGCATGCAGGCAGGCAGGCAGGCAGGCAGGCAGAAAACAGACAGATAGATAGATAGATAGACAGACAGACAGACGACAGACAGACAGACAGACAGACAGATAGACAGACAGAAAGGTAGGTGGGTGTGTGTATGAAGGGAGGAACGGAGGGAGGGAGGAGGGCAGAGAACGACTGGTAGACAGACAGATAGACAGACAGAAAGAAAGATAGACAGACAGACAGACAGACAGACAGACAGACAGACGACATTAAATGCCGTTAAGCAATTCTTCAGTCATGAAAATTGCTTTAATTAAAGAATATTTAAAATAACAACAGCAGCAGCAGCAGCAGCAGCAGCAACAACAACAAAAATAATAACGATGATGATAATAGTAATAATGATAATAATGATGACGACGACGACGACGACGACGACGATGATGATGATGATGATGATGATGATGATGATGATGATGATGATGATGATACCAATAACAATAACAACAACAGAAACAACAACAGAAACAACAACAACAACAACAACTTGGCAAAAGGGGTGGTGGTGGGATGAGAGGGGAGGGTGAGGGGTGGAGGAAATTCACTGAACTCTCTGTCATGAGTTGCATCCAGCCAGACACGACTTTCGTCCCTTGGTGAAAGTCGTCACTAACCACGGAATTGGCAATAACGGTCCACCCAAGGACACCCACACCACTCACAGTACAATACGATACGATACGATACGATACGATACAATATTTATTCCTTTGTCCCTTTTGGGGTATGGAGGAAGGGTGTGTTTAAAGCAATAACAGGAAAAGGAAAACAAAGAAGCCAAAATAAAACATAAATTGCTAGTCAATGCTGACATAGACCAACAATTTACAACACTTGAGATAATCTAACATACTTTGACAATAGAAGCATTTGTTTTCGATAAGTAGAAGACATCATTTGACAAAAATTATAGACAGATTTTGGGGAGAGAAATCTTTTTGGCAAATACGTGTTGCGCAAAGTAAGGTATGAATGAACATTCCATGATAAAAATGAAGACCTATTGCAGACATGTCACAATTATTACACAACCTTTTTTCTTTTGGAATAGCAGATTGACGATCTACTTCAACTGGCAATTTATGATTAGAACATCTAAATTTGATAAGAGGGTAAATATAAACATCCGGTAAGCTAGAAATATATTTCTCCTCCTTAAAATCAGATTATAAAAAAAAAATTGTAGAAAAAAAAAAACATTTACTGATTGTTTCAATGTATGTTGCCACGTTTGACAAAAAGAGCATTGCAAACTATTTTTTAACATTCCTATATAATGTTTTGACGTCTGTAAAAGACTGCTCCAAACCCAGTCAAACCAGATTGTACAAGTTTGTTTTCAATGCACGTCTACCAATCAAACTGTGCACGGCAGGCTGCTCGGCGGAGCAGAAGAACCTGGCTTGTCAGCTGTTCAACTCGGCTAACGTGCAGGCCTTCAAGTCGCACCACCTCTGGTCAGCACGACAACGCCTACCCCTACAACAACCTGCGTGACATGTGCCATGGCTTGAAGGCTTCCAGGTCCAGGTGGGATGGTGTGGAAGACCTGTGTGATGGGATGTGTTGTGTTTGTACGGGGAATGTTCTGAATAGCGAATCCCTCTTGATAAAGACTTTTTTTTAAAACTTTGTCTATTAGACTTCGTTCCTATAATGCTTTCTTTGTTTCTCTCTAAAACCTTTTTTGGTCATATTCCCTCCCTAAAAAGATTCTTTTTTCTTCTTGAAATGATTTTGTCTTTGCCTGTAATAGATTGAACTCCCAACAACGAATTACACGATGTATTTTGTTTTCTTTTTTCTTTCTTTTCCTTTTTTTTTTCTTGAAGGGGGGGGGGGGTTATTTCGTCTCACTTCCCCCCTATAAAGTGCTTTATTTCAAACATGTTTGCCTTTGTCTACAGATTGACTAAACAAACTTTTCTCCCACACAGAAGTTAACAAAATATTTTTGTGACTCCCTCCAAAACAGATTTTTTTTTTTTTTTTTTGGGGGGGGGGGGGTTTTCTTTTCATATATTAATTTCCAACAAACCCCCCCCCCAAAAAAAACGGGGGAAATTTTTGGGCCACCCCCCCCCCTTTAAAATAAAAAAAATAAATATTTATTATAATAAAAAATTTTAAAAAAAAAAAAATTTTTTAAAAAAATTTTTTAAAAATAAACCAAAAAATTTTTTAGGCTTTCCTTTCCCAAATTTTTTAAAAAGCCCAGGGGTTTTAAAACGGGGGTCCCCCCCGGTTTTTGAGGGGGCCCCCTTTTTTTTGGGGGCTTTCATTTTTTTTGGGGTTTTCCTAAACGTTCCTTTAGCCCGTTTTTTTTTTTTTGGGGTTTTTAAAGTTCAATTGGTTTCAAAAACCATTTTTTTTAAAAAAAGGGTTGCCCTTTTTTAAAACATTGTTTATGGTTCCTTTTTTTTTTCCGGGAAAAAAGACTTTTTTTGCTTTTTTATTTCCCAAACCGTTTTTTGGGGGGTTTTATATTTTCTTTTTGACTTTTTTTTTCTTTTTTTTAAAATTTTTCATTCCCTTGTTTTTTCCATTTTTGTTCTTTTTAATTTTGGGGTTTTCCGGGGGCCATTTTTTTTTTTAAAAGCTTTTTCCCCTTTTACCCTTTTTTTTTTGGGTTTTTATTTTTAACCAAAATTTTTTTGGGTGCAAAAAAAATTTGCGGGTTTTTTAAAATTTTTTAAATTGGGGTTTCTTTGGGAACATTTAAATTTTTTAAAATTTTTCCTAGGTTTTTTTTACCCCCCGGGGTTTTTTTCCATTTTTTTTCCCTTTTTTTTATTTTTTTTGGGTTTTTTTGGGTTTTTTTTTTTTTTCCCCACCAGGCCCTTATACCCTGGCAAATTTCTTGGAAAATTTTCCCCTTTTTTACCCATTTTTATGGTTTTTTCAATCCATTCCTGCCGGGGCCCGCCCGAAAAAATTTTAATTTTTTTTTAAAAACCTTTTAAAAAGGGCCCCGGGGTCAACCCTTAAAAAACTTTGGGTATTTCCCCCTAATCCCTCTCCCCTCTCTCTTTTTTATATAATAAAAATAAAAAAAACCTTTTTTGTTAAAAAAGGGGGGGCCCTTTTTCTGCAGTGGAGATATTCTGCCTAACTAACTATGCTTGAGTGGGTGAAGGGGAAAAAAAAAATAAATCTTCTCAAAATAGCCTTCACAAGCTTATTTCTCCGGGGGGGGGGCCCCCCAAAGGGGGGAAACCAAAAAACCCTTTATACCCAATTTTAAATTTTTGTTTCCCATACCGCGGGGGTTTTTGTTTTCCCTTTTTTTTAAAAAGAAAAAAAAAGGGCGGGTGTGCAATCCCGGTTTGTTTGTTGTTTTTAAAAAAACCAACCAATGCCATCTAAGAAGCAAAAGAAAACATGAAAGAGCAAAACAAGCACATTTTCTTTTGAAAGTAAAAAATAAAAAGATATCCTCTAAAACACAATGCTGAGGGCCCTTCTTGGGAAAGAACCGCAAGGGACTAAAATACAACAAACTAATAAAAATTCCAAGGGTAAATACCGGCACCCTTCCCCAACTTAAAAAGAGCGCTGGGTTGCAATGACTGCAAGAAAAAATTTAATTTAAAAAAAAGCTTGCTCTTTTTTCTTAGATTTAAGAAATAGGGGAGAAAGCATTTATATTGCGTGAGATGATTCGCCCAACAACAGTATATTTTAAATATTTTTAAAAATATATATATATTAAAAATATATATATTATTATACAAAAAAATTTTCCCTTTTCGTCACGGAACGGCCACCTTTCACAACCCCACCCCCCCTCCCAAAAATTTGTCACAGTAATTTTTTGGGGGTTTAGAGTGACAATCCGAAAAATCAGTACACGTAAAAAATCTTGGACGCACGTCAATCTCAAAGAATTGCAAGAGATTTTTCTTTTTAAACTTGGTTACTCTGTTCTAATAAGTTAAACTGTTTCGAAGAGACGATTTTTTTTTGCAAACACTTTGGGAAATTCACAGTTCCAACGTGGACAGACGGGGGTACACCGTAGCTTCACTGATTTAATTAATTGTCGCTCTGATGATTGTGTATCGTGCAGAAGGATTATGTGAACAAAAACATAAAGGAAATTCTCGTAGCCCAAAAAAAAGCACAGGGGATCACCAAACTTTTGAACGTTTTGGACCCACGAAAAGCAGCCGCGGCACCTGAAGGGAACCCTTCAAAAAAATTAGCCTGAAGGGGCAGTGCGTCCCAAGATTTTTTATGTTAACATGATTTTTCTATCTATACACTCTAAAACCACCTAAAATACACATGACAAATTTGTTGGGGGGGGGGGGGGGGGGGGGGGGGGGGGAAAAGGGCCGTTTTCTGACCCCAGTACCTCATCCCTCCCCATTTTTTTTTTCTTTTTGTGGGGGGTTTTTTCTTTCTTTCTTTTTTTTTTTTTTTTTTTTTTTTTTTTTTGGGGGGGGGGGGGGGGGAAAATTTTTTGTCTTTGTCACACCAACTTGATCTTCAAAACACTTTCTCCCCATGCAGACTTTCCAAGACATTTTGCCCTCTCCCCCCGTATCCAGAATATTTTTTTCCCCCGCAACATTTTTTTCCTTAGCAAACTAGATCGACCCCCCAACAAGACGGGCTCCCCCGGAGGATATTTTGGGGTGGGGTGGGGGTGGGAGAATTTTTGTGTGGGGTGGGGATGGGGCATTTTTTTGGGTGGGTGGGGATGGAGCATTTTTGGTGTGGGGTGGGGATGGGGGAAATTTTTTTTTTTGTCACGTACCCGTCTATAACTTTTTTTTGGAAACATTTTTTGTTGTGTCTTTTTCACTACTAACTGACCTCCTAACAAATAATTTCTTCCCCAAAAGGGTTTAGCTTTGTTTAGTTTTGTTTCATTTTTTGTTTTTTTCCCTTTAATACAATTTTTTCGGGGCTTTTTTTTTAGTCCCTATGACATTGACCCCCCCAACAAAGACTGTCTTCCCATGAAAGCTACTTTTTTTTTTTTTTTTTTTTTTTTTTTTGGGGGGGGGGGGAGGGGGGGGATCACTACCCTCTTTATCTTATTTGATTTTTTTTTTTTTGGTATTCTTTTTTTTTTTTACAGACTGGCTCCTAAAAACAATTTAACCCACACGGGCTTAAAGATATTTGGAATTACTCCCACCCTATACCCATTCCCCCCCCCCCCCCCCCCCCCCCCCCCCCCCCCCCCCCACCCCACATGGAATATCTAATTAGGGGAAAACTTTTGCATGACTCCCTCCCAACAACTTTTTTTTTCTGTCCGTCTTTGTCTATACTCGATTGACCTCATAGCCATTCATCTCAATCATCATCACACACACACACACACACACACACACACACACACACACACACACACACACACACACACACACACACACACACACACCCACTTATTTTTGGCTTACTCCCTCCCTATTCAGGGAGTCCGTGACGCTAACAACATCGCCACGGCGCCGGGTAATTGTCGATGTGTATGGTAGCGTGTGGCATTGCATTTGTATGCTGTGGGGGAAACATTGCATTGTATGCTGTGGGGTGACATTGCATTGTATGCTGTGGGGTGACATTGGATTGTATGCTGTGGGGTAACATTGCATTGTATGCTGTGGGGTGACATTGGATTGTATGCTGTGGGGGTAACATTGCATTGTATGCTGTGGGGGTAACATTGCATTGTATGCTGTGGGGTGACATTGGATTGTATGCTGTGGGGGTAACATTGCATTGTATGCTGTGGGGGTAACATTGCATTGTATGCTGTGGGGTAACATTGCATTGTATGCTGTGGGGTAACATTGCATTGTATGCTGTGGGGTGACATTGGATTGTATGCTGTGGGGTGACATTGCATTGTATGCTGTGGGGGTAACATTGCATTGTATGCTGTGGGGTAACATTGCATTGTATGCTGTGGGGTAACATTGGATTGTATGCTGTGGGGTAACATTGCATTGTATGCTGTGGGGGTGACATTGCATTGTATGCTTTGGGGTGACGTTGAATTGTATGCTGTATGCTGTGGGGTAACATTGCATTGTATGCTGTGGGGTGACGTTGGATTGTATGCTGTATGCTGTGGGGTAACATTGCATTGTATGCTGTGGGGGTAACATTGCAGTGTATGCTGTGGGGTGACATTGCATTGTATGCTGTGGGGTGACATTGCAGTGTATGCTAGTGGGGTGACATTGCATTGTATGCTGTGGGGTAACATTGCATTGTATGCTGTGGGGTGACATTGCATTGTATGCTGTGGGGTGACATTGGATTGTATGCTGTGGGGTGACATTGCATTGTATGCTGTGAGGTAACATTGCATTGTATGCTGTGGGGGTAACATTGCATTGTATGCTGTAGGGGTGACATTGCATTGTATGCTGTGGGGAAACATTGCATTGTATGCTGGGGTGACATTGCATTGTATGCTGTGGGGTAACATTGCATTGTATGCTGTGGGGTGACATTGCATTGTATGCTGTGGGGTAACATTGGATTGTATGCTGTGGGGTGACATTGCATTGTATGCTGTGGGGGTAACATTGGATTGTATGCTGTGGTGTGACATTGCATTGTATGCTGTGGGGTGACATTGCATTGTATGCTGTGGGGTGACATTGCATTGTATGCTGTGGGGTGACATTGCATTGTATGCTGTGGGGGTGACATTGCATTGTATGCTGTGGGGTGACATTGCATTGTATGCTGTGGGGTGACATTGCATTGTATGCTGTGGGGTAACATTGCATTGTATGCTGTGGGTGACATTGCATTGTATGCTGTGGGGTAACATTGATTGTATGCTGTGGGGTGACATTGCATTGTATGCTGTGGGGTGACATTGCATTGTATGCTGTGGGGTAACATTGCATTGTATGCTGTGGGGTAACATTGCATTGTATGCTGTGGGGGTAACATTGGATTGTATGCTGTGGGGGTACATTGCATTGTATGCTGTGGGGTAACATCGGATTGTATTCTGTGGGGGTAACATTGGATTGTATGCTGTGGGGGTAACATTGCATTGTGTTCTGCTCTCGTCCAGCTACTCCTGCAACGGCTGCAGCGCTCCCGGGGGCAGCGTGTGCCTGAGTTTGAATCTGCTGAAGTACCTGGTGTACCTGAAAAACCACGGCAAAATCATTGTGAGTGTTTTTTGTCTACCTGTCACACACACACACACACACACACACACACACACACACACACACACACACACACACAACACACACACCACACACACAAAAGCGCACACATACCTGCGCGCACGCACACACACACACACACACACACACACACACACACACACACACACACACACACACACACACACACACCACACACACACACACACACGTGCACATTCACACACACACACAACACACCACAACCACACACAACACACACACACACACACGACGCACGCAGCACGTCACATTCACTACACACACCACACACACACAACACACACACACACACACACACACACACACACACCCATGGTAGGTAGGCACTCAAGGTCCTGACCAGCGCGTTGGGCTAATGCTGTAGGTCAGACATCTGCTGAGTCGTAGCCACGAGACCAGCTTCAAGTCATGCGTAGTGTGGTCTCAAACTTAGCGGATGTGGTGTAGCGTATATGGACTAGTCCGCACGCAGTGACGCCTCTTTGATGAAACTGAAACTGAGTCTCAACTGAAAACCTAGGTGCGGACGGGCAACCCATCCTTTCCTTACCCAGCCGGTGACTTAAGCAGCCAGTCGATCGATCGATTAGTTAATCAGCGCGTCAGCCAGCCAGCCAGCCAGTCAGCCAGTCAACCAGCCAGCCAGCCAGCCAGTCAGTCAGACAGCAAGTCAGTCAGCCAGTCAGTCAGACAGCAAGTCAGTCAGTCAGCAGCCAGCCAGCAGCCAGCCAGTCAGCCAGGCAGCCAGGCAGCCAGCAAGTCAGTCAGTCAGCCAGCCAGAGTCAGTTAGCCAGCCAGCCAGCCAGTCACTCAGCCAGCCAGCCAGTCAGCCAGCTAGTCAGCTAGTCAGTCAATCAGTCAGCCAGCCAGTCAGCTCAGCCAGTCCAGCCAGTCAGCCAGTCAGCAGTCAGCCAGTCAGTCAGCTAGTCAGTCAATCAGTCAGTCAGTCAGCCAGTCAGTCAGCCAGCCAGTCAGTCAGTCAGTCAGTCAGCCAGCCAGCCAGCCAGCCAGCCAGTCAGTCAGTCAGTCAGTCAGTCAGCCAACCAGCCAGCCAGCCAGCCAGCCAACCAGCCAAGGCAGACGTTATAAAATAAAGGAATAAAAGAACGACCCGCGAGGACACTCACTGTCGGCTGAGACTTCCACCCAGGTTGAAGGGGTCATGGACCGACTCTTTGACGCACACCCTCAGTGCTGAGCTTCAATTCACCAGACTTTGAAGGTCTGTCCTAGGGCCATTCATATTGGATCATTTCCCTCCCAAGTTTCGTCACACAATCGCTTCGGCGATTTCTGCAGTATCTTGCTGCAATGGTCAAACGATGTAGCGGACGTGGCGGGAAAATGAATAGTTCTTGGCGATAGGGACGATAGCAAATAGGACAACACACGAGAGAGAGAAGAGAGAGAGAGAGAATGAGAGAGAAGAGAGAGAGAGAGAGAGAGAGAGAGAGGAGAGAGAGGGGAGAGGAGGGGAGAGAGGGAGAGAGAGGGGAGAGAGAGGAAGAGGAGGAGAGAGAGAGAGATGAAAGAGAGAGAGAGAGAGAGGAGAGAGAGAGAGAGAGAAAGAAAGAAGAGAGAGAGAGAGAGAGAGAGAGAGAGAGACGAGAGGAGAGAGGAGAGAGAAGAGAGAGAGAGAGAAAGATGATGATGTGATGATGATAATCTTTATTTCCAAGGGTAACAGATAAGCAAACATGCTTTTTTTTCATCGGCCCTCGCCCCACTAAGGGACTAACTAAGCATGACTAGCGATACTAAGCATAACTAGCGACTAAAACTTACAAAAATTATAACAAACTCACATATATCTTCACAAATGCATTAAAACTTGATAAGTTGTTCATCCATTAACATTTAAGGCATAGATGACTTTGAAGGAGAAAAAAAAAAAAGAAAAAAGAAAGCAATTGCAACAACAAACATAAATAAAGAAATAAATTTCATAGAAGAGAAAGAAAAAAAGAAGAAAAAAATCAGCACACACAACATAGAAAAA
This sequence comes from Conus ventricosus, assembly GCA_018398815.1. Lineage (NCBI taxonomy): Eukaryota > Metazoa > Mollusca > Gastropoda > Neogastropoda > Conidae > Conus > Conus ventricosus. Next base: position 38,419,251 of record CM031623.1, read on the forward strand.
AGCGATCCTCCTATCAAAGAGAGAAGAGAGGGGGAGAGAGGGGGAGAAGAGAGAGAGAGAGAGGAGAGAGAGAGAGAGAGAGGAGAGAGAGGAGAGAGAGAGAGAGAGAGAGAGTTACATTCCTTTTGTAAAATATTAACATACAGCAAGCTGCTAAGGATAATAATTAGACAACTACAATGCATCAGTAATTTTCAACTTTTTTGTTTGTTTGTTTCTTTAACAATTATATAATATGGTTACAAGGCAAGACAAGAACGAGCAGTACTACAATCAATTATCAGTTAGCAACAATAAAGTCCTAGCGTCAATAGTCATAACGCTCATTATCATGGTGTGTGTATGTGTGCGTGTGCGTGTGCAAGCGCGCGGGCACGCCCGCACGCGCACGCTTGTGTGTGTGTGTGTGTGTGTGTGTGTGTGTGGGGTGTGTGTGTGTGTTTTGTGTGTGTGTGTGTGTGTGTGTGTGTGTGGAGGAGAGAGAGGAGAGAGAGAGAGAGAGAGAGAGAGATGCCATCATAATCTTTCTCCCCCCCCCCTCCCTCATCTTTTCTTCTTCTTCTTCTTGAACTGTTCATACACTACCCAAGACCATAATTATAAACTTAGTGACAATACATCAATACGCAGCCGTAAATATGGAGAGAGAGAGAGAGAGAGAGGAGGAGAGAGAGAGAGAAGAGATGAGAGAGAGGAGAGGGGGAGGAGAGAGAGGAGAGAGAGGAGAGGAGAGAGGAGAAGAGAGAGAGAGAGAGAGAGAGAGAGAGGAGAGAGAGAGAGAGAGAGAGAGAGAGAGAGAGAGAGAATGATATTTCCTTTTCTTTCATCCAAAATAATATATACTAAACATTACTATAAAATTTGAAAAACAAGCAACAATACATCAATATAATCAACAGTTACCAGGGCAGGGCACGCATTTATCATCATATAGATACAATGCTTCAATAAATAAAAAAAATATTAGGACATCAATCAGTTGTGACAATGCATCAATAAAATCAGTGATCACAACATTCATTCATCATGATATAATTACAGTCATTAACAAAACCAAAGTAACCATATCTTTCAATATATCATTATCTGGTTTAAGAAAGGAAGCGGCGTATCAGTTTAATATGCAGCAAAACAAAGGGTGTGCTCTGGTATATGTATTTTATCCCTACTAGTAATGACCAACTGTGAAATGTGTAATTAGTTTTTCCCTGAAGGATTCTGCATTTTGGGTGCATCGGAAATATAGTGAAGTGAATTCCAAACCACACTACGGAGTAAGATAAGCTTGATTTAAATAGATCTATTCTAGGTGTGGGAACCTGGAATTTGGTTGAATCCCTCGGGTTTTTGTTAAATCTAGACTGAAGAGTTTGTGGTGCTAAAGCCGACGCAATTTTTTGCATTAACAAACATTTGTTGACAGCAAACATTTCTTTTAGCGGAAGGGCCCCTGCTTTAGTATAATCCCTTCACTAAGACTAGATGATTTTAATAGAACTGCTTTAAGTGCTCTTTTGTAGACATTCGTAAGTAGGTTTCATGGCATTAGCACTGGCAGAATCAAATAGTGTTGAACAATAATTGATTGAAGAGAGAATATGTGCATGTAGGAATAATTTCCTGGCATGAAAGTTTAAGAAATGCTTAATCCTGCACAGCTGATATGTTTGTCTGGATATTGATTTACATAAACTGCGAAGGTGATAAGACCAAGAGAGATTATTATCAACATATACGCCTAGAACTCGATGGTTATCCACCACTTCAATTTCCTGATTATTGATAAAAACAGATGGAGGCTGTGTGGTTAGTTTGTGGAGAGAGAGAGAGAGGAGAGAGAGAGAGAGAGAGAGAGAGAGAGAGGAGAGAAAGAGAGAGAGAGAGAGAGAGAGCGAGCGTGTGCATGCGTGCGTGCATGCATTTTGTGTGTGTGTGTTTGTGTGTGTGTGTGATGGAGAGAGGAGAGAGAGAGAGAGAGAGAGAGAGAGAGAGGGGGGGGGGGAGGGGGAGGAAGGAGTGCGGAAGTTAGGGACATAGACAGACGGATAGAAACAGAGACAGAGGCTGAAAGATGGAAGAATGGGGCGGCGGGGGATGGGAGAGGTGTGTGGGGGTGGGGGGTGGGGGGGTGGGGTGGGGTGGGGAGGCTGGGGGCTGGGGGGCTGGGGGGGGGGGGGGGGGGGTACGTATATATGATACACAAGGGACACACGTAATACACACATGAATACTATTTCCACGCACGCCATGGAGACAGGAACAATTGCTGTTTTCACACACACACACACACACAACACACACACACACACACACACACACACACACACGCAAGCACGCACGCACGCACGGCGCGCACGCACACACTCACACACACTCCACACACACACACACACACACGCAACCACACCACACACACCACACACACACAACACACACACACACACACACACACACACGCCGCGCGCGCGCACGCGCGCACACGCGCACGCACGCACGCACCACGCACGCACGCACGCACGCACGCACACACACACACACCACACGCACGCACGCATGCACCCACACGCACACGCACGCGACACACACACACACACACCACACACCCAACCACACACACACACCACACACACACACGCACACACACACCAAAACACACACACACACACACACACACACACACACACACACACACACACACACACAATCACCAATACACACGCACGCACGCACACACAAACACAAACACATACACGCACGCACACACACACACACACACACACACACACACACACACACACACACACACCACACACACACACACCATACACACACACACATACGCACGCACGCACGCACGCACGCACGCACGCAGCGCACGCACACACACACACACACACACACACACCACACACAACACCACACACACAACACACACACACACACAGAGGAATCCTAATCTTTTGACGCTTACAAGTTGCCATACTGCCCTCTTTTCCCCCACTGTCGGCAGATCAACGAACTGGCCGGAGCCTGCCACAGCTGCACCTCCCGCCATTACTCGGGTCTGGCGTGGACCTGCACAACGATGCCAGGTCCGCCGAGTACTGAGGCAGTGCCATGCCATGGACGGCTGGGGGCAGGACGAGGGCGACCACATCCACTGCCAGTTCTACGACAAGCCCCACCCTAACGGCTTTTAACTGGAGCATGTAGCATAGATCTATATGTGGAACCACCACCACCATCATGGCCAGTTAAAGATTCGGGTATTAGTTGATAACAAAACGGTGAGATGCTGATTTGAAAAAGAGAAAAGAAAAAAAGAAAAGAAGTGTGTTGTGCTATTTTGTGCATGTTGTGTGGTGCTGGAGAAGTTCCCCCCACACACACACACACACACACACACACACCAACACACAGTCACACCACACACACCACCACACACACACACACACACACGTCACACAACAGCCCCACACCATTACACAACCCCCCAGCAGCGCACGCCG
>CM031623.1:38422859-38446863 GCA_018398815.1 Conus ventricosus
AAAAAAACCCACAATAAAAGCCGACACCCACTTATCTAAAAACGTGTTGTGTGTGTGTGTGTGTGTGTGGTGTGTGTGTGTGTGTGTGTTGTGTGGTGTGAGAGAGAGAGAGAGAGAGAGAGAGAGAGATTGATTGATTGATCTTTAATACCCAAGGATGAAGATTTTAGGCCAAAGCCTAGTCTTACAATCTGTCCTTGTCAAGCATACATTATTTCAGCACATATCATTCATACAGACAATTCAACATAGCAACATGATAAGAGAAAGAGAGAGAGAAGAGAGAGAGAGAGAGAGAGAGAGAGAGAGAGAGAGAGAGAGAGAGCGTTGCCTACCTTTGCATTTTCCTGGTGTTTCTTGTATTTGACATGCTTTTTGAGTGCCGTTATGCCAGAGCTTCCATACTTGATGTCCTGCAAGCAGACGATGCACCGGGCAACGCCAGCAGCTGTGGTTTTGCGGCACCAAGTCAGAAATGTGTCGCCCTTTCCCATTTCGCCATCATTGTCCGGACCTCTTTCGTCCAGCCATCGCCAAGACCATTTGTTGGGGACAGAAGCATCGATCAGCGACGTGTCTTCATTCACAGCCACAAACGGCATCGTGCTCAAAGAAGAGAATGAAGTGCAGCAGATTCAGACTAGATCTAGGTCGACGGGATCGTTCCGACGTGAAGAAGATCGTTGCGACGTGAAGACGTGCGACGTGAACACGCTGTAGGCTATCGTGAAAATGGCGCAAATCGGAAGACAAGTTTTGCAACAACTTGGACGGCGCATGCGCGAGTTGTTCAAGAACGCAGCTTCACCGAAAACTACCCAAAAAAGGAAAATCGACCACAACGAACGCCGATGTCCGGATTTCCGGACAAACGACCAATACGAAATCCGGATTCCGGATTTTCCGGACGTGTGGTTTCACCCATGCAGTAAGAAAATCATCAGTTGAAAAAAAAAAAGTCTTAAGTTTGTGGGTAGAGCCAACAGTAATTAAATCATACAATTTCTTGTAGTAAAGGATTTAAAAAGATGATTTTACATAAAAGTAAAATATACACATACATACATACACACACTCACATATATTCATGTATAGCCAATCGATGGTAATACTTTTCAAAAAACATATCTATTACATAAACAGTACATGCTTTACAAATGTAGATGCTGGCACTCATCAAGACAGTACAGTAATCTTGTACAACAATAAGAAAAGTATAGAAATGCATGACACAATGTTACATTACCCATGTACGCACACAACGAAACAAAACAAAAAAACAAGACAAAAACAACCACACTATCATTAATGGGTTTATCCTTTGGCACATTTCATCTTTCATACAGGTTTCCTAAAAATCAGGTCTGGTTTTGTTGTTGTTTTGCATGATCTGCTGTAACGGATCCTGGATCTGCCCATGGATCTGGATCCGCACCATGGATCTGCATCAAAATTCCATGGGCTTGCCCTCAGGCCACACCCCATCTGCCTGTCAAGTTTCATTAAGATTGGTTTGGTAGTTTCTGCTTTTGCTGACAAACAACTAACCAACAGACGAAAGCGAAAGCGTAACGTACATGATGAGGATACTGAAATGCCAACTCACTCTTTCGTTGTGCCTGCACTGGGAGACCGAGAAATCAAAATAAAAGCAACGGCAGGGCTTGCCAGCTTTTCTTGCACAGTCGATGTACCTGTGTGCAAACAACACAAATCCTTCCTGGTCAGAGTCAGGTCATCCAATAGCATGATCAAAAACACCCTTGCACATTTACACACATGCGCATGTACATAGGCACACACACACACACACACATACATACACGCACTGACATATACTCCACAAATTTAATCAAATGCATATATATTTCTATGATGATAAACCTGCATTATGTTTCACTTACACACACACACACACACACACACACAGATAAAGAGAAAGAGAGAGAGATACTTGGCTTTTTTAGGGTGGAAATATTTACTGTCGACACAGATACATTTAAAATACTGCTGTTATTACAAACTCTATGAACCATTTTTACACTGAAGTCTAGTTACAAAAAATATGTTCCAGATAAACAGCATAGGAAACAAGTGTAATTTGCTTCACAATAAATGGCTTCCATCAATTCATGTTGCTTATAGCCCAGCCAACAATGAAGGACCATATCAGAGCTCTCAACCCACCGAGTCAACTCTCTACATAGACATTTCAAGAAAAACAAAAACAAAACAAAAACATGCACACACAACTTCTCTAAACAGATTTTCTAAAAAAAAAACCATGCTGGAATTGCTTTAAAACCTTTCCTCCAATACATCTTAGATTCGATGAACAATGTTTTCTCCGATTCACAAACTAAAAATAATCACATCAGGTGGGACATCTGTAAACAAGATTTTCATGGAGTCTGCTGTGAAGTGTTAACATCTGACATCATGTTAAGTTCAAACAATCTGTAAGAACAGGCTTCCACCGGGATAACAACAACACAAAATTACTCTTATGCAGCAAGATTTCCATACAACCGCCATTTACGGCTTGACTGTATTGTCTGTGTGAAAACTATGTTCACTGACTTCACTTCTTACATCAAGGTAGTCATTACTTTTATTTGATACTTTGTCTTTACACCACAAACAGACAAAAACTGATGAGCAATTTCAGTGAAATCGCTCCAACAACATTGCCGTTGGTGATGATGTGCTTCTCATTTACCATGACACAGTATCACAAAGAGATTCCTGCAAAAACTTTCCATCCAATATATGTTAGGGCATCCCTCAGGCCATGGAAATATCTTCTTTCTTGTTGTTTTTTTAAAACTGAAAATTAAGGCTATAATGTATGTAAACCATGTCCAATGCCAGCAGCTATTCACTTGTTTTATTTTTCACACCTAACCAGTCAGCACATACGGTTCATAAGCATCATGGATGTTTTGTTATCTTCAAAATTTTACTGAGGCCTGTATGCAAAACAAGAACAACAACAAACACACAACACACACACACACACACACACACACACACACACACACACACACACACACACACACACAGAGAACACGTTGTCCTAATGAATGTAAAATGACACCCTAAAGAAAAAAGAAATTCTGCATGTAAACCTGAGGTTACAAACCATCTGCATACTATCACTTACACTTGGTGCAACTAAGCTTCACTTGTCTGGACATACTCTGACATTGACGTGTAAATAATTCAGACTGCACATCAAAATGTCATAAGTTTATTGTCACCCATCTCTCAATAGTGGATGTTGATGAACATCAATTCACCTCTCAGTCTGCATATCACATTTCCTGGCCTGCTCTGTCATTGGCCTTTGATACATAACAACACATTACCAAGAATCAGTTCTCAGTCTGGAGTTCTCTACATCACAACTGCTTCACCATTACCTGGCTCTTGTCTCCGAGTCAACATTGGTGTTGTCGATGACGACACTCTTCCCAGCATCCAATGCTTTGGCACAATCGCTGACACATTTCTGCCACGTCTTCAGGGTATCCTGATAAAATGGGAACACATCCTACCTCACATCTGTCAACTAAGCAGTTTGCTCCAGCATCTAAAACAGTACAATAATACATAAGCTAATACAATTTGCTTCACAGTACCATTAAACAATGGCAAATACAATTTCACACATGAAATTATAAATGAAAGAGAATAAGCTGTTCAGTGCACAAAGATATACAGACTTTTGCATTTAATGTATGGGCACAAAGGGAACCACTCAATAAATGCCTGCAAAAAAGGAGGGGGGAGGGCACTCCCTAAAAAACTGGCTCTGTAACAAAGATGGGGAGTTTGTATTATACTCCCTGTTTGGCTAGTATACTTACCATGTCAGACCATAGCATTCACGGCAGTTAGTCAGCTCTGCCAGGCCGAAGTTTTTGTGTGCTAATGCAGTAATAAGACAGTCATGTGATGCCCAGCCCGCTTCCGCCGTAGGAAGAAGCCGGTGTCAACTTCCTGTACCTCATTCATCGAGGCCTGAGCGTACTAGCCAAACAGGGAGTATAATACAAACTCCCCATTTTGGCGTCATATACTGTACCATGTCAGACCATAGCAAATTTATAGGAAAAGGAGGAGGTCGAGTGCCCTAATGGTTCCTGGGTTACCCGATATGGATGCATTACCGCCACAAAGGATATCCCATTAAAAACCATCAGCCCTGGTCATGCGGATGTCCCTTAAATAAAATTTTATGAAGGATTTTCCAAACGCCAAAAGGCTGCCTCCAGGAGGTGGCGCATGGGGACAGAGTGCTGGAATGCTGCCGAAGCGGCCAGCCTCTGACCTCATGAGCCCGGGGGACAAGACGGGAGATCCTGGAGGCCTGGGATAGATTGGCATCACGTGACTGTCTTATTACTGCATTAGCCACACAAAACTTCGGCCTGGCAGAGCTGACTAACTGCCGTAAATGCTAGGTCTTGACATGGTACAGTAATGACGCCAAAATAGCTGTTATCACAGTAAAAGGCTTACTTGGTGGTGACCTGTGAAATGCTGGATCAGAACATGCCCCACTGACTCTACCAAAGTGACTCAGCAGCAATGCAGTGCCTCCTCCAGTGGGTTGCCTTTTGAAGACCTGACTGATCTTTTTTTTTTTTTTTTTTTTTTTGCTGTCCCACTCTCTGCGCCACCTCAGAGGCAGTGCACCCACGCCGCTCATTCCGACCCCCGTCCACACCCACAGCCCGGTCGGCCCCGCCGCAGCCCCGGCACCGCAATCCACAGGAAGCAGTCAATGTCAAGTCGTGAAGAGGCAACCCACCGGAGGAGACACTGCACTGCTGCCGAGTCACTTCGGGTGTTCAGTGGCGCCTGTTCTGATCTAACATACGCAGGACACACCTACTAAGCCCCCTACTGACGACAATAATTGCTTAGTCGCGGAGCCGGCGTGAGTGAGCTCTCCCTCCGGAGGGCGCCACCACGTCCGTCCAACGGACAGCCCCCATGGACTCGCCGATACCGGTGACCTCGATGGAACCAAACCAAGGTCACAAAACGTGGAAAAGGACATCGAAATTGAGGTCCACCATGAGAGCAGGGCATGAAGGGCCACAGAATCTGAGATTTTTTTTTATGCGATCGATGAGAATGAGGTGTTTAAAGATGATGCTACAGATTTCCATTTCGGTTTTGAGACTACATGACGGGGCTGTACTCTACGCTTCCTTTCATAATAAAACCCCGGGTCACCAGGCCCGAGAGATACAGGCACCTGCAGTGTTGGTCAGAAATTTGAGCAACACTCTCAGAAACGCATCCATTAAGGGGATGAAATCGACTGTGTGGTCCCAGTCTTCCCAACTAAATCCGCAGCAAACTCAACTCTGGGTAGGAGCCGGTGGGGGCCCAGAAAAAACCCACATGACTTCTGATGGGATTCCAAAACCCACGACCTCCCAGCCGGGAGTCCGCGACTTTAACCACTTCGCCACGGCGGCTGGTGACCTGACTGATCTTGATTTGCTGCCTGTGGACTGTGGTGCTAAGCTGTGACTGTGTATGCAGCCCTCAGAAATGAGCTGCATGAGAGTATGCCTGAGGGTGCACCCAATATGAACAACAGGGGGAAAGGAGGCTCAAGGGGGAGGGGAAGGGGGGCCCTCCAAAGACCTTTTATTAACCGGATCTTCAATGAGAGAAGTGATCTTAATCGGGGAGATAAATCGAACACATACAAATGTTCCAGAAAAGCAAGTCTTAACAGACAGAGAAACTTAACAGGAAAGTCATTGTAACTGAAGACAAACGGAGCAAGAGGTCAAGGATTAAAACCTTCATTTTGTTCAAACTTAAAACTTTCGTCAACATAGCTTTAACACTGATCATGAAAATGGGGGCATAAGAGTGTTTGATTCGGAAGGGGGGGGGGGGGTTGATGGTCGGGTACATGAGGGATATCTGCATGAGTATATAAGCATGTTTATACACGTTCACATGCATATGGGTCTCTGGTGTCCAACTGCCTTGTGTTATCACTGTATTAACTTCTCTAAAGGCATATAAAACCAATCAGATTTTATACCAAATTTTGAAAGAAATTTCCCCAAATCATTAGTAGTAACTCTGATGTCAGCTTGGCTTTTCCCATTTGTTTGACTGTCATTTTCTATTACATGTGCATTATGCTATGTTTTGTTCGTCAACAACTCAAGACATAACATTTTACAACAACTAGCATTGCAAAAGGGCATTAAATTAATAAATCAATCAATCAAAAGGGCGTAATGTCAAATATCTAGTTTACTCTCATCTTATCTTGTAAGATGAAAAACAAAACAGGACGATTTTATTTTTAATGAATTCTAACTCACCTGATTGATGTGAACATAGCCCTTAGGAACTAGGTGCTTCTTTGCGAAGGAAGTCTTGCCGGCTGAAACACAGATCACAACCCCGATCACATTGTCTGAACATCTTCAAATCAGCTCAAAAAGCAAACACTTTTTTTAAAACTGAACTGTCTCCTATCAAATGTGTCAGAAGTTGGGTCTTAAATCAGATGTTAAATGGGACTGCCATTAAGGAATCTCTAAAAATGACTTACAAAAATCCTTCTGTAAAATTTGTAAAAAAGTATATCTAGAGGAAGTCTGGCACAGATAAAGGGGAAAAAATGTTTTATGGATAACAAATCTTCAAAGTGTAGGTAGGATGGGAAAGCGACATCCTTCATTCAAGGGTTTTTTAGTGATGTTTTGTTTATTAACAGTTTTCAATTTGTTCAGGAGCTTGTAATATCATGTTTTGTTACTAAGACTTGGCAATGATAATAAGTGCTTTCTATTAAGATCTCATTTTGACACTTGTAAACTGCACAGCATCACCAAACTTTCAGTCTGTCCCATCCCAACAGATGTGCTCGATATATACAAAGTAGCAAGGAAAATCAGTTAACTACCAAGATGGCGCACTACACCTAAAACTCTGATTATCCTTGCTTCATCCTTCCTTTCAAGTAGATGACATTTGGAAAGATTTGTGAGACAAGGACAAAAAAAACTGTACAAAAAATGTTTTATTGGTTTTTCACAGCTATCTCCACACAAACACACAAATGTGCTTGCCCAACATTCTTGTTAATTAAGATCAGAGGCAGTAGTTTTCTCCGTCTCATCCAAAAGGTTGTCTGGAACGCATCTAGTCTGGCAAACATTTTTCACATACACCAGTAAAACTCATGTTTATTTCTTTTGCAGTGCAAAGAAATCTTCATTTTACTCTTTACTACTAATACGGCACAGATTTATTACATTCCTTTTCATTTAAATCATTTCTCATTCACTTTTGATTCTCACTGGCCACGCACAGTCCAAGGCACACATACAAAAGAGTTATTTTATTTTAAATGATACAGAAAAAGAAGTAGGTAAAACAGTGTTCATCATCAATTTAACACAGAATAAAACACAGAAAAAACAGATAACACAGAAAAAAAAAGAAAGGGAGCTGGAGGAAAGGATAGGAAACTTCAAAAACTTTGCCCTCATCAGTAACATGTACAAGATCCGCTGAATCCATTCACTGAATAAAAAAAAAAGCTTCTTGTGCTAGACGTGACATTAATTCTAACTCTTAGTGGTATTGTCACCCAGAGGCCACAGAAAAGACTGTCCACCCATGGCCCATTACAGAAACACACCTTTTAAACAGAAATCGTCCATCACCATGCAGAAAGTCAATTTCCAGGGGCGTCCCATAGATTGGAGTCTAGGTGGTATTGGAAATAGATTATAACAATTGCAAAAGAAAAAAAATGAATAACTAGAAAACATTTATACTGTATGTTTCAGAGTTCATAGGAGATACTAAAGAACACAGAATAAATGTGTTCACAATTCTGCCAGACACGTTGATCAGCTCCACTTTACCCAAACCCCATTTCTTTGAGGCAAACAATTGTAGAAAGTGGTAAACACTGAAAAGAATCAAAACTTGGATCTCTTTTAACACGAAAGTGAGAAAGACATCCTAACAAAATTAGCTTGAAAGCATTTCGACTACAGGCCAGAGAACAGAACACAGATCCTGATTTGCAAGGGCCCACAGTTCCATGAGGAGTGCAAGAAAAGACTCCATTTCCCCTAATATAAAGAATTTCACATACATGGTGATGGGGAAAAGGGTCATACATTTCAAATCTGTCCTTAAATTTCAGTTAGTGGGTCTTCCGTTTTCAAGACTTAATAATAATGATTTTATTTCTAGTGATTCACTGATTTAGTTGTTCAGTCTGGGTTCATTTTAAGAAATAAGCAATTTCATATAGCACCACTGAGGATGAGGATGAATCCTAAGAAAAAGGAATTTCATGTATAAACATGGGTTCACCACACACACACACACGCACACACACACACACCACACACATACATACAAGCATGCCTGCATGCACAAGAGCACACACAGACACACACATACAAAATTTTCACAGACACCAATAAAACACATTTAAACTTACAAGCTTGGAGGCCCACAAACACCACCACCTGTGGAAGATAAAAGCAAGGGGTTTTTTTTCCTTTAAGAAACAATCAACCAACATAAATGGTTTCAAACCTTTCCCAAACACTGAAACTTAAATGTGCCCTCTCTGGTCTTTCACACAGTTTCTTACAGCAGCAGAAAAACGACAGCCCTCATTATGCGAAATTCAAACACACACACACACACACACACACACACACATGCTGGCAGTAGGACATGAACATGTTCCAGCAAAATTAAAACTTGGAAACCAAAACATCAGGTCTGCAGGTAAAAATAAAAAACATTCTGTCTCTGCACACACACACACACACACACACACACACACCACACACACAAAACACCACACACACACACACAGAGTGTAAACCTTTATACATGGCAGCCCTTTGTTCTAATGAACACACACATGGTCTCTGCAAATGCATAAAAATATTATGCTTCAATATCATGGCAAACAGGCATCAACTAATGCTTCATACATCTGAATATTTGTGAACATGTACCACACCACACACACACCACATTCACACACACCACACACACACACACTCACACACACACACACACACACACACACACACTCACACACACACACAAACAACTAAACCGCACACACGACACACACACACACATACCCCTCTAAAAAATATGAAAAACATGCGGGACGCAAAAAAAAGAAACCTAAGAATCAAACAAGCCTCACTCCTGAGAGCCACTGATCAGGTTTTTCCCCTCCCTGTAGAAAGGGGTTTTTGTCAGGGGCTGTTTGTCCTCCTGAACACAAAATATCTCACCAATACTCACAGTTCTTTTGCACTGTAAATATTATACATATAACTGAAGGGCCGATAATCGTCTAAGCGAACAATTTCACAAACAAATCTGATGGGTGGAGTTCTCTGAGCATGTAACATCCACCACTGCAGACTGGCTTATAAGCCTCCTGAGCTAATAGAATCATGCACAATACCAATGGGCTGATCATCTTTGGACCACACATCACACACACTGCAGACGGCTAATAAGCCTCCTGAGCTAATAGAATCATGCACAATACCCAATGGGCTGATCATCTTTGGACCACACATCACATACAACATTACAGGCTGAAAATCTTTCTTTTTTTAACATGATTTCTCAAACAATACTAGCTCAGGATTCATTTTACACAAAATTCTAACCATTTTTAAAGAATTTTAAATGTAATGATTATGACTCCACCGAAAAAAATCTGGACAAATGAATCACAAGACAAAGCACGACGCATTTCGACCTCTTAGGTCTTCTTCCAGCAAGATAAAAACTCAGGACAACGAAAATGAAGATCGAGCGATCACTTATTTTGCAAATTCGATGCAAGGTGGGCGTTCAAATCTCAACACAAGATCTGAACCCCCTTCTTCCGCGGAATTTGACAAAGATAAAAAAAAGAACTGCCCATTTAACAAACCACAGCTGAATAAATACTTTTTTCAAACTTCAGTGGCAGACTGTAGATCACAGAGAGTAGTGTAAATTGTGTGGGAGTGCTCGCAGTCATTTCAAATTCAGAGGCAACTGTGAGATGACTAAGCAATGATGTCCAGAATAGATTCGAGATTTCAGAAATTAACCAAGTTACCACAACAGTCAGCACTTGCCAACACACAAGAACACACAGACACATGCAGAGCAAACCTTATCCATGTTTGATGTTCACACAAATTTTGGTACCATTAGGACTTACAGGGTTTTCTTTTTCTTTTTTCACTGTACCCTAGTTTTCACAGGTTAATCTCTCACCTAAAATTTAATTTGGCAATAATACAATGCTGCCCATAAAATAAAGAAAAAATGGATAGCTAAACAGTTAGCCCGATATGCTGGTCAGGCCATAAGCAGGGGGTAAACAGAAAGAGTATACCTATTTCCCCCCTTAATCTGATTAACTGTAAACCCAACACAACACAGACACAAGACAGGAATACACCTCTTACAGGATCAAAGTCAGGAAAGGTGAAGGGTGCCGCCTTGTGTCCCATAAAAAACTCTTCAGGTGTGTGAAAGTCAGTCCAGCGTTGATGGCAAACTGCATCCAACAAGACAAAAAACAATAAGCAGTGAGGAAAAACTTCCTTTCAATAAACCAATGTAAAAAAAAAAAGGGAAAAGATGTAAAGAATTAATGAAAGGAAAAAAAAAAAAAGCAATATGAGAAAGACCAAGAAATGAAAGAATGAGACAAAGCACAGAAAGACAAGACAGAGACAAAGAAGACATCAAAGATAAAACACATTAAAATCTTCTTTAAATTTTCTATTTTTAAAAAAAAAAGAAAAGAAAAGGCAATACCACTCGGAGACTAAAGGGTAGGTGGTTAGAAACTACGAGCTGACATTTTCTGGAGTTGAATTTTTGTTCTGTCAACAAGTTACTGTCACTAAAAATGCAAAATCATACAGTTTAGGCCCAAATTCACTGCCTGTTTTATACACTTATGAACAGAAAAACAAAACATGCAAAGAAACAAAGCTGTGTCGGGTACACGCATGCATGCACGCACACACGTGAGCCGCATGTACGCGCGAGCACACACAACAACACACACACACACACACCCCACCCCACACACACAGAGCTATCGCACCAACTGAGATACACACAACACACAAATATACATACCAATTTATTATCATCCTACATTTGGAATACATGTTGTCATTTACAGCTTCGTTCATGTATTATAATCTTGAAAGCTGTTGGCAACAGGGGCTTAAAATGGAGATTCTAAAAAAATGTACAGGTGGTTTGTAATTCATAATTCAAATCACTGACAAACTCACAGCCCTTATGTCGGAATTAGTGAAAAATAAAAAGAAACTGACAAACCTACTACATTCCAACCCCACAAACAAAAGGAAGATTACAGTCGATCACTGCAAGAAAAAAACCTTCTTCTTCTTTGGCGCCCAATCAGCTTCTCTTCCAGCAGCATCTGACCCTGACGGAAAAGGTTTTTAAACGTGAACAACAAACACATGTTCAAAGGCCTGAGATGATCATAAAGCTGAAACCTCAGTATAATATTGTAAAAAGCAATACCTTCCCACTGGCAACCTCGATGCACTGTCCATTTCCCAATTCACGAAAATAAACATGCAAATCACTCCTTCATCCTCCCCCATCCCATCCCAAAGCACAGACCCCCTGCCCCTTCCTCTTCCACACTAACCACAGCTTGCAACAGTGAAGTTTCAAGGCCCAAATTTAACACACTGAAACTGGTATGTTGAAATTGAAGAAGTCGTTACTTGAAAGTTACACACAAACAGAAAATATTTCAGTTAAAAAGCCTTTTAAATAGTTTTTTAAGTGATGTTTTTCCTGTATGTCTTTACACCGAAAGTTTTATTTATTCAGCAGCAAACAACAATAAGAAAAACAAATTAAACTACAAATAAAATACGGGATCAAACAATGCCTTGTGACAACCTACTATAAGACAAAAGCACATTTCTAAAGTTAAATGTTTTGATGAAAAAATATTCATCATGAAAAAAAACTCTAAGAAAACCCCCCAAACTGTTATCATAAAAAAAAGCCAGCACAAAAATTATATGTCAATTCACACAAATAAAAATTCAGTTAAAAAGAGAGAGAGAGCCCGAGACAGAGTGAGAGGACAGAGAAGAACAGGAGGATGAAGGGAGAGAAACAAAGGGACACTGAAGGCGGGGGCAGTATAGAGGGTGTGGGGGGAAAGGGGGGGGGGGGGAGAGAAAGAAAGCCAACATTCAAATAGGGAGTCTGTTAAGAATATCTAACATCATAAACATTCTGAAGGTTCCAGCAGACCCAAGTAATATAAGAGATACCAGTAAAGTTTTATCTTGCACATGCATGCACAAGCGCACACTCATAAATGCACGTGCGCGCACACACACATACACACACACAAAAGCACGCACACACACACACCCCACACCACACAAACAAACACACACTCCTCCACGAGGCAGGCAAAGAGCTTTTGATTTAATAAACTAAATAACTTTTTGTTCATATATACTAGGAAAAATATCAAGAACAACAAAAAGGACCTTACCTCCACTTAGAAGCTGTCTGAATCTTGATTGGTATTCCAAACATTTTTTCTGTAGAAACAGAGCCATGGTCCTTAATATGGACTGCATTTCAAAGACAAAATTATTAAACCTACAGAAACAATTGAAGAAATAAAAAGAGATCTTTGAAAAAAAAAAACTTACATTAAAAAAAATAATGGTTGGGAAAAAACAAAAATGTGAATACATGGGCCCAAAACCCTACCCATCTAAAAAAGAAAAAGGCTGGAAAAAAAAAAAAAAAATATCAAAAAAATCCCCCATCGCCATCCAATCTCCCCCCGCTCCTGACTAAAATACTTTAACTTTTTCCCCCTCGTAGTCTTAACAATTTAACTTGCACACATTCCTTTCAGTAAACAGCACTGGCAAAGTTTTGTGCAGGAATTTGAAAAAAAAAATCTATCCTATGAGTCCTCAGAAAGCTGACGACGACAATACCTGTTTCTTCAAGATCTGCCACATTCCTAGAGCCGGGTTTGCGGTAGGAGCCCCCCCCCTGGTGGAGATGAAGATCTGGACCGGGACCTGAAGCTTTTTTGACCACCATCTCAAACTTATCCTGCAGGTCTTCGATCTTGATTTTTCCTCGCCCCACTCCCAGCTGTCAGCAGAAATTTTCCTTTGAAACATAACCTTCTTTCAACTGTCACCAATCTGATAACCTCGCGAAACATGAATTGCCCTCATACTGTGATCTTGCTTGGGGAAAGACCTATCTCAAAAGATTTCTGTCAGTGTAAACATTATTCTAAGTCAACTGGAAAGTTACTGCATTTTAGTTATATGGTCAAGCTTATGCCCTGGTAATTTCCAGTTAATTAAAGCCAACAAGTGCTTAAAAAAAAAATTTTTGTTTCTGTTGAAGTTATAACTTCGGCACGACACAGTTTGTAGGCAGGCATCAAAGTATACACTTCGGAACATCAACACAGTTGACAAGTCTTCATTCCTGCGTTATTGATATAATGTAAATTAATGAGCAGATCAGCAATAAACTCACCTGGTCGTGAAGAACACGATCTTGTAGTTGGCAGCTACCAAATGCTTCAGCCTTCCATACACTTCTGGGATCAACACCCTTTTCCACAGACATGCAAATGATCAGTTAAAAAAAGAATAATACAGCTCCATGGAAGATGGCTTTTTCTTTCACAACACACACACACTAGTATACATTGATATATATATATATATATTATAAATATAGAGAGAGAGAGAGAGGAGAGAGAGAGGAGAGAGAAGGGGAGAGAGAGAGAGAGAGAGAAACTCAGAGAGAGAGTGACTGATTAGATCAAAAGATGGATCGACAGCTCAAAAATTTTGATAGATAGATAGATAGATAGATATACCCTTTAACTCTAACAAGTTGACAAATGGATGTTGTTTTCTGATGAAGAGTTCTGAACTATTTGTCTATTAGTTCAGAATATGTACAAAAGAGAGAGAAAAAAAAAGAAAAGGCTATGGAGATCACTTTTTATTCAATCCGCATCAAAAAGCTTGTAAAAGAGGGCCACCCCCATAAAATTATTCTCCCCTTCCAAAAGATAGCACTAATATCATTACACAAATAAAAAAAAATCATACATGTTATGCAAATAAACTAAAGGGCCACAATCTTTACTATTTTTCACAGCCATAAACTAAACCAGTTTCTTTATCATATAAAATGGTTATTAGATGTCAATTAAACAATTTGCAGCAACAAGACGTCACTTCTAGTAAACATTCCATACTTTGCATGGTAATCTTAATGGATTTTTTGACTTCCTTCAAGTCGAAAACATAGATTGATGTTCAACTGATGGTTCTTTAATTTTTTTGTATGGGAATAAGCCTAAAAACAGTACAGAAAAAATGTCCTAGTTTTAAATTCCACTAGATAAAGGTCCTTTGCTTTAAAAAAAAATTTTTTTCCTGGAACATTGTTTTCTTTGTTGCTTTCCCTCCCAAGAAAGACTTCTTTCCTGTAAAAGACTAATTCCAGTGTGTGTGGGGTGTGTTTTGTGTGTGTGTGGTGTGTGTGTGTGTGTGTGTGTGTGTGTGTGTGTGTGAGTGATCAATCATTCAAACGTTCCATAGCATTTCTGGAAACCATGGCAAGCAATACTCACTTCCAGTCGCTTGTGTCCTTAGGAAACACCGTCCTGACTGTGTGGTGATGATTTTTCATCAATATCAAACCCTGCAATCTGGAGGAAAGATGGGCCCATAACTGATTAGCCCAGCACTTCAGATCTCAAAATTCACTCTAAAAAGTAACATTGTCACTGGTGTTAAGAAACAGCTTCTCATTTTAAATAACTAAAAAGGTATTCATTGTGCATTGCAAAGACTTTGTGGGGGAAAAAATAACATATGTATGCCAAAACTGGGACATTAAAAAATCAGGAAAACAACACGAAAAGGAAGGGAAGACAAGAGGAGGGGAAGGGTACAGTATGGGGAAACGTAACTCCTATAATTCATAACTTTTTTGCAGGATCCTGGTGCAAGATTCCCCACACTGGCATAGATTTTTAATGAAACTGATTTTGTGTCAACTGCACACAAAAATTTCTGTACTGCCCTTTCTCTTAATGGGGCAAACACAAAATTTCCCCATCCAAACTTGTCACTTAAAGCATTTCTGAAGATGAAACTCAATGAGCACTAGGTCAGAACCTGGAAAATGTATTCATCATAAGAAACAGCAAATGAAACAAACTGCGGGGCTACTGGAAAAACGACAAAAAGGCAGAAGAGCACACAAAACAAAGTGTGAAGTAACGCAGATTTAATGCACGACAAAAAAATAGGACAAGAAATTTTCGGCAATTGCCTTCCTCAGCGACAAAAAAATACAGACATAAACATGCACAATACTCCCTTGGGGAAGCCACAAGGGGAGTATTGTGCATGTTTATGTCTGTATTTTTTTTGTCGCTGAGGAAGGCATATTGCCGAAAATTTCTTTTCCTTTTTGTGTGTGCATTAAATCTGCGTTACTTCACACTTTGTTTGGGGTGCTCTTCTGCTTTTTTGTCATAAGAAACAATTTTTGGAATTTCCAAAAGTGAGCACAAAAATGTTAGTATGTATGCAATATTATTCATGTACCTTACACAGTTGAAGTTTTAGGATAAGTGAACTTTAAAAAAAACAGTATGATTAGATTTCATAATTCTAACTTATCTACGCCATGTTTCTTGTCTCCAAATCAAAAGCAAATAATTCACCAATTTGTTGTGCATGTCTTCACTTTGACATTACCCGTGAATGATCATGAATGAACATCAAACCCTGCTTCGTGATTGTTTTACATACAAATTTTTGCAAGCATTTAACCATTCTTCTCCCAACACGCATACATGCACACATGCATGCATGCTCACAGACACACACGCACACGCATGCACGCACGCAACACGCACACACACACATACACGCACGCGCACAACACACACATACACGCACCGCGCACACACACACACACACACACAAAACACACACACACACATACCTTCTCACGGCACAAACTCCTTTTGATGTGAAAATATACAGCTTCTCGTCCAGCGAGTCCCAAGAATCGATAGCTGGTTTTCCCCCCTTTACTTTAGCAGATGACTCCACTGAACTTTTTCTTTTCTCAGATGACGAGGAGGTTGATGGTTTACTCTCCACCTTTTTTAGCTTTAGCTTTCTGCTTGAGCTGCTGTAGCTTTTCTGACACCGCCTGAACATGAGCATCCTCCTCATCAGACGTGTCCTGGGAAGATTTTCTTGCTATCCCTTCTGGTGTCTGAACTGGTGTTTTCTTTCTGGTTTGGAAAACCATTCTGGATCAGTTTTATGTACAGCTTTGCCATCCCGTCTCGTGTTTCTGAGTGTTTTTTTTTCCCTTTCCCCTCTGAGGAACTATCTGAACGTTTGTCCCTCTTATCACTGGACTATCTGGAAACTTTTCCTTTTTTCTCTGAGGAAACCCCTCTCTTTCCCCCTTTTTATCTGATGATCTTTATCAGTTTTTCACATCTTGTCTTTTCTTTTTCCTTCTTAAAGAAGTCAGTGACCTTCGGGGTTGTGGGTTTGCCCCTTCCCAGGTCTTTCTTGCTCGCTTTGCGTCGATTCTTTCAGGCCCTTTCTTGTCCTTCTCTCGGCCTTTTCTTGCACACTTGGTCCCCCTTCCCACTGCTCACCTGGTCTCTCACTGTCTCCACCAGGCCTCGATTGTTTCTGTTTACCTCTTCTCTTGGTTGCTCTTGGCTGCTTTTTCATTTTCCTCCCCGTTTCTCCCGACTCTCATCATCCCTTCACTAAGTTTTGGACATTTGGGTTTCTTTGCCACTGGGGAGTTTCCTTCATTCCCTTTGTGTGCCCTTGATCTCTTCCTTCCAATGAAGGGCAGGTCTTTTTCAGGTTCCGAGCTTACTGACACTTGGTCTGCGTCTGCAGAGTTTTCTGCATCCTTAAATTTGACCTTGTGAGGATACATTCCCTTCAGAATGAAAAATAAAAGAGTCTGGAGACATGCACTCTGTTTTTCCGCGCTCCAGGGCCTGTTCCATCGATGGGGAGAAGTGTTTGCCCCAAGCTGGTCACCTTGATTTCTCTGGTGTTCCAGCTGACCTGGATCTCCACTAAAACATACAGAAACAGGATTTGACTTTTTTGACAAAAAAAAAGTGTTTTCTTTATATCAAACACAGACACATCAAACCATATCAGGGCAAAATCTGTCAGATTGGAGGAAAATTAAAATGAGCAAATGAAATAAAGTGTTTACAATTGTGAGTTGCCAGTTAATTAGTAAATTCAATAGAAAGAGAATGTTTCTCTGCATATAAAAATGTAAGGCAGTCACAATTTTTCACAGTCTCACGTATGACTCTGAACTACAAACAGACTCTGAAGAAGGATGTTTGTTATGTTTAGTTTTCTGACTAGTTTGCTTGTCTTGTTTTTGTTTTCATTTTACACAGCCAATATCATTTTTGGAAGATTTTTGGAAAGCTTAGTGAACTCTGGTTGTTTTTCTCTTTCTTCACACCAACAAACTCATGAATGGATCACAGTATTTTCTCAGCATACGTTGTATAAACAATATAAAGATGAGCTTTAGCAAATAGTATTTGGGACATATAAATCTATCACAGTCTGTAGAATAGGTTCACTTTTTTCTCTCTAGTCTAATCTATACACAATGAAATATTTTCTCTGGTGAGAGGATCCAACAGAATTCACTATCTTTCCAGCAATCATGAATGTCACTGTCAGTTGTCAAGCACCTGGACCAAGTAATGGAGTAGAAAAGTCCCAGTAAAGAAGTTCCCTTTGTGTTCTTCAATTTCATCGAACTGACAAGCGGTCACAATGACAGCACCAATCTCAACATACTGTGGGATTGCAGGAAGAAACTCTAGGGGACATTTTGTCTGACAATCAAGTGTCTTCTGAGAAGAAAGCATCCCCAGGCCGATTACTCTGCTGTTTTGATCATGTTGATTTGTGGTCTCACAAAGAGAAGCTCTCATATAATCACAGTAATGCATTAACTAATAAATGCTGGTAAAATACCATTTGCGAAAGTAAAATATCAAAACTTTCAAGAACTGTCAGGCCCAGGGACTGGTTTTACTTTGCTGAGACTGGCAGCTAAAGTGACACAGAGGCTGCAACAATTCTTATTTTAAAAATCTCTATTAATTTTCAAGTAGTGTATAATAGTCAAACGGAATTTAAATCCCTCGTATTGTGTGTAATGGCAGTTTTTCAATCAATACTTTGTCACATTAAGTCTATGTCTTTTTTTTTTTTTTTGGTTTAGACACTGGGTCAAAGATGTAGGCCTATATGCTTTTCAATCTCTAAAAAGGCAAAACTGCAATCAGCAGTCAGTAAATCTCTTGTGATCTTAGATTTGAGTCTGCAACCATAGAACAAACAAACAAACAAACAAAAAGCAGTGTTATCTTCTACAAACACTTGTAGCAAAACCAGACTTTGACAGAGTGGGAAATATACCAAGTTTGAGGTTTTTTTCTTCGTAACCGTACAGTTGCTATGTACAAATAGCATTTTAAAATACTTTCCTGATGAAGTTTTTCAGACCGAGAAGACTGTGCAGAAGCAAACTTTAAGCTTATTGATTTCTCAGCACATGACACAGCTGTAGACACCGAAACTGAGCGCGACCACCAACAGCATCATTTAGACACTATCACTTTTGCAGCGATCGATCGAGCATATATTACCTGAACACTTTGGGGGAAAAATTACCTTGTAATCGGGAACATCTCTCTTCGTTATCTGTGTTTGCGGTGTACGGCCAACTCTCATCGGTCTGTTGTCGGGCAGGGATCGGGTCGTGCAGTCGTTGCAGACACTCCAGCACGCATTCACGCACCATTTTGACAGATTCGCGGTACGAGCTCTTCAACGGGCGACGGTTAAACTCGTACTAGGCCTAGTACACTTCCTCACTGAACTCTGGAAAATTGCGATGAAGCTTGTCGTCAAAAACGTTGAGAGCATTAATTTTTCATATTTGCTTAGAAATAATCATGAAGGCGTTAATAAGTATGTTGTCGCTCAGGCTTTTCAACGCGTAGGTCTTTAGTTGCAAAGTTCTTTTTTGGTGTCAGGTCTTCAAATGGGTTTATCCTGAAATATGTAATAGTAGGCCTAGCTTCATCTCATAGCTTTATCTTTTCCAACGCGATTCATTTGATTTCTTGGTTCTGCCGACTAAAAACAAAAGGTTTGTGGAGAGTTAACATGATTTGAAATCGTGTATGGACACTTACAGGTGTCAGTAGCGTTGCCAAACTTTGCGTTCGAGCAAGATTTTTGTTTTTTCTTGTCAGACATGGGAGAATGACTGCTTGGTGGTGGTAGGAAGAATTGTAAGACTAAGAGTGACACTGTCACTGTCAAACTCTAATCTTCTTCACTCAACCACCAGTCACTCTCATCTGTCATGACAGCAGAGGTATTCAGAGAACTATGAGAAGACTCTCGACAAGCATTTCGACCGTGAATACGTTTCGCTCGGGTGAGGCTGCATCCAGGTTATGACTTACAGATATATGTCCGTCTGCTATTAGAAATATTTTGGCGATGCCAGAATTCAAATTTGTACTTTCTTGGATGGATGGATGTCTC
Source organism: Conus ventricosus (assembly GCA_018398815.1). Classification (NCBI taxonomy): domain Eukaryota; kingdom Metazoa; phylum Mollusca; class Gastropoda; order Neogastropoda; family Conidae; genus Conus; species Conus ventricosus. Next base: position 38,442,653 of record CM031623.1, read on the forward strand.
AAGTCAAAGTCAGAGGTTGAATTTTACTTTCTGTCAGCTGGAATCCATAAGGACAAGATAATACTTGCTGACTGAAGTCTGTATTTTTCGTGGCCATCGTTGTTGTTGGCTGCAGTGTTGTCTGGTTCCGGATGGGAGCTGTCGTCTGTCACTGTTTCAGCTCTGGTTTCGTGTGAACTACTGTTCACTTTCTGATGTTGATCGGCCAGTGATGGGCGTTGGTTTTCTTTGCCACTTTCCCAGTTATAAGGCCAGTCTCAGTGTCCACCAGGCAGCCCTTCTTCATGCTCAGGTGGCAATGGTTCTATGTTTTGTGAGGCCACCTCAAAGAGGAAGCAGGACAAAAGTCTCAGGAATCCTGTATGAATCCCATCAATGGTCCACTTAGACTACAACTAAGAGGGCAGTTTTTCAAATCTCCACAGAGGCATTCCCCAAATGCCCTGCCATCAGAAGCATGGTATCCAGGCTATGGTAATCGTAGTCAGGCAGCGCTCCATCACCAGTTGCCCCACATCTCTATAATTAGTATGAGCTGTCCTCCGGCAACACAGGCTAGGCCTGCAGTTACCCATATGGCTGCAAGGTTCGCTGTGCTGCCTAACACAGACCTCTCTCGTCTTTATCCCTCAAAGGAGAAGTGCCACCTCTCATTCGGTCTTTGCTGTATGCTCGCAGGGAACTGGACCTCTCAAGTCAAGGCGTAAATTTTCAGAGGATGTCTTGTCCAAATAGCTGCAGGGCACCTGCCATAAGTACTGCAGGTTAAGCTGCTAAGAACTTGATTGCTCCATCTAACAGTACAGGCCGCTTGCCCAAACGTGCATGATGTGCTTGTTAGCCCCTTGTGGAGCTTGTTTACAAAGCGAAATAGCAATAAGAGAAACACAGGCCTGATTCGCTCTTCTTACAAGGCCCCAGACTTTTGTCTAGGCACTAGCAGTGCTATAGGAAATCACCAAACAAGCTTAGTGACACTGAGAACTGCATCACAGCTGAAAAAAATGTTAACTGCAAATTCTTGGCCTGCAGTATAGATCTAGCTATTCTTAACTGGGACAACAATGAAATGTGAATTAAATTCTTTGCTGACAGCAACAGAACAGCCTATATTAGATAACATTTCTTTATACTGCTTTCCTGTATTTCCTTTTTTTATCTTTCACTGGCCCCTTTAGTAGTCCCTATGTTTCCATGGTAGAGTTAGAAACTCCGCAAAATTATAGGCGGTGTTCTGTGGGTAAATACCATGAGTGGATTGCCACAATCTACCAAAGACTATGACCACTGAAAAGTTCTGACTTTGGAAACAAATATTCAACTCTGGTCAGCCACAAACAAATGTTTCTGTACAAAAGTTGGTTCTTTGTGATTTCCATTGTTGTCACTGATGAGTGAAAGACTGCAGTTCCATGTCCAAGTTGTGTGAACAGTTGATCTGCATACTGCTTTTCTCCAATCACATTCACACACGGCAAACACACACACACCACACCACACACACACACACACACACACACACACACACACACACACACACACACATTCGTCTAATATCACTTAATGTGGAAAAACGTTAAATTGAAGACAACAACAACAACACACACACATCCACATCCACAGAGAGAGAGAGAGAGAGAGTTAAACCATGCCCATGTATACCAAAGCCAATAAAAAGCCGGTTGTGTGAAAGGATAATAGAATGAAAACAGTCGTTTGTGTTTTATCTAATTTTTTATTGTTTTTGGGGTGCTTTTTTTCTTTTTGTTTTAATAGAGTTTAACTGAGAATGATTATATTGATTTAGTGTCATCTTATTCTTAAGCACTTTATAAAATGGGTTACAAATGGACTGAAACTAGTGAAAGCAGATTTTCATGATGAACATCTTGCAGTGTAGGCAATATGCTTGTTATGTTTGTTTTACATCAAGGGTTTAATTTGTTTGTTTGTTGTTGTTGTTGTTTTGTAAACATTCTTAGAACTGTTATATCAATGTAATGTCTTCTTTTGCAGTTTATAAAATGGGATTGCTAACAGACTCAAAGCAGAGACAGGTGTTCATTGCGAGGCATCGTTCGTTATCATCAGAAACTTTCTGCATTGTTCTACCTGGTTGGTGTGGCCTGGTTCCTTGCCCTGGCTTATCGCCCTCTGAATGCTGGAACCTATTTTTCTGAGAATGCGCTGCTCCAGGTTGGTTCCATGACATCTGTGTGAGAAATATAATCATAAGTTTTAAGAGCCACAACCATGTATCTCTGCACTGATCTACGTATCTATATAGAGCTTCATGGTTTTGGCTCTGATGTATTATAATATGCCTTTGACTTTTGTCATCTCTCTGGGTGAAGCTGCATTTTGAAGATCTTGGATAGCAACTTCTTGAAACCCTAAGCATCTGGGTTATGGAAAGGGGTCTTTTTTTCCTTTTTTTTTTTATCTGGACACACAATTAGTGTTCAGCATAATGCACCAATCAGGACAGCTAAAGTAAAACAAAAAAGAAGTACAATGAAAACAATTGCATTGGAGAAAAAGTGATGAGACAATAAATGATGATAAATGACAGGAAAGGGAATACATATACTGGAATTACAGTACACAGGGAGGTGGCTTAATTAGTTGACAGATGTACTTTGTAGTGCAGTGAACCTCCCTCACCCCACTCCGATCCCCCCCCCTTCCCCACTATCTTCCCAAAACAAAACCCCTCCAGATTATTTCTATTTAAATCATATTTTGTGTGGAAGATTCTTTTTCTAGTTTTATCTCTCCATAAATGTTTCTTTTTAATTCCCAATTTTTTGCCATTTCTGGATGCCATTATTGAAAAGATTCTACTCTAGACAGTGCTTAGAAAAGTAAGTCTGTCCATGGAGAAAATGATAATGATGATTAATAGTGAGGATAACTAAAAGATGATTGTAGTCACCTTCCTCGGAGTCATAGGATGACGGCTACTGTATCTGAAATATGGACACACTACCACAGGGTTACTATCTATCTCCCTCCCCCAGGGGTAAGTTTTAACGGGTACGATTAAAACTGAAAAAAAAATCTATGCTTGTCCAACCTTCTTATAACTTCTATGAAAACTGAATATAGAACATTGATGTCCGCACGCATCGGATGTACGAGTATGTGTTGGGTAACCCCAGCAGGATCTCAGATGTGCTAGTAGCATCAGATGTGTTAGTAGTATGTGTGTGTTTGTGCGAGTATGTGTTGGTGGTACATAACTGCGAGTATGTGTTGGTGGTACATGACTGAGGAATAACAACGAGGAATAACGTAACTACTAAGATGCAAAGGTGAGTTTACAAAGATACAGTAGCGTCATAAAGATGATTGTAGTCACCTTCCTCGGAGTCATAGGATGACGGCTACTGTATCTGAAATATGGACACACTACCACAGGGTTACTATCTAATAACAATATGCTGATGTTTGATGTTATCATATTTCTTTCATCTAAATTGAAAAAAACAATTAACTTAAGGATGGATACTTGTGTACATTGTTGTCATCATACCTGAACACAATGGAGAGTGAAACATATCCATTCATCATCTTGTACAAATGCTCCACTTTAACAGTGACATTAGCAAAACTTTTTTTGATATATATATATAGAAATTGGGGTACATGGTGCACAGATGTGTTGCTACTTCCTTGTTTGATTTCTATGGAACTAAACAAGACATGTGTGTTCCTGGTCTGGTAGAGAGTGATCTTCCTCATGGTTTTGCTTCCCTTGGTTTTTACGTTCAGCTGTTGAAAACTGAGATGGCAAAAGACAAAAAGTAAGTCAAGCCAGAAATAGCAATAACTTATTATGAAAACCAAAAAGTCACCAAACCCAAAAAAAAATAAGCATGCATCACTTTTTTAATTTTGAAAAAGAATTTTCGTAAGAAAATAAACCTTGGCAAAAATTGCGGTCAGTTGTGCTCAGTATCAGTAATAGCACATGGATATATACACAATACATTTGATTTAAAGTGGGTTTTTTTTTCTTTTTGAAAGATGAAACAAAAATACGAATTGGCATTTGGGCTGTTATTATTAAAGATGATTGTAGTCACCTTCCTCGGAGTCATAGGATGACGGCTCTGTATCTGAAATATGGACACACTACCACAGGGTTACTATCTATCTCTCCCCGTAATTTCCAAAAAAAACAAACCCCCCCCCAGGTAAAATTTAAA
>CM031623.1:38447863-38479561 GCA_018398815.1 Conus ventricosus
GTCTTTGGTTGGGGGAAAGGCTTTGGGGGGTAGGAAAATGGTTTAAATGGTTAAATTTGTTTGTTTGTTTTTCCTTTTTATATCCTTTTCCCCCCCACCTTTCTTACTTTTTTTTTTTTTCCCCGGGGTTTTGGGGTTGTGTTTTTTTTTTCCTTACAAATACATTTCATCATGCCCTTATCTGTGTGTGTATGTGTGTGTGTGTGTGTGTGGTGTGTGTGGGGTTGTGTGTTGTGTTTGGGGTTGTGTGGGGTGTGTGTGTGTTTGTTGTGTGGTGTGTTGTGTGTGTTTTGTGGTGGTGTGCACACCCCCCCGCCCCCCCAAATAAAATTTAAAGCCCCTTTAAAAAATCAAAAACCCTTAGGGGTCGTGTGTATTTACATGAAATTTGGGGGGAAACGGGGAGAAGCCTTTGTTGCCCTTTTCCCGACTCATGGGTAAATGAAACGATCAAACCATAATGCTTATGGTCCACCCCGACCACGGAGGCCACATGGGGGCATAAAACCAAATTTGAAAGGGGGGAAAGGGGCCCAAACGACATGTTTCCCCTTTTATCGACAAAATGAACTAAAATTTAAAAATACAAAAGGAGAAAGGAAGCGAGAGGCTCTTGAACCAAACGAATTTGCGGGAAAAACTGATTAAACCAGTTTCTTTCTAAAAAAAAAGTCAAAAAAAAATGAGTTTTTCCCAACCCTTATTTCATGTTTTTTTAAATTTTGTTTTTAGGGTTCTTTTCAAAATTGATTTTGTAAAAAATTTTTGACTAAACAGTGCAAAAAGGGAAAGGGTGGCACTTTTTTTTAAATTTCGCACTTGTAACTGGAACCTAAGCAGCTTTGGGCCCCCTTTGCAGCAGTCTTTCCCTATTTTTTTTTTAAAATGGAAATCGTTGTGATTGTTGGGGGTTTTTTGCTTGCTTGCTTGCTATACAGACGTTGTTTGACGGGGAAGAAAACTGAAAACTGTTGTTGAAAAAACCTAATTAAAAAATCGTCGAACTTTTTATTTTTTCAAGGGACAGTTTCCATCAAAATCGAGGGTCTCTGTCTGTCTGCGCCTCCCCCGGGCCTTTGTCCTGTCAAACTGTCTTTTCTCACCCCACCCCACACACAACACCACAAAACACACACAAAACCACAAAACACACACACACCACACACACACACACACACCCCTCTCTTTTCTCTCCCCTCCCCCTCAACCCTCTTTTCCCTTTTCCTTTTTAAACTCTTCCCTCTCTCTCTCCTCCCCTCCCTCCTCCTCTCATCTCTTCGCCCCCCCCCCCCCCCCCCCCAAATCCCACCGTGTCTCGGGGATCTTTACGCAAAGGGAAAGGGGAGATCGTAAATTTTAAGTGAAAAGGCCCTTAAACATGTTAAATTCGCTGTTTAACTTTGTCATTTTGGAGACTCAGCGCCCTAAAAGGGGCAATTTTTTTTTGGAAGCGGCCTTTCATACTTTTTTTTTTTTCTTTAAATGGCTTTTATTCTTTTTGATGATATGGGCCACAATGGAACTTTTTTTTTAATGATTCGTATACGTCGGGTAATTTTACTGAAAAAAGCATTAAGGCCATTCAATTTTTTCGCTTTTACACGTTTCATTTGCTTAATTCACCATAAACAAAAACGATTTTGGAGGGGGTTTGGGGGAAAATCAAGTGGTAAGCCCTTCATTTTGGGACAAGTTTCTGCTTTTTTGGGTTCCTAAAACTGATATCAAAAACCCTGATCTCATTTGGATGAAACCCCTATTTTTCGTATGAAATCAATGTTTTGAAACAAATAAAAATCGATGTTTTTTTTCTTTCAGCATAATTATAACAATAATTTTCCCAAAAACCATTTTTTGCGGAAAAAATTTTGCATAAAAATTAAAATTGGCAAAACACACCCACATGCCCCCCCCCCCCCCCCCCCCCCCCCCCGGGCCCCCTTTTCCACACAAACGGTTTTTTCGAAAGGCCCATAAAAAAATTAAGAAAATTCCCCCGGACCGGGGATACAAATAATGCGTAGGGCTGCATTCGCACGGCGTGCACATACACGCACACTTTAACACACACATTTTACACAAAAAACACAAACCCCAAAACCGTGCGCACACACACACACACACACACAAAACACACACACAAAACCACACACACAAGGGGCAAAACACACACAACACGCCACACACCACCCCACAAAAGGACAAAATCACACAAAACAAATTCATTTTTTCCCTACGTCATAAACCCCCCCCCCTTACAAAAAACCCACACAGCCCAAAAATCTCTCCCTTGCTCCCCCCCCCTTAAATCCCCAAAGCCCCCATCCCCCAACCTTTCAAAAGCCCCCCCTTGTCCGGGGAAATTTCCCCTTCATTTGGAAAGAGAAAAATTTTTTTAAATTTTTTCCCTGTTTTAAAGTCGCCTAAAGGGAGGGGTCCCTGTTCAAAAAAACCCAAACTTTTAATTCAGTGCTTTGCTGTTTACCCTCCTCTTTATTTTGGGCCCTCGGGTTAAAAATATAAAAAAATAAATATAAAATATATAATATATAAAAATTTATATAAAAAATAATTATAATATAAAAAAAAAAGGGTATGTTAAATAATTAATATATAAAATATTGTTGTTTTGTTTTGGGGTGTTTTGTTGTGTGGGTTGTGTGGTGTGTGTGTGTGTGTGTGTGTGGGGCGTGCGTGCGTGCGTAAGAAAGTGTTGTGTGGTGGGGAAGAAAGGAAGGGAAAAGTGAACTGTCCCGGGCTTCCCGAGGAAAAATGCCCGGGCCCCGGGCAAGAAATTGGGTTTTCCCAAACCCGGGTCGATTTTATATGATTACAATTTATTTAATCAAAAACCATCAACAACGTTTTACAATAACTTTAAACAAAATTTATTTAAAACAGTAAACGAAATTGGGTGAACATTTCCAGGGATAAATGAACCCACGTGAATACAAACCGCGCCATTTTTTCCCAGTTTTTTTAAATTAAACGAAATTACAAATAAAACCATTCGGGCAGTTTAAAAACAATCCTAAGGGGACAAAACACGGACCAAAACCCCCCCCCAACCTAAACGGTTTCAGGGAAGTCCAAGCCACAGCGAAGGCAAACAATTCCCGCACACTAAATTAAACCAGGCAAGGGGAAATTATTAGCGGTTGGGCTGGGGGGGAAAGGGACCACCAAAGGGGGGAACCACTTTTCCAACCAGGCGGCGCCCCCGGGTTGGCGTTCTTGCTGAACGGGGCATTAATAAAAGGGAAAGGGGTGATTGGGCCCGGGCGTTTAAATCGGGATGAAAAGGGAAAATTTTGGAGGGGGTTGTTTGTGGAGGGCTTGTTTCCCCTGGCGGCGCCAGACAAAAAACAGGGCAAAAAAAAACGGCTCCCAAAGCCCCAGATGGCTTTTGCTGTCTGCAAGAGGGGCCGGGGGACAATTTAATTGGCTGTACTCTCCTTTCCCGGGTTAATAAATAAATTCTTCCTAACTAACAGTAGTGCTTGAATGGGTGGAGGGGGAAAAAATAATAAAATAAATGCTTCTCAAAATTTAAGCCTTCAGCAAGTTTATATTCCCCCCGGGGGAGGGGGAGGGGGGAACATCCCCAAAAAGGGGGGGGAAACTCACTAACAAAAACTCCTGGTCATATCCCGGGATTTTTCCCAAAACTTTTGGGGTTTTCTCCTCAGTGACCGCGGAAAGTGGTAATTTGACTCCTCTCCCCTTTTCAGTTTTAAGAAAATGCAATCCCAGAAAAGGCTGGGTTTTGCAATACCGTATAATTTGTTGAGTTTTTTAAAAAAAAAAACCAAAGGGGGCAAATCAAACCCCATACTCAGTTTTGTTCATCAGTTGGTGAGTATGTATTGTAAATTTTTCCCCCCGTTTCCGACCTATTTCTTTTAAAAACCTCAATTATTTGAAAAACTTTTTGAAAGAACCCTGGAAAAAAAAGAATAAAAAATTTCCGTGAAAAAAAAAAAGGGGTTTTTCCTTTATTCCAGGTTTTATTTAGGAAAGGTAAAGTCCCCAACCCCACTGCCACTTTTCCTCGGGAAATGAAAAAAGCTCTTGCCAAGCGTCATTTGACCCCCTTTCAACTTTTTTGATGTTCATAGAGCCCACATTCAGTATGGCATTTTAAATTTTGTACCCAAAACAAAAAAAGTAGAAAAAACGGGTCCCTTTTTTTCCCCCAAATTTTTGAAAACTTTCCCTTTTCGGGAAAGAAATTCCAAGTCAATGAACATGGAGCTTTATCCCAAAAACCCAAGACTAATTTAAAATGGGGGGTTTTCCCCCAAAGGGAAAAATAATCGGGTCCAACACTTTTTTCTCGGGTAATTCTTTTACGATATTAAACAGGGTTTAAAACAAAAGGTGGGCCCCAATAGCCTGTAAAGCAGTGATATTGCTCGTGGAGAAAAGTTTAAAATTTCAATTTTTTTTTCCCCAAAAAACAAACCCAAAAAAAAGAAAATCATTGAACCCTTAAACGGAAATAGTGACAATTTTTTTATTAAAAAGAAAATTTAAAATTTGGGTTTTGGTTTTTTCTTCTCCAAAAAGGGTTTTGTTGTCCCTTTTCAAAGAAACCAATTTGTTTTGAAGGCAGGAAGCTGCTCTATAAAGGAGAAAATAATTATAAAATTCCCAACAAACAATTAAGGGTTTTTCGGTGTAATCTTTCCCCTATAAACTTTTTTTTAGTAAACAATCAATTTTCCTTAGTAAAAAAAGGGGTAGGGAAAAAATTTGGTTTTTTTACGTGTTCAATCTGCTAAACCCTGATTAAATGGGGATCTAATCTCGTCAAAGTCCGGGCCTCAGGCTATTCGTTCAATTCTTTTCCCTATGGCCAAAAAGTTTTTTTTACAGCTTTGGGAAAGGGCAGATTTACACCAAACTAACCAGTATTGACTAGTTAGCCTTTAAAAAAGCATTAAAGGGCTTCCCCGATGGGCCTTTTAATTTATCTGACGTAACAAGGAGGCTGGGGTGTTACCCTTTAAATGAAAACAGGCAAGTTGCGCCTGTAAAATTTTTTAGGGGAGAGCTAGAAACCCTTCCCAAATTTTAGTAATGCTGGGAAAAAGGGGTGGGAAGTAAGTATGTACAAAAAGAGATCCGAAACAAACGGGATACAAGTCCCTAAGGGGATTAAGTTTCCCCGTTTTTTCAAAAACTTTAACCTGTCTCCCTTTATGGGGTTGCCGAGGGTTCCAGTTTTTTTCAAACCCTTCGATTTTTGTTCAGAGCAGGCGAAATCATTTTTCACTTCGGAACTGAATAAAAAAAATAATCCTCGTTTACTATCATGCAAACCAAAAACTTTATAGATAAAGGGAAAAAAAAACCGATTTCCATCTAAAACATTTTCCAAAGGAAAAAATTTTTTTTTGTTTTAAAATTCTTCCGATTTTGGGGGCTTCCTTTGGAAAAACCAGCGCTCCCCAAAAAGAACGAAATACCAAATTTCAAAGGAGTTCCCATAATTTAAGGCAGAAATTATTTGCCATTTTTTTAAAGCAACTAGATTTTTTTACTTGGGCATGCCTGTTATACAAATCAAAAACTTTTAAATATCGGGGCTCAAATCACCCTTACCGGCTCTAAAATTGTCAATTCAAAATTTTAGTCTTTTAGACTTGGGTGGGGGGACTTAATTTTTCATTCATCAGCCTAAAAAACCCGGGGGATCAATGTAACTTTGTTTTGGGGCCCAAAGGAAAAACTTTCCCGGTTTTTCGTGGCAATATTTTTGCGCTTATTGGGAAAGGAAGCTGCAAGAAAAAAAATCTGAATGTTTTTGAATTGGGGGATATCCTCTTTCTTCAACGAAACATCCACAATTTTTGCCCAAATTCAATCTGGAGCAAAAAACAGGGAACAGGGACCCTTTAAGATTTAGCTCGGAAGCAAAAGAGGGATGTACTAAACCAACAAGCAAATGTTGTAATCCCCAGGGGCCCAAACCCAAATCGAAAACCCGTACATAGGCTGCGGGTTAATTTTTGGTTATGTAAGGGGACAAAAAAACCCGGGAAAACCGCTTTGCATGTGGGCAGAAATTTTCGTATCCTCATTTTTTTTGACTGAACTGTACAAAAAAACACTTTCCCGCCTCTTCATGGGTAAATTTAAATCCTTCAACTTTTCCCCTGCCCATGTCTAGGGTTTTCCCCTTCCCAGTTATAGAACGGCTGGAGTCCCGGGGAATGTTGGGGTTTATCTAAATTTAAATTTTTCACCCCTGAAGATAAAATTTAACTCTTCCCCGGGCCCCCCCCCCCCCTCGCAATTTTTCCCTTTCCCCCAAAAAGGTGTGTTTTGTGTGTGTGTTTTGTGTGTGTGTGTGTGTGTGTGTGTGTGTGTTTGTGTTTTGGGGGTGAGAGTGTGTTTTGGGGGTGGTTTCTGCGTTTTCGTGCCCTGCGTGGGGGTGCGTGCGTGCCCTCTGCGGTTGTGCGTGGTGGTGTTGTGGGGGAAATGTTGTGTGTTGTGTGTGGTGTGGGGTGTGTGTGTGTGTGTTGTGTGTGGGTGTGTGTTTGTGTGTGTGTGTGTGTGTGCTTCTTTTCCAATTTTGGGAAAAATTTTTAAAGGGAAAAACTTAATTTTAGCCAAAAACTATATCATATGGGGTTTGGCGTCAATTTGGGACGAAGCAAGGCTTTTTTTACCCCCCCCCCCAAAACCCCCCCACCCCTCTTCCTCCCTCTTCTCCCCCCCAAAAACACTCAAAACTGTTCGACTTTTTACGAGTAATATGTCAGCCAGTTTTCCCAAAATTTTAAAGATTTCCCGATTTCCATGTAATTTGGGTTTACAAAGTAAACACAAAAGAAATTTGGGGTTTCTGAAACCAGTATAAAAGGGGTCTTAGGGGGGCCGCGCGCGTGTGGTATTTGGGGGTGGGGTTTGTGTGTGTGTGTGTGTTGTGTGTGGTGTTTGTGGGTGTTTTGGTGTGTGTGGTGTGTGTGTGTGGTGTGTTTTGGGGTGTGTGTGTGTGTGTGTGCTTAAAGTTTGTGTATTTAGAAATTATCTCGTCAAAAGCCATATTTCTTTGATGTTTTTTTGGCGAAAAGAAAAAACGAACCAAATTTTTAAGATGTTTGGCGTAATACCAAATTTAAACGACCGATGGAAAAAAAAACAAAACGCGACTTTAAATTTTGAGTTTCCCAAAAAATTAAACCCCACCCGCAAAGTCCTTTTCTTTTACTTTTTCAAAGAAAAATTTGAGAAACCCAGAACAGTCACGTTTTTCACTGTCAGTTCCGTTTAAAAGAAAGGTCCCCCCAGGGAAAACGGATCATCCGGGACAGCGGCAGGCGCCATAGAGCACATGCTTTGGGGCTCCCGCATGCTTCGTGGGTTGGGCCGGGGCTCTTCTTTTTCCCAAAGGGGGCCAAATTTTAAAACCTTCCCCCGGGGACATGTGTCTTTCTTCCTGCTTTTTCAAAAAAAGAAAAAGCGTTTGCTTTCCGAACACGATCGCAGAAAAATTCAGAACGACGCTCGATTTACACAGCCCGCACACCCACGTCCTCCGTTTTTAAGGAGCACGACCTTCCGAAAAGCTTTTATTTCTGTGCGGGTCTCGGGGTCTTTTTCCCCACCCCGTCGCTCTGAAAAAGAAAAGGGAAAACCCTTAAAAACCCTTCCCCTATTTTTAAAAAAAAAAGCGATAATTTTAGTTAAAAAGCTTCTCAGGACTTTGTCGATGACCGAAAGGGGGATTTTTTGGGCCCCTGCTGTTTTTACTCCTACTTTTAGATCGGAAAAGCAAACACCGGGAAACGTACCTGAATATACGACGTGTCATCATCATTCGAATCGGCTTGATGTGTTCCTCCTGGCTGTTTTACCCTTTTTCATCCAATTCGGTGGTTTGGGTTTCGGCCAGTTTTTTTCCGACACAAGGGGAACCGAGACCACTCCAACCTGTTCAAATTTGTTTCCCTTTCCCGCCGCTCCGAACTCTCTTGATCCGTTTGCTCCCCGGGTGGGGAGGGAAAGGGGCGGGGGGGGGGGGGGGGGGGCAAAAGGGGAAAAAGGAAAAATATTAATTGGCAGAATTTTTTTTATTTTTGTGGTGCGTGTGGGGGTGTGGGAGTGTGTGTGTGTTTTTGGGGTTTGTGTGTGTGTGTGGGGTGTGGGTGTGTGTGTGTGTGTGTGTGTTTTGTGTGGGTGTGTGTGTAAAGTGTGTGTGTGTGTGTGTGTGTGTGTGTGTGTGTGTGTTTTTTGTGGTGTGTGTTGAACGGGGGTTTTAATTTTCGTGCGCGCGTGTTTTGTGTGCGTGAAAGAGTGTTTTGTGAGAGTTTAAAAGCAGGGGTGTAAGAGTGCTTTAGTATGAATTTTTGTGTGCGCGCGCGCGCGCGCGTGTGTGGTGTGTGTGTGTGTGTGTGTGTGTGTGTGTGTGTGTGTGTGTGTGTGTGGTGTGTGTGTGTGTGTGTGTGTGTGTGTGGTGTGTGTGTGGGCGCGCGGTGTGTGTGCGCGTGTGTATGTCTGTGTGTGCGAGTGTGTAAACTTGAGTATATGTGAGGGTATGGGTGTGTTTGTATTGAGATGTTGTATTTGTGTATTTATGTAAGTGCGTGTGTTTGTGCGTGTGTGTGTGTGTGTGTGTATGTGAGTACGTGTGTGTGTGTGTGGTGTGTGTGTGTGTGTGTGTGTGTGTGTGTGTGTGTGTGTGTTGTGTGTGTGTGTGTGTGTGTGTGTGTGTGTGTGTGTGTGTGTCTGTGTGTGTGTGTGTGTGTGTGTGTGTGTGTGTGTGTGTGTGTGTGTGTGTGTGTGTGCGTGCGCGCGCGCACGTATTTTTGTGTGTTAATTATGCTTCTTTGCTTTGAATGAAAAACGTTCATATTCTGTTCATAATGTTTTCTAAATGTCAGTACAACCTTGAGTTAATCTGACAATAAATTGGTTTCAGTCAGTCAGTGTGTGTGTGTGTGTGTGTGTGTGTGTGTGTGGTGTGTGTGTGTGTGTGTGTGTGTGTGTGTGTGTGTGTGTGTGTGTGTGTGTGTGTGTGTGTGTGTGTGTGTGTGTGTGTGTGTGTGTGACGTACAATAATTAGCCGAATTCGGAACATACACACGCACACATTTAACATGCACAGACGTACAGAGAGAGAGAGAGAGAGAGAGAGAGAGAGAGAGAGAGAGAGAGAGAGAGAGAGAGAGAGAGAGAGAGAGAGAGAGAGAGAGAGAGAGAGAGAGAGAGAGAGAGAGAGAGAGAGAGAACAGGGAGATTTCTCACTCGCTACTAGACTATTTAATTATATATGTGCGCTTATACTGCCAGAAACACACACACACACACACTTAACTCCCCTCCCCCCCCCTCCCCCCCCCCCCCCCCCTCTCCCTCCCTTCATCATCGTCCTCCGGCCTCTTCTGTACGTCTGCGAGGTTTCCGATAAGCAAGCTGATAAACTGATGAAAGCAAGGAGGTGTTAGCAGAGATAGGTCACGTCTGCCAGCGCTCCTGTAAAATTAGGACAAAAATCGGCTTGAGTGCAAACTAATTCCTTTCTAAGCTTTTTGAGTTTTTTTCCATTTACAAACCCTCGGCAGTCAGAAAAACCAAAGTCTACCAAAATTTGAAGGGGCAAACATTATTTAATAGCTCTCTTAATATAGAGACCCCCTCTGGCTGTTTGAAAAATTTCTGCAGTCCAAGAAGGAAACGTTTCACTGAACATGGCAAACATATGCAAACAGAATCTGATCTCAGTCCTGTATTTCATACCTCAGAACAAGTCAGAACACGTCACAGTGAGTTTCTTAAAATAAAGAAAAAGCTGGGGGGGGGGGAGGGTGCACAAAGAACAATTTGATCATATGTCTTCGTCCGACAGCGTTCCGTCTCAAGAATGTGCATCTTGCTGGCTGAGTTTGTACAGGTCTCTCCTCTACATTCTGCACATCCAACAGTGCAGACAAGTCCATGAAGACGACAAGAGCATTTGGACGATTGACAGTCTGTTTTAACAGCGCACCTGATGACATGAAGAAGTTCCCAGGAGCTGCTGCAATGTCCGTCCAGAACCGAAACATGATGTTGTCACTATGTCCCATCCCCAGGCTGTGGGATCCATGTGGAAGGAATCCTCCTGAGGTGTACTGATCCATTCTTGTTCCTGTAAAAAGTACGAAGGGAATGGAACTTGCTGCTGCTGATGTTGGTGGTAGTTTGTTGGTTGCAAGATTGTTGTGCAGCTTGACAGTTTTTGGATGTATTTCACATGTCGCAATGTGTTCAAACTGTCATCTGCCTTAACCACCATATAGAATGACCAATGCTTTTTCTCCTGCGTCAATGATTTCGTTTTTGCTGCTGCTTGGGCAAGAGAACACCTCAGCAGTCTTCTTGAAGGTCACCGAATCTTGAAGTTTCCTGAGTGGAAGAGACTTGCCAATGGAGAAGAGGCTGCTGGTTGTATCGCAGCCTCCGATGGCGTGCACAAAAAGTATATTTTGGCACACACTGACGCCAAGAACATTTTGAAACGCTTTGATGTTCCACACCTTGGCACTTTTCCTGAGTTGATGTGAAAAATACATCCTGATGTTCTGGGTTACATGGTGCAGGAGGAGAACCAAGAGATCTGTGTCTTCCCCAACTACTGCCGTTTGCATTGCTACAGCCTTTATCAATGCTGTTTTCACTATCAAACAGTCAGCATCACCGACTGCTTGGGTTGCTTCAAAGCCATTTTCTCTCAGCATGTTTGCTAAAAGTTTGATGAAACGCTCTTTGTTTGCAGAGCTTGCAAGAAAACATTGCTTTGTGTCGCAAGTATCATGTCACCGTCAAAGCTGACATCAGGTCCACTGCACCATTTGTTCTTCGGAGGTGGGTCACATCTTTAGTCGATGGCCCACTGCTGTACCCATCAAAGACAACAGTGGCTCTGCTGTACATCCGAATGACAAAAGTGACGTACATTTGAGCTAAAATCATTGTAAGTGGATCCTCGAGGACAGTCAGATGATGTAATAAAGATCCACCGTCTATGACGAAGTAGACATCTTGTGGAAGCTCCAAATCGGAACTGTTTGCACTCAGACCAAATGTGCTGTGCCAGTGCTGCTTTATTAGCGCGCCTCGGCAAACCTGAGGTGTCAAACAGACATGCTGGGGTATTGCTCAGCTCATAACTGAAAGCCGAAGCCATCAGACCTGGGCTGGTTTCTGCAATCTTGACCAGTCTTTGAAACTACAGGTTTGGGTCCACATGAACTGCATCGCCATGCAGTTTGACAGCAAGCTTTGTAGCCATTGAAACAATCTGGTCTTCTTTTTCAAGGACACTTCTAAGGCATTCTTGCCAATCATGCTATCCAAAATGTTCTCTCCGATAATTTTTGCCTGGTCAGCATTCACTGTACTGTCTGCTGCCCTTCCACTAACAATGCACCTCAAGGTCTGACTTGCATGAAAAGGATTCTTTCATGGAGTAATGCACAATCACAAGGTATCATTGTGATCTTTCTGCAGTCTTGACTTAACTGAGATCTTTGTGTTCTGGATGCTGTTCACTTGTAGTGAAAGAGATGTCAGTTGTCTTCTGCATGGCTGCATTGATTTCAGCACAAGCTGGCATGCCCATAAGCCATACAAGTCTCTCATGCTCCCCATTCCTGTGCCACGAGTCAGCCCTCCGTTGGTCTTTAAACTTCGCATGAGACCTGTTGAATGATCAGATCTGATGAAAGGCCTCCCCAGAAACGTCACTTCTTCTGATCACATGCCGTCCTTGTGTGAAACTGTGAAAGACATCAGGATTGACCTCCTTGAGGTCAACCATCTGCTGAAGGTACAGCCAGGCCGACTTGGTGTAATGATGGCGACCAGCCGCAGCCGCACCAAATATGGCAACATACACCTGACAGATTCCAGATGCATCTTGAAGTTACCTGTCCTTTCAGCCTTGATGATTTCCGCAGAATGTCAGCCATGTCCCATGTACTGCAACCACAATGCTGCATTTCTAACGCAGGACAGACTTTCTTGTGCTCTTCCAGCTGACTAGTAACAGCTGAACACACATTGTCTGCCGTGGCATCTTCGCTGTATGCTGCCGTTCAGAACTTTCTCCACAACACTTGAAGCAGCATTCAAAGTATCATTCCCTAGATCTGCTTCTAGATCGCCAGAATCCATCACACCAGAATCTGAAATTGCGAAAAAACAGGAGCCACTGCTATTTCATTTCCGTTTGATTCATGTTCCACATCTCTGGGAATTTCTTGGTGGATAACAATTTGTGGAGCCTCAAACGCATCAGCAGTGAGAATAGCATTCAAGCTGCATCGACCAACAAATGCGCTCGGACTGCACGAGCATAGGCTTTGCCAGAGAGAATGTGTACGACAGCATTGGGAGCAAAGACCAGTTCAATAAATCTCTTGAAGGCCTGATCCTGCCATGATGTGCCCAATAGCTCCAGGAAAGCTCATTTGAAGGTGAAAAGTGCCAAGGCGCAGAACTACAGACTTGATATCACTTCCTGCATTTTCACTGCTGACAATTGTCAGTGCTTTCCAATAGAGAGGCTGGTCAAATGTGACAATGGGATTGACCTTGTTCTTATGGGCCAAAGAGGAAAGGAACTTAAGAGTGGAGTATATGCATGACATATTACTTGTCTGTTGTGGGAAGATCAACTCCATGGAGGCTGCAGCATTCAGTTCAAACTTCCTGACCTCGCTGTATGATGCACAGAAACCAAGACGGTTCAGTGTGTCAATTAAGAACCTGGAACCAAAAGTTCTGTGCATCTGTACTGCAAGGCCAATTTGCAGTGGTGCAATGATGGTCTTTGGTCGACAGTTCTGTACTATAGCTTGGCCTATTGCAGATACCTTCAAATCAACATTTTATTTGCGAACGACTTTGATTGAGAAAATTTCTCAGTGTCCCAGGAATGTAGTTTCCATTGTTCTCAATAAGACGGAAATCTGGATACTCTTCTTTGCAGCCTAACATGACTTGATGTCACAATGAATGATGTCTGCAGCAGCATTGATCAGTCGCAGTTTTTCTGCTTCAAGATCAGCATTTCTTGGTTGTTAATAAAAATGACGCAGGATGGTATTAGCTGTCTTCTTCAGTGTGATTATATCTGCTTGGTTGGGGACTGTGAAAAAACGATCTCATCTCCATAGGTTTTATCAACTTTTTCTTCATGTGCACAGTACTTACTATATGCTCAATTTCTGAATCCTTAAGACTGTGTGCCATGATGTCAACCAAATCACTAACGGTCACCTGGTCAGAGTCAAGAGAGTCGAGCTGGTCGATGACGTTTTCAAAGGCAGAAAGTCTTTGGAAATCTTCTGGTCTTCCCGAACACACCTTTTTGGTGATGGGCTCTTCATCCAAAAACATCTTTGGAATCTGACAATCAGAACGAAAGTTCGAAAGACAGCATTATGGTAAACTGCATCTCGGGCCACACAGTCCTGTAGAAATTCAAGTCTTCCTTTGACACTCTTGCCCATGAATCCCCTCGATGGACACATGTTTTGCAAAACTGACTTTTGGAATTCTAAGCGTCTGCACAGCTTTCAGTTGTCCACTTGACACCCGCTTGAGGCCTTTTCTTTGCCGCTTTTTCCCTTTCTGACAAAACAAGCACACTGGTTCAGCATCAGAGTCCTGCGATCTTGTTGTCTTGTCTTTTTGGGGACATGAGCTTTTTTCTTTTCTTCAGCTTGCTTCAATGGCCTTAGATTAGTGTATTGGCTACGACATACACGTGAACCAAATCACCTTCCTCTGCATGATATTGTCATTCAGTTGTTTGCTAACGCGATTTATGCTGTCGCTCCCTTTCTCGCCAAGAGTCACCCTGTCTTTGTGATTCAGACACTCTTGCTTACAGATGATGCAGACTTCTGGATTCACCTGTCATGAAGGAGGGAAAAGTGTGATTAGTGCCATGTTGAAGGTTTAAAAACAAAACTGTGTCATTGCCAAGTATTCCATACAACAAACTCATTGCATGTGTCTATCCTACACACACACACACACACGCGTGCGCACACCACCACACACACACACACACACACACACACACACACACACACACACACACACACACACACACACAACACACACACCACACACACACACACACAACCTAAACACACACTAAACACACACTAAACACACACTAATGCATCCAAACACACACACACACACACCACACACACACACACACACACTCTCTCTCTCTCTCTCTCTCTCTCTCTCTCTCATCTCTCACTCTCCTCTCACCTCTCTCCTCTCTCTCTCTCTCTCTTTCTTGTCGTGGGAAGAGAGAGAGAGAGAGAGGAGAGAGAGAGAGAGAGAGAGAGAAGAGAGAGAGAGAGAGAGAGAGAGAGAGAGAGAGAGAGAGAGAGAGAGAGAGAGAGAGAGAGAAGAGAGAGAGAGAGAGAGAGAGAGAGAGAGAGAGAGAGAGATTCCGACATGAATGTTCTAACCATACGACTGCGCCTCCCGGCGCCTTATCGCTCACAGCGCGCGAGCCGCTGTGAATCCAGGTCAAATCGCCCCACCAGTGCATGCATGACGCAGCGAAATTAAGCCTCCCAGGCCTTCTAGCTCAGCCATTTCAACAAAACAAGTCTAGATTATCGTCAATAACCTCTTCATTTTTAAATATTTAATTTAGATCATATACGTCATCATGCGAAAACTTACCTGCAGAACTTCGTAGGATGAACTTGGCGTTGGTGAATGTGTGTCGTACCCCTCCATCGCTCTCAGCCTCCGTATCTACGTGGAATGGTCTGGTAATAGCAGTATGGTAATTCGGTCGGATCAAGTATCCCGCGGACAAAAAACGCGATTTTCAAAATCGATTTTCGATCACTTCCCCCCCATGATATTTTGGTAGACTTTATTAGATGTTAACATACATGCGAAAAACTGTTTTATCATGGAAAAAAATCGTAGAAAGAATTAGTTTGCACCCTATCATTCTTTTGCCTGGACTATCTCGTGTGTGTACCCCCCACGTCCTCCTTCCTCCCACCACCACCACCACCACCCCAACTAACCAATCACTTCTCCTCACTCTCCCCCCCTTCCCCCTCCCCCTCCCCGCCCCTTCAAGCCCCCCCCCCCCCCCCTTTACCTCTTGTGCCTCGCACTCTGCGCCCTGTTTGTTTGTTGGAGATGACCAAGAAACGAAACAAACACAGACGGGACGAGAGGGCGTGGTAGGGGTGGTGTGGTAGTGTGTGTGTGAGAGGCAAGACAAGACAAGACAAAATTCTTTATTACGAGGATAATAGATAAGCATTGATGTGCTTTTTTTACATCCAGTCCTCGCCCTGTGTAGGGTCAACAATATAAAATAAAAGGCAACAAAGGAAGCATGCAAAGGTGACTAGAACTACAATACAACTTTGGATTCTCTCTTGAGGGCACATAAGACCGTATGGCGAAGGCTTGGCTGTGTCTGGAGTGGCACTCCTCTTCATCTGTCCGTGGCATGGGTGGTTGGGTCTGTGGGGTGTGCTCGGCAGCTGGAGGGTGGTGTTTCTTCTCGCCGGTGGGCTCTGCAGTCATGAATACGGGCTGGTACAACCCATGGGGATACTATTTTAAGGCTGTTATGAGTTGCATCCGCAGTCTGATTTACCTCTGTTCAGGAGCAGTTATGTCCCTTGATATCTTAACCTTTCCCGTACGCCGTGGGTCCCATGGACCCGCAGGGGTAATTTTTAATTGATAAAAAAAAGTGTTAAAGCTGTCTCCACTAAATTTTATGACTTTGTCAATATAGCATAGCCCCACTTATGTACCAAAATTTCTTTGTTTTTGTCAAAAAACAAAAGAGTAAACAAACAACAAACTCCCAGTACGTCGTGGGTCCGAGCGGACCCATACTTTCAAAGAACAACCTTGAGCGCCGTACATTCGTGGGTCCGAGCGGACCCATGCTTTGAAACAGAACAACCTGAGCGCCGTAACGTCGTGGGTCCGAGCGGACCCATGCTTTGAAACAGAACAAACCTTGAGCGCCGTACGTCGTGGGTCCGAGCGACCCATGCCTTCTAAAGACACAGAATCTGAACCTCCCGTTTGCAATCCATTTCCCGCAAAGCGCTAGCCTCAGCAGAATGGCTGCATCACTGACATAAACACACGACTGCTGCGCAATGCGCATGTGGCCAAATTTTGCTGCAGTGGCGGAATCGCTCTCTCTCCACGTGTCTCTGGGACTGCAAGTTCGACGTCAAATTCATCAGATCTGCTTTCTAAAAATAATAATGAATATTTATATAACAGACTGCCCAGAAGACTGCTCAATGTGCTTTACAAAAATGACATACATGTGTGATGGTGTGGAGGGGTAAGGGTGTGCAGTGAAGACAGGCAGATGGTGAGGAGTGCAGGAACCAAGGGACAGCAGCCAGTCAAGAAGACGCAGTGAACGAAGCAGAGTTTTCTCCTTTTATTTGCCTTCCATGCCAGTCGCTCACATCAGGAACACTGATCCATTCTCACACAACGCTTCCACTTTTATAAGAGTGAACCGGGCCGCAAAGCCAGCACCACGGTGCCGAGGCGAAAACGAGCCTCGTGAGGCCGGAACCAACAGAATTTTGTGTTTGCTATGGCAGCTTCCGTGTTGTCTGGCTCGCTGTCCG
Source organism: Conus ventricosus (assembly GCA_018398815.1). NCBI lineage: Eukaryota > Metazoa > Mollusca > Gastropoda > Neogastropoda > Conidae > Conus > Conus ventricosus. The sequence continues at coordinate 38,464,531 of CM031623.1, forward strand.
TTCAAACTATCAACACATATTTACAAATCGATGAAAACCTCAGAACACAAGGAATAAAATGCAGTAAGTCACATTTGACAATTTTGTTCCTGTACTAAATCATTGCCGATTAATGTCCCAGAGTGAAACCACTTTTAACAAGCTTGCGTCATATTTTCCTTTATTTCGATGAAAAATACCAAACAGCGTGAAATAATTTTGAATGGATAAAAAGCTGGCATCTCGCTCTTTTCATACATATAAACTTCATTTTCCGAGACAGTGTCTAAGTGGAGAACTTTGCGTTTTAAAGTTTGATAGAAAACACAGCTGACTTTTCACCTCGCTGGGCCGTCGGCACCCACTTCTGACACAATTTTCGACTGAAAAAATACTCTGTTGAAACGGTCTGTTAAATAATAAATTTACACATTTTCAGCTGTATTCATAACAAAAAATGGAGTCATTAGCAAGATTTCGATCGGGAAGTCCGAATTTTCGTAAATGTAATGATAATTTGGATCAAAACTCCGACAGTAAACAAAGAAGGCGACTCGCTAAAGGGACCGGGCTGTCAGTCATTTCGTATAGTCGCAAGCTTGTACAGAAAAGATCATAGGCATGCGATATACGAAATGAAAGCTTATGGACTTTACTTTCAACATGCATCTTCAGATTCTTCGGTTTTTCCTCTTACTTTTTGTAAAATCAAGAATTATTCAATATTCATTCGACAGACAATTGAAAATGGCGCCAAGATTGCTCGTGCGAAATACCATTTTTAGAGAAAATATGGGCTTCTCAACCCAGTACGGTCGTAATGAATCAAATACATTAATTTTTGTGACTTCAGCGACGTACATACAATTATGTGGGTTCTGAGGTATTCATGATTTAAAGAATTTACACAATAAAAAAAGGAGATTCGACCAAGGAGGTAAGGGAAGATAACTTCTCGAACAAAGCATTTTCATCCACGAACGGTAACCAAAGAAATATATACACTGTTAGCACCCGGCTACATCCCCCCCCCCCCCCCTACTCTGTTACAACCAGCGTCCTCGCTGGCACAAAATGACATAAAAATAACAAGAGTTATCGAGTAGGAGTGCAAAAATCAATCAATGAAAAAAATGAAGCATCAGTTATCAAGTCTTTAGGGGCATGGCTACCCCCAAATCAAACCACTTACATCAATGCATCAAAACATCAAAACGTCAAAACATCTTGTTCTCCCTCTCATTCTTTGCATCCACATTACTCTGACTACCAACAAGGGCTTGTTCTTTTAAACAAGGTGCCTGAAAGTCGGCAGATTCACACTGACTAGAATGGACATGTATTTTAACAAAAATTCCAAAAAGTCAAATACAAAATGACTACAAGGGATTCCTTTCATGAACAAAACCCGGACTTTGGGTACATAAGTGACTAAACTGGACTTGATATTTAAAAAACAAAATTCCAGGAGGTCAGAAAGAAATCATTAGGCAAAATGTGTTAAAACCCAAAGCACTGGTTAGGTACCAAGTGACAATAATGGACTTATCATTTGAATAAAATTCCAAAATGTCGGATACCAAAATGACTTGAAAGAATTGTTACTTAAACAAAATTCAAAAAGTCAGATGCCAGAAATGACTGGGAAGAGAAATTCATGAAGACCCAAAATCAGGTACCAAGTGACAGTAGTGGACTAGTTATTTAAACAAAATTCCAAGATGTCAGGTACTAAAAAATGACTTTGCAAGGATTTGTTATTTTAAACATTCCAAGAAGGTCAGGTACAGAATATACCTGGGAGGATTTATCAAAACTCAAAATACTGGGTGCCAACGTGACAATAATGGACTGCTAATTTGAACAAAATCCATGAAGTCAGACATAACATGATAAAAGGGAAAAAAGGATTTGTTATCAAAACCCTTTTGAGTTAAGTCCCCGGGTCATGAATTTGGAAACAGGTTTTAGCACTTTGAGGCAGAATCTCAGCAAAAGTCACTCAACTTAAATCCTCTTTTATGACTTCTGGTGGCTAAAAAGGGGTTCCCGTCATTATCAAACATGAAAACAACAACATACTGGTGGCTGAAAACAACTAACATAGACAAGCTTGTGAAAAACATAATGAACAAATGAACTGTCTGGCAAACGGTCCGCAACACCTCTTCCTAAAAAGGTGTTCAGCTATCAAGCAGGGGTATATACAATCTATAACTGTCCTCTAGAATGCCTGACCAAGTCAGTTAACCCATTAAGAAAGTCACCCATTAAGAATTGTCCGGGCGGGCACTGAGGGTATACCTTTTTGCAGGCTTTTCTGCAAGACGCGAAGACCGCCGTGGGGCTGGCATGGGTCGGTCAACAGCACATGCCGCAGGTGAACAGGAGGGGGTGCAGGGTGACCAACCGCCCTTGGAGCCGGTTGGGGTGCTGTCTGTCTGGGCAATACAGCATTGTAGAGGACTGGCTCATCCTCGCTGTCCGACTCGGAATCGAGGTGGGTGGAGATGGCGTCACCTCCGCCTGGTCGTCTTGTCGCAGGTCCAGAGGGGCACTTGCAGGCAGCAGATCTTTTGGGTTGAGGGTTTGTTCTGGACCGCCAGCCAGGCTGGACTGTGTAGGCGTGTAGACCATCATATGGTCGGGACGTCACCGGGTAAAGATCAGGTTTCCATAGGTCCTGGATCTTCTTTGCGACCGATGATGCGGTTCCGGGTGTAGACATAGTCGCCTATGTTCAGGGCATGGTCAGCAGCCTTTTGTCCGTGAAGCTGTCCCTTTTTGCTGCACTTTCTTTTAACTGGTTGTACCCCTCAGGGGGGCCTCCTGGAGGCGGAGACGGTGCGGCGGACCCAGTCAACTGCACCAGCAGCAGCTGTGGTAGGGGACCCCAGAAGGTCGTCGACAGGGAGCCTTGGTTGCTGGCCAAAGAGCAGGAAGTGTGGGCAAAACCTGTGGAGGCGTGAGGGGTTGTTATACGCCTGCACAAGTTTTGGCAAGTGTACAGGCCATCTGGTCTTCTCCTCTGGGGTAGAGTGCGCAGAAGGCCGTGCATGGAGCGGTTGAAGCGCTCACATTGCCCATTTCCTTGTGGATGGTATGGCGTGGTGTGTGACCTTCTTCACGCCATAGATCGAGCACAGCTCCCGGATCAGGCGCGACTCGAAGTCTCGGCCCTGGTCGCTGTGTATTCTCTCTGGGACCCCGTAACGCTGGAACCAGTCGTGCACCAGGACTTTGGCGACGGTCACAGCCTCCTGGTTTCTTGTTGGTACTGCCTGTGTGAATTTCGTGAAAACGTCCGTCATGACAAGGACGTTCTCTCTGCCATCACTTGCTGGTCTAGCTTGGTGAAGTCGATGGCCAGGACTTCCAGTGGTCGGGATGCCAGCAGATGACCGGACGTGGTGTTGACGGTCGGCCGACGCCCCATGGTGCACCGGTGGCAGGAGTCGATGTACGCCTTCGTGTCCTGGTGCATGCCTGGCCAGTAGACCCTGGATTGTAGGGGACCAAGCGTACGTTCTAAACCTTGGTGGGCCCCTCTGGTTATGAAGCGATGCTAAAACGTCGGGTCTCATGACGCTTGGCAACACCAACTGCTCCACTGGTCCTTGCTGATGGTGCTGGATGCGACGGTGTAAGACACCATCTTTCAGGCAGAGGCGAGGGTGCTGGTCACAAAGTGCCTTCAATTTTCGGTTCCTGCTTGCAGGGGGCTTTGCTGGGCCCTGGTCCAGGACTGGGCCGATGATGGAGTCTTTTTCTGGAGCTGCAGGAGTTCTGGGAGGGACTTTAAGGGGTAGGTAGGGTCAGGCTGCATCTTGGACTGGGTTCCTTCTGAGATGATGGGATCAGGGTCAACTAAGGACTGTTTCTGACAATGGCTTCCTGTGCCATAGCAAGCTGGGGGGGGAGGGCTGTAGGAGCTGGTACAGGAGGGCCTGGGAGCCTGGAAAGGGCATCTGCAGGGTTGGTTCTTCCTGGCGGTATTGTACATCAAAGTTGAATTGGGCCAGTTGTGAAGCCCATCTCTGCTCTAGTGCCCCAAGTGCAGCATGGCGAAAGTGGACGAGGGGGTTGTTGTCATGAGGACGGTGAATTTCGCGCCCAGGAGATAGTCTCTGAACTTCTCAGAGATGGCCCACTTCATCGCCAGGAAAATTTCCCGTTTCATACTGGAGTAGTTGGCTTCGTTCTTCTCCGTGGGGCGAAGTCGGTGACTTGCATAGGCCAGGACCCTACGTTGTCCATTTTGCTCTTGGGAGAGGATGGCACCGAGACCATCGTGGGTTGCGTCTGTTTCCAGGACGAATGGGGACTTGAAATCGCAAACCCCAGGACCGGGGCAGTTGTCAGTGCCGTTTTCCAGATTGTCAAAGGCCACTTGGTGGTGTTGGTCCCACATCATAGATATGTCTACCGTCTTCTTCGTTTGTTTGCTGCCAGCTTTTGCCACCAGTCATGAGAGGTCCGGCGATTCTGGCGAAGTTTCGAATGAACCGCCGGTAGTAGCTAGCAAACCCCAGGAAACTTCTCAGATCTGTCGTGGTCCTCGGACGGGCCATTCTTGAACACTTCTACCTTGCCGGCTTCGCAGCTGACGCCCTCAGCGGATATTGTATGTCCCAGGTATTGGACTTGGCGACGTAGGAACTGGCACTTGTCTGCTCTTAACTTCAGGCCAGTGTCGATTATCCTCTGCAGAAGGCGGTCAAGACTCTCCAGGTGTTCCCCGAAGGTCTTCGAATACACCAGCAGATCGTCCAGGTAGACCAGCAGGAACTGGAACATGAAGTCCGACATGGTGGTCTGCATCAGTCTCTGGAACGTAGCAGGTGCGGTTGGAGAGACCCATGGCATCCTAGTGTATTCAAAGAGGCCAAATGGGGTGGTGAAAGCCGTCTTGTGCGGGCATCAGGATGCATAGCGATCTGGTGAACGCCCGAGGCCAGGTCAAGGGTGGAGAAATACTGGAGCCAACCAAGGCATCGAAAGATTCCTGATCCTTGGTACGGGAAGGCATCTCCTACAGTCTTTTGGCGTTGAGACGTCTGTAATCAACGCAGAGGCGAATGCTGCCGTCTTTTTTCTTCACAATGACCACCGGTGCTGCATATGGGCTGTGGCTCTTGGTGATGATTCCTTTTGACAGGAGACCCTTGATGTGCTCTTGCACCTCTTGGAGTTGGTGAGGAGGGATCGGCGGTATGGCTGGGCAACTGGTACGTCTTCCCTGGTCTTCAGGCGATGGAGAAACCGCATCAGTGTAGCCAAGATCTTCATCATCAGTCATGAAGGCTTGTGACCTTCTTGACAGGAGTTCCTGCAGCTGACGTTGTTGACTGGTGGTGCCATCGAACTCTGGACAGGGACTTTGGCTGATGGAGGGACAGGATTTACAGTTTTCTTCCGAGATGATCAGCTCGTTGATGCCAATGGTAACCTGTGGCCCGTGTTCTCTTCCACTGCTTCAATGGCTTCCAGGACAGCAATAGGAGTTCGTCCTGGCAGAATTGTCTTCCGGCGAGAGTTGGCTTCCCTGACATAGCTTCACATGACTTCATGCTGACCAATGTAGGGATCAGCATTTAGGCCATGGGGGAGAGGTCTGGACGGGGCGAGGCCAGGAGGTGCGACGAAGGGCTTTGGCTACTTGACACTTTGACAAATGGCTATGGAGTAGGCTGGATCCGTTGGCGGGTCATGGCACGGCTACTTTGTCCTGCTGCCGTTTCCTGATCTCCTGGGCGATGGCTTGCAGGGGAAGGGGGAGTGCTGATGGGGACTTGCTTAGGCATTGGCTGAGGACGTTCATACCCAGCAGAACCGGCAGTCGCCTTTTGCGGGCTTGCATAAACGGGTCTGTGGGTTCCTTGACGACCAAGCGGGGACACTGAGGCAGCGGGTGCCAAAGACCACCATGTCGACGAGATGGAGGCCAGAGTAAGGGGACCTCAGCCCCATTTACTGCCCGCAGTTTGACGTGGCAGTCCTCTCGCCTCAGGTTCCCCAAATGTTCATGCACAGCTTTATATTTCCGTCCTTATTGAGACACTTAGTGAAAGGGCAAACAAACAAGGCCTTTACACATTTGTAATCCAATATATTTTGTTGCTGTAGTCTGAGCAGAGGCATGTATCAAACTTGTGTACTACTTAACTTTAAAAAAATAAACTTCCCAGAAGTGATGACGTCATTTTTCCCAAATATTTGTTTGTTTCATTGTTAAAAATTTTGCCGCATTGTGTAAAAGCTTTCATGGGGCATCTATTTTATCTAAAAGAAAAAAACCCGTCAGTTTGGGGGTATTAAAAGAATTTTTGGGGAAATTCCCCAAATTGGGTCATCTCATAGTGCAGATTTATTACATTTTTCATGAAATAACAATTATCAAACCTACAGCCCCTTTGTAATGGCCGCCCCCAACCTTGCCAAACGCTTGTGCCAGCCCAGTAGCTATGCACAGATGAATTCTTTGGGCCGGAATACAGCGTGGTTAGGGTGGGGGGGGACGGCCTGCAGAAAACTTTCCCTTTTCCCTCCCTGCTTCACAGCTTGGTCCCTGCGCGTAACTCCCCTGCGACTAAAAACAAAGTAATTGCTCTAAACAGCCGTGGCCAAAATCAAAAGTTTTTTTCAGAAAATTTTCAAATTTTTCCGCAAATTCATGAAAAATCCCTTCATAACTCTGAGTTATCTGCTCACAGTAAAAAGACAAACCATGGATGGGTAAAAAAAATAAACAGAAAAAAGTGTTCGGCTAACGACCACAAAATCATAGGGCCCCCAAATTTTACAAGGGACATTTTTTTAATGTTTAAACAAAAATATGGGAAAATTTACTAAATGCTGAAAAAAGGTTAAATATCTGCTATTTGGGGGGGGGGAGGAGGGCCTATAAAAAAAAAAAGTGATATTTGCATACCAAAAGGGATTGGTGGCAAATTATCTCTCGTAGGAGACAGGAAGAGGTGAGCGGCGGAAGGGACAGGTTTTGGCCGTGAGGTGGGGGGTGGTCCTTTAAAAGAAAAAAGGCCTTTGGTGGGGTGGTGGGGGGTGAGGCGGTGGGGAGGAAGGATGGTCTCGGGGGCGCTTCAATGGTGGTGAGCGGATGCTCTTTTGGGGCTTGGTGGGGGGGGAAGGGAAAACTTCTCCTGAAAATGGGCTTTGGAGAGGGAGAGAGCCCCGTGGGGCATTCAAGTTTGGTAAATTCTGAAGTTTCAAATTTACTATCAAGACAAACTACACGTTGCATTTTTTCTCTTAAATAAACATTCAAAATGAAATGCATGTTTTTTATACTTTGGATGGAAGGTTAACCCCCAAATTTGGGACTTTTTTTTGCAAATCTCATCTATTTGATGACACTAAAAGGGCAATTTTCAGTGGTGATTGTTATCACTCCATGCCCTATCTGAACAAGACTTTTAAATACATTGAAGCTCTTTTATTCATGAATTAAACTCATAAGTTTGTTGTAAACAAAGTACACAATCATGGATATGAAAGGCAATGGCATTAATTACAAACCAAATTAGAACTAATGAAGAAGAAGTTTCAAATTTACGGTAATTTCTTCACAAAAAAGTATGCATAATTTGGGCCCATAAAAGTTACAGTAAGCATGTACATTCTATAGACACATAAGAAGATCAAAACTCGGTAATTTCTTCACCAAAAAATATGCATAACAGGGCCATAAAAGTTATGAGTAAGCATGTACATTAGATGCATATATACTACACACGGAGATGTCGTTCGCTTCTGAGAGGTCTGCTCATAGTCTGAGTGATTGTGGTCTCCACGTTAGTTTTCTCTAATAAACCGTGTCTCCCACTGCTTCATCTGCTGCCATTTTCCAGTACATAAAATGATAAATTTAAAAAATAAGTACATGACAAAAAAGATTTTAAATAATTTAGTAAAATACAAATAAGAAACAATAAGCAATAAATAGATAATCAAAAAACCCCATTACAACAGTAAGATAAAATGTACTAATTACACAAATAATCTGCAAACTTTTGATCAATGAAATGGATAATGAGTCGTGCTTTCACACACACAAGCTTACCAACCATTAATCTGTTTAGTGATGTTTATATTGTGGGTATTCTGCTAATTTATCATTATCAGTGCTTAGCAACAACTTACAATTCAACACATTAGATGAAAGTGCCAGGTATGAAATCAAGTGATTTCTAAGCAACAATTCACACTTGCAGTACATTATATTAAGATTTAGTTTCAAATGGAGTGACTGATGGCGAAGAAACGAAGCAAAATTAGAAAGAGAGGGTGTTAGTTACCGCCAAGGACATTGACAAAGCACAGGACAAGACCAATGCATTTTGACCTCTTGGGTTTCTTCTCAGGCAAAAAAAAACAGATCACATTTAAACATTTAGGACAGTACAAACAAAGAACAAAGAGTGACTTATAGTTATTGTTGTCCATGTGGTAGGAAGAATGGCTGCCAGACGAAACGACAGAGGGATTATGGGAGGGAAAGGAGGGGGGGGGGGGGGGGGGGGGGGGGGTGCGTGGAGGGAAGGGGGGAGTGAGACGATGGATTTTATGTAGCTAGTTCAGTGGGGTGGTGTGATAAATGTGACTTTTTGTGGTTAAGGGGGATTGATAATAATGCTAAGCGGGAGGTGGGGGGGGGGGATTTATATATATAATTATAAAATATTATATTATAGAGAGAGAGAGTGAGAGAGAGAGAGAGGAGGAGAAAAGAGAGAGAGAGAGGGGGAGAGGAGAGAGAGAGAGAAGAAACAAGTATTAAAAGGAGTGCTAAAATTAAGTACTCCTTTTAATACTTGTTTTTACTAATGTTGCCCCCAAAGGGGTTGAGCACTGTATATTTTAAATATACTGATCTCTCTCTCTCTCTCTCTCTCTCTCCCTCTCTCTCTCTCTCTCTCTCTCTCTCTCTCTCTCTCTATATATATATATATATATAAAGAATTAATTTTTTTAGTACATATATATAGAAGTATAGTAATTTAATGATAGTGGTAGTAATTATAAAAATAAGGAGATGAATAAAAATGAAAGTAACTGTAATTCAAAAAAAAAATTAAGTGAATAAATAGAAAAATTTGATTTTGCTGGGTGATGAAGGAGGTAGTAGTAGTTATGCCTGGGTAGTTGTAAAAGGGTGTGGGTAATGTTAAAAGGGGGGAAGGGGATGGAAGATTAATGGGTTATATGGTATAATTGGGAGGGGGGGAGGTGGGAGAAAAAAAAGGGGGGTGGGTTGGGGGAGTGTAAAAGTGTGTGGGGGAGGGGGGGGAGCAAGAGAAGGAGAGCTCATATCTCTCCATCCACTGAGGTGGGGGTGGGGGGGGGGGGGGGAGACTGGGAGGTTCATACAAATGTGTTGTTGAAAAAGTAAACAAGGGGTGGGGGTGATGTTCATTGTAACAGGTGAAAAAAATGTGTTGGCATTAATATGCTGATGTTGGGTTGAGAAATGATAGAAATGATAAATAAAAAAAGGGTATTTGTTTTACTAACACCCCCACACACAAAACAAAAAAATGTAAACAGTATTCTGGGCGATTTATGATCTAATAACTACTGGGGAAATTTTCACAACATAATTGTATTACCACACACACACACCACCCACACACACACTATTATTTTAAATATATAAAAAATATTTTATATATATTATATATAATTTAGGGGTAAAATTTTACAAAACAAGGGAATTCAAAAATCGCAAAAAAATTTTTCTAAATAGGAAAATTTCCCTTTTTTCACTCTTTTTTGTCTATTCACTAAATTTTTAAGGGATTTTAAAAATTTACTTTTTTTGGTATTTTTTCCGACGATTTTTACTGCAAAGGGTCAGTTTTTACAAAGTTCAAAAAATACAATTACAATATGAACACAGTCTTTACTAAACTAATTATTTAGATAAAAAAACACGGTTTTATTTTAAGGGGGAAGAAAAAATGAATGAAGCAAAAACAAATAAAAAGGGGAAGGAAAACTCCCGGGATAGGGGCTATAATTTTCTTAAATAGCAAGTTAAAGAAAAAAAAGGAAAGCAAAGAAAAAAACAGAATTGCGTAAATTTCTGCAAAAATGCAATATATTTTTTATACTACCCCCCCCCCCACAGCTTTATTTTGTCCCTTGGGGGCCCCCCCAAAAAAAAAACAACCAACACCACCGCCCAACACACAGGCTTGAAAAATTAACACATGAAGCATTAAATTCCCCAAGCAAAAACTTTTTTCTTTTAAGGGCGAAGAAGAAAGAGAGAGAGAAGGGGAGAGAGAAAAGAGAGAGAGAGAGAGAGAACAAGCATGAGAAAAGGATGATAAAGGGGGGGAAAGACAAAAAGGGGGGGGGGTGGAAAAGGGGGGGAGCTGGAAAAATAAGGTGGGGGGAGGGGGAAAGGGGGCAAACCCATCACCCACGAACCCTGTGTCACTTCTTCTGTCATTCTGAAAAACATCCCACCCCCAGTGCTTTCCCCCCGGGTTCATGCTTTTTGACTGTGAGTGAACGTCGTCGCTTGGGGGTTAAATTGTCATAACATTTCGCCCTGTACTGACGAGGGGAACACGATCTTTCACACATGTTTCATTCACTACTGTCTGTTTTATTGCACCCCCGTCTCTGGTCTGCCCTTCCGTCTGCATGTCTCTGTCAGTACAAGCCGCGACCAAAAAAACAAAACGGGCCCAAAGGGAAAAATCAAAGGCAAAACAGTTACGCAAAAAAAACAGAAATGCAAAAAAAACTTTGGTCGTTCGGTATGGGTATTTTGCTATTGTATCAACGGTTGAAACTTCTTTTTTGGGTGACGATTGGGTTTAAAAACCCAGCGGGTACCTTAGTATCCAGGGGCTTTGTTTTTGGTCCGTTATAGTAACCCGAAAAGTCAATATCCAAAGGAAGACCCCCCGTCCTGGCATGATAGTATTATCCACCCCTTATTTTTCAGGAAGTAACTCCCCCGGGAAAACCGACTTTAGAGAAACTTTTGGGTCGATGAGAAGCATAGCTAGTTTTTTTTTATGACAAAACCTGTCCCTGCTTTTTTCGGGGGGACGGAGTCTGGAATAAATTTAAAAAGGGCGCGGCGTTGTGGCGGTTGGGGGTTTTTGATTAAACCCCCGGGATTTCCCAAAAGCAGCGGGACATTCGGTGCCTAAACAGATGCCTGAGAATTTACTCGAAAGTAAATGATTTTCCGCTTCTCCATCTTACGTTGGCGAAATCGCAGTAGTATTTGGTAGGATCGGGGGTGGTTGTGGGGATGAAGGGTGGTAACCCCCGGGGCTGTGGGCATTATCTTCTCTGGTTTGGATAAATAAACGGTAGTAGCTTTTTTAGTGGGGGAAATACCTTCTGTGGGGGTCATTCTCCATAAAGTCAATCCCCAATGGGTGCTTCTGATCTTTTCAGCCCGGGAATAGTCCATCCCTTTTGCTACACTCAAACGTAACCCCGGGAGGATGCCGGGCCCCAAAGTAAATTTCGGTTACGTGTGAATCTGTGTGCTTTTTTTAGCATTTCCTAGTGCGCCCTGTTTGGAAACGGACGTTTTAACGACTCTCCAGGGTCCGCTTTTTTGCATGACGGGTTTTATATTTATCCCGGATTCTTTTTGCATTTTTTGGGATTCGTTGTACTGACGTTACATTCACAAATTTAAAAATACCCGTGGGGGCCGCGTGTACCCCTTGGGCCCAAAATCGCGCCATCGCCGCCACGAAGAAAAAATAAAAAGTAGAATCATTTTTCTCTGTTTTTTTCCCAAACCTTTGTTTTTTCTTAAAAGTTTTATTGCCACCGCTTTTTGAGCATAGCTGGGAAAAAGGGAAAGGAAAAAAAAAAGAAGGGAAAAAAAGCTGGGGTAGAAAGTAAAGAGAACAAAATCCGGGGAGGGAAACCCCAAGCCGGGAAAAGAATCTGGGAAGGGGGGAAAAAAAAAACTTAAAAAAGTTTGGGTTTTTCTGAAAACTCCTGATCCAAAATCATGCCCCTTAACCACCCGGCCGTGCAAAGGGAAAATCAAACCTTTTTTTTCCCCCCACATTGTTCATTTCGCCCCCAGTGTTTGCCGGGAGGCCCCAATGTTCCCCAGACATTTGACAGTTACTACGAGAGCGTTGATTCATTATTTGGAACGCCACCCCCAAACCCCCAGCCCCTTTGGAAAAGTTATTCAAAGAAGATTTATCCGACGCTCGCTCTGGCCCACCAATCTGGGACGGATTGACCCCCCGCCCACGACGGATTAGACGCGAGGGTTTTTTTAGCAGGGGCGGCAAAGTGCAAAAAAACAATTCTTGGTTTTGTCCCCCCTTTTTTACCGAATGTGCAAACCCGAAACCCGCCCATTGTTACAACGTTTACGACGACGGGTCCTTTACCCCAGGCCATGGGGTTCCTTTCAACCACTTTTTGTTTACACCTGTTGCCAGCACATTATGGGGGGGCCATCGATATTTGTCCATATCCGGCCTTTCCTACCAACATCGTAAAGGCGGACCCGCCCGTAGATGCGCACCTTTTTTGGAGAGGGAAGAGAAAAATTGGACAACCTCCAAAAAAAACAAAACCCAGGCTCGCAACGTTTTTTTAAAAATTCCTCCCCAAACGCCCTTAAATCCGGGGTCCCCCAGATGGGCTTCCCCGGAGACACGTTAATGCGGGTAAAGAGATTTTACCTGCGTGCCCAAATTTGCTCCCCAAATGGTGAAAGGGAGTACGATCCCTGAACAAAGAAATCGTCATGGGCCCTTTTACCACTAAGGGAATGGGCAAAGCGACTCTTCTGCGAAAAACGCAGGAGAAGGAAACGATCGCGCAAAAAAATCTTTCCAAGTCCCCCCCTGAATCTTGCCCCAATTTAATCAGCGAACGCCATCATGAACCGCATCCAAGGGACTTGCTGGATGACGATGCGCCATGGCCACGAGAGAAAGGAAAGGGTTCAATCTGTCCGAAGAGCGGGATTCAACGTACACTTCAGCCCCCCTCTTCAAGTCCTTGTCGGGTTACCCGGGGTGTACAGCGGAATTGCAAACATCTTTACCTTTAACAGGGGGGGCTTCGCGTAAGTAAAAAGGGAAAACCCCACCCGTCGCCCCGCCGCCCCAACCCCCCCAGCCACTAATTATGTTTTTGTGATGAAATTTTTTTCTATAGTTTTTCGCATTTAAACCCCCTTTGGGGACAGACTTGCGGGGATGCGTGTAACCTAGCTGTGCTCGTCTTTATGGGAACGAACGTCTGCCAAGACTTGGTGCACGGCGAAGACTTTGGTTTTTCGAGCCCCGGATCAATGGGGTGATCAAGAGCAGTTTTTAACCCTATTGGTGAATGTGACAGTGGGACACTTACCTTCCTGTGTTTGGACCAGCACCCTTTGAAAATTCAATTGGAGTTTACTTTTTCGTGCGTGTATTTCCCGGGATTAAAAAAGTTAAGGGGGACAAACACACCTTTAGTAAAAAAAAAACCCCAAAAAAATGTAAATTACCGGCCCATGTTTTGGGAGTCAATCTGTGAACTTTGGACCCCCAAACAAAAAAACTGAACCAGACTGCTTTTTAAAGGGGATAGGCCCCCCTTGAAAGATTTAGACTAACAACATGCCGACAAGTTATTGTCTGTTTGTGAAATAGTAAGTTTCAGGGTAACAAAGACACCACCACCACCCAAAAATGTGACATCTCTTTATTTTGAAAAATTTATTTTAGAATTTTTCAGCGCGCAAGACAACTTTTTTCCACTACAGCCTTTCAAAGGCAGTAATGAAATTTTAGTTAAAATTTTTCAAAACAAAACAATACTAGGACATTCTACTGGGAAAAGCGAATGCAAGAGGGTTAATGTTTCTTTCTTTTCTTGCAAAATGTTTTTTATTATAACAAAAAAGAGTTCCCCTTGTCCTAAATAAAGGGTTAGAGAGTGTGTGTTTTGGGTTGTGTTGTGTTTTTGTTGGTTGTGTGTTTGTTTGGGTAAATACACACACAGAAAAGGTTTTAAGGCGGAAAACTGAGCAAAATCTGTTTTTCTGGCTGTTGTCTGTCTGTCCCCTCTGTAGTTCTCCTCTCCTCTCTCTCATCCTCTCCTTATGACCCAGAGAAGCACGCCTCACCTGCCTTAGAGCAGTCCTGTACCACCCCTTTGGGCCTGCGCTGTTTTCGATGGGGCAGGCACGCGCAGGGGCACTCCCTTAAGATATCAAGGGGCATAACCCGCTCCTGAAACAGAGGTAAATTAACCACAGGGGTGCAGCCCAAACACCCCAAAGCACATCCCAGGGGTGCACCCCGCCCCTTTTTCAAAATCAGAGCCCACCGGCGAAAAACACCCCCCCCAGCTGCCCGACACACCCACAGACCCAACCACCCCCGCCCACGGACAATAAGACATGCCCCCAGACACAGCCAAGCCCCCGCCCACACCCGGTCCCCCATGGGCGCCCCCCAAAAGAGAATCCCAAAATTTTATCTCTCCCATCCAAAGGGTTTCCCTGTGGTCAGTGGGTTTTCCCCACCTCACTGGACCTTTCTCCAGGTCACCTATTTAAAGGGCAAAAAAGAAAAAAACACCCAAAAGGTGCTGGGGAACCCACCCCCACACACCAAACACACACACACCACACCACACACACCAACACAACACACACCACACACACCACCACGCACACGCCGCACCCCCTGCATAAAATACAGACATTTCTCTGACTCTCCCTCTCCCCCCCTCCCTTTAAAGACAGACAGAGAGACGGAACAAGTCGTCGCCTGTCAACTCACTTAACGGACGGCACTGAAACAATCGGTCAGACCCCAAACGTCCATGGGGGACTACCACCACCACACACACACACACACACACACCCACACACACCACACACAAACTGCGCGCGCGCACGCTACGTACGCACGTACGCGCACACACGCACACACGTGCGTGCGTAAGAAGTCTCTCTTAACATTTTAAACATTATATCCCACGCATCGGATGTACGAGTATGTGTTGGTGTAACCCCAGCAGGCAT
>CM031623.1:38481444-38491798 GCA_018398815.1 Conus ventricosus
CCTCCGGAGTTGTTTGAGTGTAGACAAAGGGAGTGGACTATTCCGGACGTGAAAGATCGAGAAGCACCGATGGCGATTGACTTTATGGAGAATGCTACACCCACAGAAGGTGATCCTACCACACTCAAAGAAGCTACTACCGTTGATTCTATCACACCCAGAGAAGATAATGCCACAGCCAGAGAGGTTACCACCGTTCATCCTACCACAACCACCACGATCCTACCCAATACTACTGCGATTTCAGCAGCAACGTACAGGGGAGAAGCAGAAGATACCTATTTACTTGTCGATGTAAACTTCAGTGCAAGCCAATGTCCACGGTGTGTTTAAGAAAATCCGGGACATCTACATCAAACCCCTCAACCCCAGGATGCCGCGCCCTTCTTAATCCTTCCAGACTCCAATCCCCCAAAAGAGCGGGGAGAGGTTTTGTCATAAAAAACGCTACCTATGGATCATCATCGACGAAGCTTTCTCTGAGGTCGGCTATCCTGCCGGAGTTACATTCCAGTGTCACGTACAGAGAGAGGATTATACCTATGGTGTCAAAGACGGGAGCTACCTATTAGAGATTGACTTTTCGGATTTCTATAATGGACCCAATACAAAGCCTACAGTTACTACGGTACCTACTACGTTTTAACCGTATACGTCACGCCCAAAAAAGAAGTTACAACCGTTGATAAAACAGACAAAATACCTACTCCCGTGGATTCTATCACAGCCAGAGAAGATCCTGCCACAGCCAGAGAGGTTACCACCGTTCATCCTACCACCACCACCACCGATCCTACCAAATACTGCTGCAATTTCAGCAGCAACGTAGAGATGGAGAAGCGGAAGATACTATTTACTTGTCGATGTAACTTCAGTGCACACGAATGTCCACGCTGCATTAGGAAAATCCAGGGCGTCTACATCAAACCCTCAACCGCCACAACGCCGCGCCCTTCTTAATCATTCCAGACTCCGATCCCCCAGAAAGAGCAGGGACAGGTTTTGTCATAAAAAAACACTAGCTATGCATTCCTCATCGACGAAAGTTTCTCTAACGTCGGTTATCCTGGCGGAGTTACATTCCAGTGTCACGTACAGGGACTGGATAATACCTATCATGCCAGAGACGGGATCTTCCTATTGGATATTGACTTTTCGGATTACTATAACGGACCCAATACAAAGCCTGTGGCTACTACGGTACCTACTAGGGTTTTAACCGAATACGTACACGCCCAAAAAAGAAGTTACAACCGTTGATACAATAGACAAAATACCTACTACCGAACCGACCATGTTCTTTTTGCATTTCTGATCTTTTTTTGCGTAACTGTTTTGTCCTTTCGAGTTCCTTTGCTGTTTTTTGTTTTCGTCGGGTTTGTATGACGAGACCAGGGGGACAGGAAAACCAGCAGACACGGCAATAAGACAACAGTAGTAACGGACACGGGGTTTGTAAAAGGGCACTTTCCCATCGCCGTACAGGACGAATGTTATGAAATTAAGCCAAAGCGGCGACGTTCACTCAACCTTCACCCCACCACCACCGGAAACAACCGAGCACTGCGGGGCTCCCATCGGGTTTCCCCTTTGCCCACCCAGCTCGGGTAACCGTCTGCTGTGACAAGCACCTCCAGCCATTGATAGGTTGCTTAATATTTTAAAAAATAAGTCCATAAAAAATCTATGGAATATATAAAATTTTTTGGGGAAATTCTTAAAAAGCTTTATTTTAAAAAGTAAATTTTGATAAAATATAATATAAGGAGATGGATTTTGATTAAATATATGAAATGTTTTAAAAGAGTCGGAATTAAAAAAAAATTATGAATACTTAAAGGTGCTAAATTTAAAAAAAACTATTGAATATTTTTTAAAGATTTTTAAGCAAATTTTTTGAAAAAGCTGGGGTTGTTTTAAAATCGTGTGTGTATATAAACTTATGAATTTTTTTGTCTTGCTTATTTTACCCTGATGTAATTTTCAGGTTGAAAGAATCAATCCACCCCACCCCCCCGAAGGTCCCCGTAATATATATTTTTTTCCCCCCCCCCCCAAATTTTTCCCTCCCCCCTTTCTCCCCCCGCCGTTTTTTCCCCCCCCCAATCCTCAGATTTTCCCCCCCCCCCAAATTTTTTTTTTCCCCTCCCCTCCCATTTTTTTCCTCCCTTCCCTTTGGGACAGTGTCGCCCCAATTTTCCACACAATGTTTTTTTTTGTCACCGTGTTATGAGGTCTTTGTCCTTAAACCCCCAGTGGTTTTTGTCTGGGTACATCGGGTTGTGAGGAAATGATACAGGGGGCAGAGCCAAGTGAGCGACCTAGGAAACAAGTAGAAGAAGCCCCTTATCGTCTGTGTGTGTGGGGGTTGTGGATACAAGAGTGTACTTGTGAAGTTTTCAGTATGTCATTGCCCTGATTTATTTGGGATGGAGGAAACGCCCCGGTTTTTATCCAGCCCTAGACGAGGATGGAGCAGCATGGCTGTTGAAAGATGCGCCCATAGGCGCGTTTTTGGGGGGGGGAAATGCCTCCCCGGCTTTTTATCCCCAAAATAAAGACCACCGGGGGCCCGAGCCCAAAAAAACTAGGCACTTGTAAAGGTTTTTACGATCTTGGAGGCCGACGTTGGATTCCTTACAAGAGAGTTTTTGAAAGGTTTGGGGGCCTGGCGGATTGTTCCAGGTTTTATTCACCGGTTTTACCGTGGTTTTTGGGCAACCGAGATGGATATACCGGTTAGGTTTTTTTTGTTTCCGTCTGTGTTGATCAGGATGCGGGCCTTTGGTGACAGGCGGAAAAGGGGGGCGGAGCCCAGCGAAGCGAAAAGGGACCCGCAGTGTTGCTCTTGACTATGTTATTTGTTTGTTGTTGTTGATTTTGTTGTACCATGTCTTGGAGGCAAAAAATTAGAGGAAGGGTGTTTTTACATACAAACTTACATTTTGATGAGCCCAGATCCTCCTGCGAGAGTTCAAGGGACGTTTGTAGTAGGAGGGGTCCTGACCTTGCCATCCCCCCTTTTTCCCCGCAGCAAGAACGAGCTGGGGCCCCAGTTGATACACATTTGGACCCAGGGGGGCCCCTCACGGTTGTGGTGTACTGAATAAGTAGTTTATGATGGCCACTATGTTGAGGGGCCTGGAGGTACCCTTTGGACCGGGAGGGGGGAAGCATGAAAATAAATATGGCAAATCAACAATGGCCCTACCTGGGGGGGGGGTATGTATTTTATGTATGTCAGTTCATTAAGAGCCCAGGAATTTGGGCCCAAAAAGACCCCTGGTCAATATCACGACCATGGGCATTTGGCCCAAATTCACTGTTTGGCGCTTAGTTAGGTAGAACGATTTAGGGAAAAATTTTGACGTTGCGACCACTGGTCATGTCCTGACCAGTGGCATTTTGCCTTATTTCATTCTTTGTTGCCATTTATGAAGAACAAGTTCATGTGGACAAATTTTTTACGTCAAAAAGGAAAAAAATGACCATGGTCATGACACTGACCCGTGGTCAGGGAAAGTCATAAAATTTTTCACTGAATCGTTCTACACTAAGTTGCTGTCAAAAACAAAATTGTCCTGATGAGCACTGGCAGTGACACTGACCATGGTCCAAAAACCCCAAAAATGAATTGTTCACTGAAGTGTTCACACTAATACTGTCAAACAGGGAAATTGGGCAAAAAAAGACCATTTTTCCAAAGACCCCGACCATTTGTCAGCAACATTATAAACTGTTCACATGCAGTCGCAACGCCAAGCTACTAACTCTGAAACGTTACTAGTACTACTTTAGTCGCTTGACACACGTTCATGTATGTATGTATGTATGTACAGAGCAGTGCGTGCGCCAAAGAGCTGTTGTACTGCTTTTTTTTGCAAATTCTTGCTGGACCTGCAGGACTGTCTTATTGTTATTCCCCCATCTTTCCTGCTTTATGTTTACAGATTCAAACCTTGCTGGAGCTACTAGACTACCACGTGACCGAGTGTCGGCGTGGGGAGGGCTTGAGGGGGAGTGCCGGATTACGTGAGGAGTGTGATGAACCTCAGGACCCCCTGGCGTCAGTCCGTACCGTCCCTGAGGCACCTGGCCAGACTGGTGATAAACCAACACCTCCCGGAACGCTCCGCCACATTTATTACAGGTGTTCTGCCGGTGCTAACAAAACTGAAGAAAGATCCGGCATCACCACCACCTGTGCCACTACCAGCTCCGGCAACACCACCACCATCACCACCACCACCATCACCACCATCATCACCGACACCAGCATCATCACGACACCTACACACCACGACACCACCACCGCCATCACCACCACCACTGAGACCACTGCCAGCTCCAGCAGCTCGCCCCTGACCATGGGGCGAACTGGCCGCGGTCGTCCTAAGCGGACCTTGAGCCCCGCATCCAAGCTGCCTCTGTCCGAGCTTGTAAAAGACTATGTAGACAGCTACCCCTTCAGGGTATAGGAGGTATGTATGTATGTGCGTTAAATAGTATTAGATATATAAAGCTGACTGAAGTACTGACAGACAAAGAATTGGAGCCAGCCAGAGAGAGAAAGAAGGACGTGGGGACAGAGAGAGAAAGAGGGGGAATAGAGAGTAGAAGGTGAAAGATTCTCGATCATTACCCTGCTATCTGGACTACTTGATGATTGTTGTTGATTTGACAAGTTTGATGCATTATAGGTATTTGATATGCATGGCAACCAGGGGGGAAAGCACTGGGGACTGGCATGTTTTTCACGAATGAAGAACGAGAGATGACTTCACGGGTTCGTGGTTTTTTGGTTGTTGTTTCCCTCCTCCCTTTCCGTCCACACCTTATTTTCCATTCCCCCAAACCCCCGATCCTTCGCACCCCCGGGCCCCCTTTTTGTTTTCCCCCTTAACTCCTCTCCTTTACCTTCATCGCTTGTTCTCTCTCTCTCTCTCTCTCTCTCTCTCTTCTCCGCTCTCTCTCTCTCTCTCTCTCTCTCTCTCTCTCTACCTCTCTTCTCTCTCTCTCTCTCTCTCTCTCTCTTTTCTTCGCTCTGTATAGAAAAATCATTTTCTGCAAGTGATTCACATGCTTCATGTGTGTGATTTTTACAAGTCCTGTGTGTTGGCGGTGGTGTTGGTTGTGGTTTTTTTTTGTTTTTTTTTTTTTTTTGGGGGGGGGGGGTGGGTATGTATAAAATCATATATTGCATTTCTTGCCAGAATATGTACGCCATTCTGTGTTTTTTTCATTGCCTTTCCATTTTGTCTTGAACTTGTAGTTTTCAGCGTAATATCGCCTCTTTCCCTAGTGGAGTCTTCCTTCCTTTATATTTGTTTTTGGGCTTCCATTCATTTTAACTTCCCTTAATATTAAAACCTGTGGTTGATCTATATTGATTTAGTTAGTAATGTGTTGGACAGTGTTATATTGTACATTGTATTTTTTGAACATTTGTAAATTTACTGACCACTTGGCAGTAAAAATCGTCGGAGGTATGTGATCGAAAAAGAACAAGTTAACTTTTAAATTCCTTAAAAATTTAGGTGAATAGACAAAAACCCCGAGTTGTGAAACAGTAATTTGGCCTATTTACTGTAAATTTTTAGTGTTTTTGTGAAGTCCTTGTTTTGTATATTCACTGTACGAAATTTTGTTGTGTTGTTAATTTGGATTTGATACACATTGGAATGAAGTTGTACTATTTGTTCGCAGGAAAGGAAAGAGGGAATGTTTTGTTCTGTTACCTTCACCCCTTGTCAAAGACCCCTTGGTAATGACAATGAAAATATCAATCTCTCTCTCTCTCTTTGAACAAATTAAGAGGGGGGGATAAACAGGTGCAGGCTAACTATTCCTCGTCGTTTTATTTAATGACTTGGCAAAGATTTAAATGAAAAAACAACAAGATGCAAAGTATAAACGTTACTCAGTTTTTCTACAATCGCTTTTAATCGGCCCAATGTACTTCCGCGATAAATAACGGCCCAAATAACGGTTTTATCGGTTATTTAACCGAGGTGCACTTTAGAAACTGGTATTTTAGTCCTCACTGGGGTAAAGCTATGTTCTACCATAATTTCATACAGATCGGACAAATGTCAAAATAACGGTTTTTAAACGGTCAAATTTTGAAACATATTTGGAGATGCCATTTGTGTTGTGACAACCTTTTGTTTACTTATATTTCATTAATATCCACCAATACGTAGCACATAACGGCAAAATTACGGTTTTAAACGGTATATAACCGATGTGTACATTATTAAAATGGTTATTGTAGTCAATCACTGAGTAAAGCCCTATGTACATTCGGAACTTCATCCAAATCGGACAAATATGTCAAGAATAACGGTTTTAACAGTCGAATTGTGAAATCATATAAAGAAGTGCCATTTGTGAGTGATCACCTTTCAGTATACAAATTTCATTAAAATCCACTATCATATATATAAGAAATAACGGCCAAAAAACGGTTTTAACTTGTTTAATCGATTTTTAGCGTTACATCATTACATAGGAATAAGGCTCCGATTTGTCAAGATCAGCTAAACCGTTTATAAATCGGCCCCCCAAGTAACTTTCGTAGTAGTATTCACAAGAAGAAAAAAACTGTTGGGCCGTTTAGTAACCGATAGTATCGGCTATTTGGTCAAATTAAAACATCGGGCGTCATCCTTGACCTAGTGAACATACCATACTAATTTTCAGAAAGATGGGCCAAGGTATTTCTGAGATATTCCATAAAGATAGTAAAAAACCGTTACAGGCGATACGCCGTTAGTAACGGCTTATAAGGAGGGTAAAACTAAAACTCAGGGCATCATCGTGACAATATTGACATACTGTTATTTTCACAACGAGTCGGGCCACAGTACTTTTCTGAGATATGCCATAAAGAAGAAAAAAAAACACGTTACAGGGTTATACAGCCGTTAGTAACTTTTTATAACGGTATAATCTAATAATCATCGGGCATCATCGTGGCCCATAATGAACATTAACTACAAATTTTCAAAAAATATGGCCACGTACATTCTGAGATTTCCATATAAGAAGAAAAAAGTTACAGGCCGTTACTGCCGTAGTAACGGTTAAAACGGGGAAATTAATACATGGGTATCATCCGTGACCATTAATGAACATACTACACTATTTTCAGACAGATCAGCCAAGTACTTCTGAGATATTCCATTAAAGAAGAAAAACGTTACAGGGCGTTACAGCTGTTAGTTGACGGCTATAACGGTTAACTATGACATCGGGCATTATTCGGTCCCATTAATGAAATACCTACAAATTTCAAAAAGATGGCCGAGTACTTTTGTGATATTCATAAAAGAAGAAAAAGTCACAGGCCGTTACAGCCGTAGTTAACTGCCATACGGGGGGTTAAACTAAAACATCGGGCATCATCCGTGACCCATAATGAAGCACCTGACTCATTTTTACAAAGATCGGCCCAAGTACTTCATGAGATATTCCATAATGAAGGAAAAAAACCGTTACAGGCGTTACAGCGGTTAGGTAACGGTTATAACGGTTAACTAAAAACATCGTGCATTATTCGTGGACACATTATGAACATACTGCTAATTTTCAGCAAGATCGGCAAGTTACTTTTGAGATTATTTCCATATAGGAAGAAAGCCTTTACAGGCCGGTAAGCGTTAGTACGGCTATAACGGGTAAAACTTAATATTCGGGATCTTCCGTGGCCCATAATGAACATACTACAAATTTTCACTGAATGATCGGTCCGGTAGTTTTTGTCTGTGACGAGTGGCAAAACATTTTGACCACGGCACATCACAACACACACACACACACACACACACACACACACACACACTCACACACACACAACACACAGCATTTCTTCGTTTCCCATTTAAAGTATCCCTGGTGATAAGAAACTGGGGAGTAACAAAAATGTGAGAGAGTGAGAAGAGAGAGTGTGAGAGAGAGAGAGATTTGAGAGGAGAGAGAGTGAGCGAGAGATCGAACGAACGACGAAAAACGAACGAACGAAACGAACGAACGAAATTTGTTTTAATGAGGGAAAGTATAAGACATAGCAGGCTTGTTTGCATCTTGCCTCAAAAATGAAAATAGAAAACATTTCAAACACAAAAGCCCACCTCCACACCCAAACCATTAACAAAAACATCCAACCTGTCGAACAATCCTTTCAATGCATATAATAGCATTAACAACATCAATGAATGATAATGATTAAAAATGGATAACATTTCATTTCAAAATAAAAACCCCTGTCGCACATATACAATATGTAGGTCAAAACTTGTATCGGGGGTATGTATAAAATCAATATATTGCATTCTTGCAGAAATTTACGCCATTCTGTGTTTTTTCTTTGCCTTTCCATTTTGTCTTGAACTTGCTAGTTTTCAGCAAGTATATCGCCTCTTTCCCTGTGGAGTCTTCCTTCCTTTATATTTGTTTTTGCTTCATTCATTTTTACTTCCCTCTAATATAAACCTGTGTTTGATCTAAATGATTAGTTTAGTAATGACTGTGTTCATATTGTACATTGTATTTTCTGAACTTTGTAAATTACCTGACCACTTTGCAGTAAAATCGTCGAGAAATGTCATCCGAAGAACAGTAACTTTGTAAAATTCCTTAAAAATTTAGTGAATAGACAAAAACCCCGAGTGAAACAGTAAATTTGCCTATTTACTGTAAATTTTAGTGTTTTTGTGAAGTCCCTTGTTTTGTAAATTCACTGTACGAATTTTGTTGTTGTTGTTAACTTTGGATTTGATACACACTAGGAATGAAAGTGTACTATTTGTTCGCAGGAAAGGAAGAGGGAAATGTTTTTGTTCTGTTACCTCTCCCCCCTTGTCAAAAGACCCCTTTGGTAATGACAATGAAATATCAATCTCTCTCTCTCTCTTGAACAAATTAAGAGTGGGGGAAAACAGGTGCAGGCTAACTATTCCTCCGTCGTTATATTAATGACTTGGCAAAGATTTAAATGAAAAAACAACAAGATGCAAAGCATATAAACGTACTCCCATTTTCCAAATCGCTTATAAATCGGCCAAGTACTTTCCGAGATAAATAACGGCAAAATAACGGTTTTATCGGTTATTTAACCGATGTGCACTTTTGAAACTGGTATTTTAGTCCTCACTGGGCTAAAGCCTATGTTCCTACCAAATTTCATACAGATCGGACAATATGTCAAGAATAACGGTTTTTAACGGTCAAATTTTGAAACACTATATGGAGATGCCATTTGTGTGTGACAACCTTTCTGTATACTAAATTTCATTAAAATCCACCAATACGTAGCAAATAACGGCAAAATAACGGTTTTAACGGTTATATAACCGATGTACACTTATAAAACTGGTATTTTAGTCATCACTGAGCTAAAGCCTATGTACATTCGGAACTTCATCCAAATCGGACAATATGTCAAGAATAACGGTTTTTAACAGTCGAATTGTGAAACACTATAAAGAAGTGCCATTTGTGTGTGATAACCTTTCAGTATACCAAATTTCATTAAAATCCACACATAATATATAAGAAATAACGGCAAAATAACGGTTTTTTTAACTTGTTTAATCGATTTTTAGCGTTACATCACTTACATATGGAAAAAGGCTCCGATTTGTCACAAGATCATCTAAACCGCTTATAAATCGGCCAAGTACTTTCTTAGATATTCCACAAAGAAGAAAAAAACGTTTTGGGCCGTTGTAACCGATAGTAACGGCTATTCTGGTCAAATAAAACATCGGGCGTCATCCATGACCCATAGTGAACATACCTACAAATTTTCAGAAAGATGGGCCAAGTACTTTCTGAGATATTCCATAAAGAAAGAAAAACCGTTACAGGCCGTTACAGCCGTTAGTAACGGCTATAACGGGGTAAACTAAAACATCAGGCATCATCCGTGACCCATATTGAACATACCTGCTAATTTTCACAACGATCGGCCAAGTACTTTCTGAGATATGCCATAAAGAAGAAAAACCGTTACAGGCCGTTACAGCCGTTAGTAACTGTTATAACGGTAATCTAAAACATCGGCATCATCCGTGGCCCTAATGAACATAACTACAATTTTCCAAAAAATCGGCCACGTACTTTCTGAGATATTCCATAAGAAGAAAAACCGTTACAGGCCGTTACAGCCGTTAGTAACGGTTAAACGGGGAAATAAAACATCGGGTACATCCGTGACCATTAATAACATACTACACATTTCAGACGATCAGCCAAGTACTTCTGAGATATTCCATAAAGAAGAAAAACCGTTACAGGCCGTTACAGCCGTTAGTGAGCTATAACGGTTAACAAGCATCGGCTTTGCATAAAT
>CM031623.1:38492798-38495298 GCA_018398815.1 Conus ventricosus
GCTAAGAGATCCGCCTTGGCTCCAGTGTACAAAATACAGTGAAATCATTTAGGCAGCAAGAGAGCAATCATCAGGCAGTAGAAATTGCTGGTTGCAAGTATGCACCGTGACTTCATTCTAGATTGGAGCAGGGGATGGTAGATGTCCCCAGAGGCATGCCAAAGAAGTCCTCCAAGGACTGCTTGAAGGTAAGGTAAGGTGATGTTGCTTATAATCCAGCCGACCGCAAAGGGCCATATCAGGGCTGTCATCACGTTAAAATCAACTCGCAAGTCGTCAAAACACACGTACACACACATAATTCACGCATCTCTTTAAAATATACCTTCTAGAAAACGCACTAGAAACTTCATTAAAAATCTTTCTTCCGTAAAATCTTAGATCAGATGAAAAATGTTAAACTCTAGAAGGACTGAACATGAGATGTACTGCATGTGAGGCTATCAGGCTAACTGTGTTTGGCTATGTCAGGAAACAGGCAGTGTTTTGTGTGTTTGGGAGAAACTTGGGCATCATTTTGGGGTTGGTTCAGCAAGCTAGGGTAAGGTAATGTTGCTTATAGCCCAGAACAGTGCAAAGAACCATTCACGGCTGTCACCGCATTGGTGCAGCATACTTTGATCTGCTATGGTGATGCAACACCCAAAATTTCAAGAGGGTTGGCTTAAATGACTGCAATTTTTCAATTTCAAATGGCTGACTGATGCCTGAAACATATTTTTATTTTGTACATCACTACGAGCATATTTTT
The DNA here is from genome assembly GCA_018398815.1 of Conus ventricosus. Classification (NCBI taxonomy): domain Eukaryota; kingdom Metazoa; phylum Mollusca; class Gastropoda; order Neogastropoda; family Conidae; genus Conus; species Conus ventricosus. Next base: position 38,493,550 of record CM031623.1, read on the forward strand.
ATTTTGTAAATCACAGCGAAGAAAAAAAAGAAGTCTTTTAACAGCAACCCTGGCACGGATCCATCAGAGCACCTCAACTGTGCGGACAGTATTCACCACTCACCTGATGAGGTCTTTGTACAGCTGTTTGGTGAAGTCCAGGTAGGGCTCAATGTTGTCTTCATACTGACAGATCTGTCCTCCGAGACAGACGTGCTCAAACAGGCGGAACAGAACTGCTCGCGGTCTGACTCGTTGAAGGTGCAGTAGCTGTCTGAATCTTCGTTGAGCAGCATCTGGACCAATGGAAAATGGAGGTCAGATCTATTCCTTTTGCATCAGAAAAATGTGAATGGTAACTGTAACTCTGTCACAAGGCAGAGAATGAACCGGCCACACCATTCAGCCTAACGTTCTGCGAGGTGTGGCAATGATGACGACGGAGACAGAAAGTGCAATACCTTCCAAGTATGATTTTCTGATCTAACATCAGTTGGTTTGGGAGTTTACTAGAAAACCATCTGTGACAGGACAATCACAAGTCATGCTTTTCTAAACTAAACAACAGAACTATTTTCTGGAAAATCTTCCAAAGGTTAGCGGAAAAGGCATAAAAAGACACATAAACTGATTCTTGTTTTATTCTCTCTTCCATGCTATGAAACAAAGGGTGTGCTGGAAGACGGATACAAATTCTTCTATGTGCGAAAAGCCAACATTTCGAATGAAGAAAATGGACATGATAATGCTGCCTAACATGCCCCTCTGTTCACCCCGACGCTTGCTTCATTACAAATCTGGGCCACATGATGGATTGGTGACCTCTGCCACATCCTTCTTAAGACAATCCTCATGGATCAGCTAACACCAAAGACAGTGACATGAACTCACCACACACATGGATGCGACAAGGAGAATTGAAACCAAGGTCAAAAGAAACTTGTTTGCATCAGCAAGTTCGAGTTCAAGGGGACTGCTGTTGGATGGACACGATAGCGCCCTCTGGAGGGGATTGTTCACTCACGCTGGCTCTGTGACCAAGCTGTTGTTGTTGTTAGTAGGGGGGCTGTGGCAGATTACTGATGTATGTTGGATCAGAACAGACACCACTGAGCATCTACTGAAGTGGATGAAGAGAAGTGATTGCCCGTCATTTTCGTTGTCCTGAGTGTTTTGTATCTTGCCTGAAGAAGACCTAAGAAGTCGAAACGCGTCGCATTTTTGTCTTGTGATTCATTTGTCTATATTTTGTTGGTGCTTCGCTGTTAATTACATTTAAAATTTGTTTAGATTCCCGCCTGCAGTCGCCTCACATTGCAACTGAAAAAAAGGAAGATAAAAAGAAAAAGAAACTTTCTGAAAACTTTGACATGAAGAGACATGGATATGCAAAGGATAATTGCATCTAAGGTCAAAAGACATACAGGTCCTTAAAAGTTGTGGTGGCAGTAACACTGAACCATCTTCACCAACCCACCTGCCGCAGCTCATCAGAGGCTGTGAAGTCTTCGAAAAACTCATCCATGCATTTCCGGATGGATCCGCTAGGGCGCACGATCTGTTCGTCCTCGTACAGCTTGTCGAAGAAGCTCATGGACGTGATGGTGCATGGGATGAGGGTGGCGGTCACCGACTCTGCTGTCACACCTGCCCAGCATGGGAGACAACACATTCTGTTTCAGGAAACATTTTCCTAGGAAAGCATGCACGCACGCACGCACGCAAAACGCACACACACACACACACACACACACGCACACACACACACAC
>CM031623.1:38500298-38572660 GCA_018398815.1 Conus ventricosus
ACTGTAAGCTATGGTGCACACACACACACACACATGCTTTACAGGAATTTGGAAGATCAGAGAACACCTCTAACTACAAAATGAGAGGCCCTTCCCACCCCCACCTCCCAACTTCCATCTCTACTCATCAACTTTTACACGAGTTTTGGATACATCCCCACCCCCACCGCATCCCCTCTTTGTTAAAAATTTGGAAGGCAGCAGTCATGTTGCCACTACCTCCCCCAAAGCAAATACCTTCTGACACCCCTGGGTTTAGATCAATTATTTTTGTTTGTGTGTGCATATAACATGGACAATGCAACCAACATATAAAAGGGAAATGTAATACTGCAGAAAGGTGAGGAAGGAAAGGTGTCAGGACCAGCCATGACTCACCTACAGGACTCCATTTGTCAGATGTGGACAGGGTCTGCAGTGTGGCTGCCACAGTTTCATCCTTGAAGAAGTCCTGAACAGTATGAGAGGTGCATAAAAAAAAGGTTCACTGTATTAGTCATATAAATTTGATCTTACTGAGTTACTGAACTCTCAGTGCATGCACATGCATGCACACACGTGCATACATGCATGCACACACACACACACACACACACACACACACGCACACACACACACACACACACACACCACACACAAATGCATGTGCACACACGTACACACACACACACACACACACACACACACACACACACACACACACACAATTTGTCAACTGTACTTTCTTTTTTTCTTTTCCAGCAACTGACAGTCATTCATCCAATAAATAAAAAGAATAACAAAACCATGTGTCAAGCAGTTTCATGCACCCTTCAAGGCTTCATGTTTTGAGAACAAGTCATGGTATATAAGCAGCACGTGTTAAAAAAAAAAAAAAAGGATAACAAGTACAGCTGAATCTACAGCCATTCCATCTCCTCATGAATGAAAAAAAGTAGAAACTACAGGGCACCCACCAAAACAAACTGGTCCTTTTCATAGGCTTGAAACATTTGGTCAAAGGTGTACACCTGCGCTTTGATTCTTCCTTTCATGCACCTGTAAACAATACACAAAAACAAAAGTGAAAGACTTGAGGATTACTAGCAATAGTAGCATTTCATGAAAGATGAAGGTGAACAACTGAAATAAAAACAACAGGATGGAAAAAATTAAAGATTACGTAATGTCTACAATGATGATTTAAGATTTATTGTATGGCACTGCACTACATTAACAACCGTTCAAATCCAGTTTCCCCAGTGCATAGAAATGTGGGTCTATTACATGCAGAATGTAAAAAGGACTCAGAGGTTTGCTGTAAGAGGATTCCTGGGTGCAAGTTTATCTGCCCTCTGGCTACTAGCCATTTTCTTGCTTCTTGAAATCTATCTTGTTTTGTTGTTTTTTTCATTGCACCACAAATGCTGTCAAACATGAAAAGACGCTGTAACAAAACATTTGTCTCTTCTAACAAGGTTCCTAAGCTTGCTCCTCATCGGTCATAAACAAAGGGAGTGAAGCACTATACTATTATTTCCCATAGCCTTGTGAAATAACATTGAAACATGATACAAATTCATTGAAAAACAGACAAGAAGAACAATTCATTTCCATAGTCTGGGATGGTCAGAAATGTGTTCACAAACTCAGACAGACCAGGGATGTTTTTTTGGGGAAAAAAAAAGAATCTAGACCTTTGTTGCAGCAGGTTTGGTTTTGATTTTACCATGAAGGAAGCACTGCATCTGAACTAGTCTATACGATGTTACATATTCACTCTGACACCATCCAGAAGTCATCCTGATGAATTCAACATTTCAAGGACATGCGTTTTGTCACCCAGATGAACTCAAAATTCCAAGGACATGCGTTTGGTCACATTAATTAACCCTAACATTCCAAGGACATGCGTTTGGTCACATTAATTAACCCTAACATTCCAAGACATGGTTGCATGATAACTCAAATTTAGGACATGCTTCTGCCATCCTGATGAACTCAAAACTCCAATGACATGTGTTTTGTCATCCTGATGAACTCAAAATTCCAAGGAGATGTTATTTTGCTGTCCTGATGAACTCAAAATTCCAAGCACATGCGTTTTGTCATACTGATTAACCCTAACATTCCATGGACATGTGTTTTGGCATCCTGATGAACTCAAAAATTCCAAGAACATGCATTCTGCTATCCTGATGAACTCAAAATTCCAATGACATGTGTTTTGCCATTCTGATGAACTCAAAATTTCAAGGACATGCATTTTGCCATTCGGATGAACTCAAAATTCCAAGGAGATGTTATTTTGCCATCCTGATGAACTCAAAATTCCAAGCACATGCGTTTTGTCATTCTGATGAACTCAAAATTCCAAGGACATGCGTTTTGTCATCCTGATGAACTCAAAATTCCAAGCACGTGCGTTTTGTCATCCTGATGAACTCAAAATTTCAAGGACATGCGTTTTGTCATCCTAATGAACTCAAAATTCCAAGGACATGCATTTTGTCATACTGATTAACCCTAACATTCCAAGGGCATGTGTTTTGTCATACTTATTAACCCTAACATTTCAAGGGCATATGTTTTGTCATACTTATTAACCCTAACATTCCAAGGGCATATGTTTTGTCACACTGATTAACCCTAACATTCTAAGGGCATGTGTTTTGTCATACTTATTAACCCTAACATTTCAAGGGCATGTGTTTTGTCATACTGATCAACCCTAACATTCCAAGGACATATTTTTTGCCATCCTAATGAAGTCTAACATTCCAAGGGCATGCATCTGCCATCCTTATGAACTCCAACATTCCAAGGGCATGTGTTTTGCCATCCTTATGAACTATCACATTCCAAGGCATGTGTTTTGCCATCCTGATGAACTCCAACATTCCAAAACATTCATAAGCTGATGCTGTCACTCATCTCAAATTCATCTTCAACCTTGAAAGTCTGGAGAGAAAAAAAGTGAAGGGGGGAGGGTGGAAGGCAGATCAAACATCATCTGTTAGAGGTTTATTTGTGGTGCAGAGGGAGTGATATAAAACTATTCGTAGGAGCATTTAGCTTTGTCTTTTATGATATTTGTTGTTAACTTTTACTGCTAGTATTCATAGAACAACCTTACTACTAAGGTGTACAAAATAATCTTTGTATTTCCTCAAAAAGTTTTTACTTTGACTTTTATTACAACTGTTTCACTATGAGTGAATCAAGTGGGAGTGATCGTCATTTGAATTTCTGTATGACAGAAAACTTTGATACCTGTCAAGTTTCATATTTTTTTAACCTACAAAAGAACAATACATAAAAGTGTGAATGGCAAAGGCTGCTGTTGTGTGCACCAGTGGTAGAATAGAGTAAGTATTTGATTTTCATACATGTAAATTTAACTCTCTCTCTCTCTCTCTCTCTCTCTCTCTCTCTCTCTCTCTCACACACACACACACACACACACACACACACACACACACACACACAAACACACATCAAGCTGGAAATCACAGCTGAACAGTTTGTGTAAGTTTAGTTGCAAAGCGAGACGACTGCAGGCGGAAATCTAAACAAATCTTAAATAAATGTTAGCGAACCGCCCAGAGAACGTGGACAAACGAGTCACAAGACAAAACACAGCGCGTTTCGACCTCTTAGGTCTTCGTCGGGTGATAAATAAATGAATAAAACAATCGAAAATTCACTTAGCTTTGATCGCTTCAGATCGCTTAGGGTTCAGCGCAAGGAAGAAGGCGTTGCGATCTGAAGCGATCAAAGCTAAGTGAATTTTCGTTGTTTTATTCGTTTATTTATCACCCGACGAAGACCTAAGAGGTTGAAACGCGTTGTGTTTTGTCTTGTGACTCATTTGTCCACGTTCTCTGGCGGTTTGCTAACATTTATTTAAAGTTTGTGTAAGCCATCAGATGTTAATATTTCAGTATGCAAGCTTTGTCTTCAGATCTTTATATTTGGACTGAAGACACCTAAATGTTCTGGGTAAAGACAGACAGAGGGAAGCAGGGGGGGGGGGGGGGTGCAGGGGGGGGGGAAAGATCAGTTTGTTGTCAGATTAACACAAGGAGTGAGAGACACCGAGACAATGAGAGAGGGCTGAGGGGAGGAGAGGGTGATTTTTCTTTCCATTGTAAGCACATCATGATCAAGAATAATCATATTGTTTTTTTCTTCATAGTGTAAAGGTGAATCATCTTGACGAGATGAGGCGATAAAACGCTGAAAGGAAGCAATGTTTATAAACTAAAGCAAGTGTGGGATACAGGAAAACCAATAACCTGATTACAGATGAAAAGTGGACCTATTATTATCGCTGCTTTTAAGAGGTTTGCACATAGTTTACAGCTGTTTAAAATATAAGCATTTAAATGCTGCTCACTAAATTTTCTATGCACATCCTTGTCTTCCTTCATAACCACAAAAGTACCACTGGGCCTATTCTGGAAATTTCTTCGACTTTCTCAGCTGACGACTTGTTCAGTCGCTTCGTGGAACAGAAAACTTCGTTCACGGCTCCTCTTCATAATTTCTGTGACTTTAGAGCTGGTTCTGATAAATGATAAGGAACTCACCATTTCATCAAATTATCTTGATTATCTTTGTCGGATAAAGATGGGAAAGTTTGCCTTTGATCTGGAGAAAAGAGAATTTCTTCGAAGCGTCCGCCATGTTGTGTCTCCAACCACGCTAACGGAAGTGACTTTTGCTGCTATTATGCCAAAACGATGCGTTTTGTCCTGGACGAATAAATAAACCTGATTCTTAGTAGCGCTTGAAAGACGAATCAGCCGACATTCTGCTTCTTGTTTTTGCATTTTATTCATTCATTCATTCAGTCAGTCAGTCCTCTCTCTCTCTCTCTCTCTCTCTCTCCTCTCATCTCTCTCTCTCTCTCCCCTCACGAGTAGGTTTTTTGAATGTTTGTCATTTACAAAATAAGCTTAATGATGTATCTGATATTCTTTTCAATCATGGTAAAAGCTTCCACATTTTCGGCTTTTCGGAAACAAGGTTATCTCACCAAGTGTCCGACTTAGAACTAACAATACCAGGCTATAATGTTGTGCGCAAAGACCCATCCAAATTTAGAGAAACGGGTCTTATTATATATATTCATCAAAGTTTAAACTTTAAGCAAATCTCCTCTCTAGAAAAATACCAAGTAGAATCGTTATGGATCGCAATACAGCTGAAAAAATCGAAACCTATTCTTATAAGCTTTATATATAGAAACCCGGCGGAGCGAACTGATTGGATAGATGAATTCTCTTTAATGATGGAGGAAGCATCCTTATTCTCTTATGAAAATATACTACTAGGTGATTTCAATATTGATTTACTAAAATCGAACAAATCTTGGACAGAAACTTACAAATCATTTAACCTCGACCAACTAATAGACAAACCAACAAGAGTCACCGCTACCTCCCAAACACTTATTGACCATATATATACTTCTTCAGTTAACACCATGATAGAAATATGCTCACCGACGTTCGGTTGTAGCGACCATTCTCCAGTATGTTTTACGTGGTCCAAGCGAGGAGTTAAAGTTCCAAAAAATTTCCACAAGATAATTACCTACAGAAACTTTTCAAAATTTGACAATGACTCCTTTCAGCGGGATTTAATGAACTCATTCCTTTCCACGGTCTATCAATTCACAGACCCCGACGAGGCTTTAGAAGTCTGGTATCATAGTTTCCTTAATGTTTATAATAAGCATGCCCCATTTAAAACAATGCGTGTTAGTAACAATCCTAAAAAACCCTGGATAACTAAAGATATAGACACTGCTACCGACTTAAGAGAGTCGCTGTTAGTATCAGGGAGTCGAGATTCCTATAAAAAACAAAGAAACTTAGTCAATTACCTAAAACGATCGTCAAAGAAAAAGTATTTTCAAAATCTTATTTCTTCCAAAGCAGATAACAGATCTATTTGGAAAGCGATAAACGAGCTTACTAATAAAATGTTAAAGGTCATACTACCTCGCCAAAAGATTTATCATCTGATGTCTTGAATTCACATTTTTGGCGTAGCTAACTCAACAATAAAAATAAACAGAACGTCAGAAAATAAATTGGATATTCTTCAGGACTTTTGCAATTCTAGAAATATATCCTCTCTGTCAAATATACCATTTATGGGTGTGCATGAAGTGTATAAATCTCTTAGTAGCCTAAAACAAAGTAACACAAGTGGTCTTGATGGCATTGATGGGAAAAATCTTGAAATTGTCAGCCCCAGTAATCGCCGAAACGCTTACCTACATCTACAACCTATGCCTTGCAAAAAATTATATTCCAAAAGCTTTTAAAGTTGCTAAAGTTATACCCATCTATAAATCAGGTGACTATGCTGATCCCTCAAATTATAGACCCATCTCCATCTTGTCTATACTCTCTAAACCCTTGGAAGATCACATAAACAAACACATTCTTAATCATTTCAACTCCTTCGAACTGTTTCATCCAAACCAGTCCGGATTCAGGGCCAACCATTCTTGTCACACAGCATTAACTAGTCTTGTTGACCAGTGGCTTACTAACATAAACAATAATAAAATCACAGGTGCTCTAGTAGTAGACTTTATGAAAGCATTTGATGTCGTTGACCACAGTCTTCTACTTGAGAAATTAAAGATCTATGGCCTAACTGACAACGCTTTGGAACTTCTATCTTCATTTCTCTCAGACAGGAAACAGTGTGTTTCGGTAAATAGATCAAATTCTTCCATTCTACCTGTTAAGTACGGCGTCCCTCAAGGCTCAGTCCTTGGGCCAATACTATTTTCTGTATATATAAATGATCTACCTCTGTTTTTTTACAACTTTATGTGAGATGTTTGCCGATGATACCACTATCCACACCTGTCACGATCGATTAGATAACATTTTTATCTCCTTACAAGAAAGTATCAACAAGTTATCTGAATGGTCTGAACTCAATCATATGCGACTCCACCCCCAAAAAACTAAATACTTATTGATTACTACCAGGCAAAAACGTCAAAATCTTTCTTGTAGCAATCATTACCTTTGTATTAATGGCGAAAATCTCGAGGAAGTTGATCACCATAAGATCCTAGGTGTTATTATTGATAACAATCTGTTATGGTCGAATCATATTGCGTTAGTATGTAAAAATGTGTCCAGAAAGATTTACCAGCTTTCCAGAATAAAACACTTTTTAGATCAACATAGCCGTAAGTTGTTCTTTCATGCCTATGTTGAATCTTACATAAACTATGCCTCAACAATATGGGATTCCGCTAGTGATAATATTTTAAAACCTTTATTCAGTTTACATAGACGTGCCATTAAACTGATCCTCCTGAAGTCCTCCTCCCCTACTTTCTCACAATATAAAACATTTAGAAATTCTGCCTCTAAAATGGAAGCTAGTTTACAACAAAGCTCTCTTTATGTTTAATATAATGTCCGACCGTGCCCCAATGGCTTTGAAAAATAGATTCGAAATGAATAAGATTCGTCATGTTTACAAGATAAAAGTACCTCTTCCGAGAATCGATCTGTTTAAATCAAGCTTGTTGTACTCTGGTGGCTGCTTATGGAATTCTGTTATAACTTCATTCGATGTAAATACAAGCCTCCGAGTCTTTAAAAACAAATATCAAACACACCTTATGACGCAATACATGAACAGCATCTCCTGATCCTTATGGTAAGTGAATATTTGCTTTTATATCCGGCCCTCTCTCTCTCTCTCTCTCTCTCTCTCTCCTCTCTCTCTCTCTCCTCTCTGTTTGAGTAGGGTTGGTTGTGAACGGAGGGGTAGACGGGTTGAGGTGGGGTGTTTGTTACGAGGGGCGAGGATGGAATTGTTTGCAGAGAACACGGGATAGAGAGGAAAGGGAAATTGCGTGCGAATCTGGAGGGCGCAAAAATGTGTGTTGTACGCCCCCTTCCGGAACAGATTCTAGGTTTCAATATTGATTTACTATCATGTGGATTTATATTTGTGATTATTATGTGTTCTGTATTTCTATCTTTTCAGATCATGCTATTCGATAGATGTAATGTTTGACAATACATATGTGTATATGTGCGCATGGGGTTATATTTGAATTGTAATGTTATCATTTTTAATCATTATCATTCATTGATGTTGTTATTGCTATTATTATTGCTTTGAAAGGATTGTTCGACAGGTGGATGTTTGGTTAATGGTTGGGGTGTGGAGGGTGGCTTTTGTGTTTGAAATGTTTCTTTTTCATTTTTGAGGGCAAGATGCAAACAAGCCTGCTATGTGCTTATTCTTTTCCCTCATTAAACAAATTTCGTTCGTTCGTTCGTTCGTTCGTTCGTTCGTTCGTTCGTTCTCTCTCTCTCTCTCTCTCTCCTCTCTCTCTCTCTCTCTCTCTCTCTCTCTCCATTTTTGTACTCCCAGTTCTTATAGAACAGGAGTACTTTAGAATGGGAACGAAGAAATGCTGTGTTGGTGTGTGTGTGTGTGTGTGTGTGTGTGTGTGTGTGGTGTGTGTGTGTGTGTGTGTGTGTCCGTGGTCAAAATGTGTTCCACTCGCTCCAGACAAAACTACCGGACCGATCTTTCTGAAAATTTGTAGGTATGTTCATTATGGGCCACGGATGATGCCCGATATTTTAGTTTACCGTTATAGCCGTTACTAACGGCTGTAACGGCCTGTAAAGGCTTTTCTTCTTTATGGAATATCTCAGAAAGTACTTGGCCGATCTTGCTGAAAATTAGCAGGTATGTTCATTATGTGTCACGAATAATGCACGATGTTTTAGTTAACCGTTATAACCGTTACTAACCGCTGTAACGGCCTGTAACGGTTTTTCTTCTTTATGGAATATCTCAGGAAGTACTTGGCCGATCTTTGTAAAAATGAGCAGGTGCATTCATTATGGGTCACGGATGATGCCCGATGTTTTAGTTTACCCCGTTATGGCAGTTACTAACGGCTGTAACGGCCTGTGACGGTTTTTTCTTCTTTATGGAATATCTCAGAAAGTACTCGGCCGATCTTTTTGAAAATTTGTAGGTATGTTCATTATGGGTCACGAATAATGCCCGATGTCTTAGTTAACCGTTATAGCCGTCACTAACGGCTGTAACGGCCTGTAACGGTTTTTCTTCTTTATGGAATATCTCAGGAAGTACTTGGCTGATCTGTCTGAAAATGTGTAGGTATGTTCATTAATGGGTCACGGATGATACCCGATGTTTTAATTTCCCCGTTTTAAACCGTTACTAACGGCTGTAACGGCCTGTAAACGGTTTTTCTTCTTTATGGAATATCTCAGAAAGTACGTGGCCGATTTTTTTGGAAAATTTGTAGTTATGTTCATTATGGGCCACGGATGATGCCCGATGTTTTAGATTACCGTTATAACAGTTACATAACGGCTGTAACGGCCTGTAACGGTTTTTCTTCTTTATGGCATATCTCAGAAAGTACTTGGCCGATCGTTGTGAAAATTAGCAGGTATGTTCAATATGGGTCACGGATGATGCCTGATGTTTTAGTTTACCCCGTTATAGCCGTTACTAACGGCTGTAACGGCCTGTAACGGTTTTTCTTCTTTATGGAATATCTCAGAAAGTACTTGCCCATCTTTCTGAAAATTGTAGGTATGTTCACTATGGGTCATGGATGACGCCCGATGTTTTATTTGACCAGAATAGCCGTTACTATCGGTTACAACGGCCCAAAACGTTTTTTCTTCTTTGTGGAATATCTAAGAAAGTACTTGGCCGATTTATAAGCGGTTTAGATGATCTTGTGACAAATCGGAGCCTTTTTCCATATGTAAGTGATGTAACGCTAAAAATCGATTAAACAAGTTAAAAACCGTTATTTTGCCGTTATTTCTTATATATATGTGTGGATTTTAATGAAATTTGGTATACTGAAAGGTTATCACACACAAATGGCACTTCTTTATAGTGTTTTTACAATTCGACTGTTAAAAACCGTTATTCTGACATATTGTCCGATTTGGATGAAGTTCCGAATGTACATAGGCTTTAGCTCAGTGATGACTAAAATACCAGTTTTATAAGTGTACATCGGTTATATAACCGTTAAAACCGTTATTTTGCCGTTATTTGCTACGTATTGGTGGATTTTAATGAAATTTAGTATACAGAAAGGTTGTCACACACAAATGGCATCTCCATATAGTGTTTCAAAATTTACCTTTTAAAAACCTTAAATTCTTGCCCAAATTGCCCGATCTTATGAAATTTGGTAGAACATAGGCTTTGCCCAGTGAGGACAAAAATACCATTTTTTCAAAAGGCAAAAATTCGGTTAAAAACCGAAAAAAACCGTTATTTTTTTTCCGTTATTTACCGAAAGTACTTGCCGATTTATAACGTTTGGAAAAGGGGATCGTTTATATGCTTGCACTTGTTGTTTTTTTCATTAAAATTTTGCCAATCAAATATAACACGGGGAATAGTTACCTACCTTTTTTCCCCCCACTCAAATTTGTTCAAGAGAGAGAAGAGTTGATATTTCATTGTCATTACCAAAGGGGTCTTTGACAAGGGGGAGAGGTAACAGAACAAAAACTTTTCCCTCTTCCTTTCCCGAACAAATAGTACCTTTTTTTCCTAGTTGTATCAAATCCAAAGTTAACAAAAAAAAAAAAATTTCGTACAAAATTTAAAAAAACAAGGGACTTCACAAAAACACAAAAATTTTACAGTAAATGGGCAAATTTACTTTTTTTTCACTGGGGGTTTTGTCTTTTCCTAAATTTTTAAGGGAATTTTACAAATTTACTGTTTTTTTTTGGGATAAAATTTCCCCGGATTTAACTGAAAAGGGTCGGGAAATTTACAAAGTTCAAAAAATAAAAGTACAAATGAACACGTCATTACAAACAAATCATTTAATCAAACACAGGTTTATATTGGGGGAAAAAAATGAATGGAAGCAAAAACAAATATAAAGGAAGGAAGACCCCGGGGGAAAGAGGCGAAATTTCTGAAAATAAAAGTTAAAGACAAAAGGGAAAAGGGCAAAGAAAAAACACAGAAGGCGTAAATTTTCTGCAAAAATGAAATTTTTGATTTTATACATACCCCCCCCCCCAAAAAAAAAAAAAAAACAAAAAAAACAACAACCAACCCCACCGTCCAACACACGGGCTTGTAAAATTACACACAGAACATGTGAATTCACATGCAGAAACTGTTTCATTACAAGCAAAAAAAGAGAAGAGGAGAGAGAGAGAGAGAGAGAGAGAAGAGAGAGAGAGAAGAGAAAGAAGAGAGGCAGAGAGAGAGAGAGAGAGAGAGAAGAGAGAGAAAAAGCGATGGGGTAAAGAGGGGATGAGGGGGGGGAAAACAAAAAGGGGGGGGGGTGCAAAGGGAGGGGGGGGGGGGGAATGGAAAAAAAAGGTGGTGGACGGAAAGGGGAGGGGAAACACCATAAAACCACAAACCCTGATGTCTCCCGTTCGTCTTCGTAAAAAACATGCCATCCCAGTGCTTTCCCCCCTTTTGCATGCATACAATATTTTAATGCACAACTTTTAAAAAAACAAAACACATAGCCAATCAGTGTTGATAGAAAATTTTTTCACTTTCTCTCTCTTTTCCCCCCTTTCCTCCTGTCCCCACGCCCTTTTTTCTCTCTCTGGCTGCTCCATTCTTTTCGTCAAAATTCGTCGCTTTATTTTCTAATACATTTAACGCACATACATACATACCTCCTAAAACCCGGGGGGTACTTTACTAGTCTTTTACAAGCTGGGACAAGCAGCTTGATGGGGGGCCAAGGTCCGCTTAAGGACGACCGCGGCCAGTTCGCCCATGGTCAGGGCGAGCTTCGGGAGCGGCAGTGGCCAGGGGTGGGGTGATGCGGGGGTGGTGCTGGGGGTGTAGGTTCGGGGGTAAAGCGGGTGGGGTGATATGGGGGGATGGTGGTGGGGTGATTTGGTGGTTTTCCCGGAGCTGGTAGTGGCACAGGGGGGGTGACCCGGACTTTTCTTCATTTTGTTAGCCCGGCAGAACCCCCGAAAAAATGGGCGACGTTCCGGGGGTTTTGTTTATCCCATCGGCCAGGTGCCTCAGGACTACGGACTGACGCCAGGGGGTCCGGGGTTCACACACCCCCTCACAATCCGGCACTCCCCCCAAGCCCTCCCCACGCCAAACCCCCGGGGGCCCACGTGGATCTAGTACTCCACAAGGGTTTTTTGAATCGAAAACATAAACGGGAAAGATGGGGAATAACAATAAACAGTCCTGCAGCCCAGCAAGAATTTGAAAAAAAAAGCAGTACACAGCTCTTTGGCGCACCACTGCTCTGTACAACATACATACATACTAAAAGTGTCAAGCGACAAAGTATACTATAACTTTCAAAATTTGTAGTTTGGGCTTGCGACTGCGTGAACAGTTTAAATGTTCTGACAAAAGGCAGTGTCTTTGGGAAAAAAATGGTCTTTTTTCCCCCAAATTTTTTCCCTGTTTGACAGCTAGTTATGAAACGATTCAGTAAACAATTCATGGGGTTGACCAGGGGGTCAGTGCCCCACGCCAGTGCCACTAGGCACAATTTTATGTTTGACAGAAACCTTAGTGTAAAAAGGGTTCATTGAACAATTTATGCTTTTCTGACCACTGGTAGTGCCTGACCATGGTCTTTTTACCCAACCGACGTCATAAATTGCCACTAAAATTTGTTTTTCACTAAATGGCAATCAAAAAATAAATAAGGCAAAAAGCCCACGGGTCTTTGACCGACCATGGTCAGCAACGTCATAATTGTTCACCTGAACCGTTCACAAAAACTAAGCTCCCAAAACAGGAATTTGGGCCAAATACCACGGGTCATGATATTGACCAGGCATTTTGGCCCAAATTCCTGGGCCTTAATGCACCAGACAACATCAAACAAACAACATCCAGTAGGGCCATTTATGATTTTGCCTATTTGATTTTTCAGTGCCCCGCCCCCAGGTCCCCAAAGGGGTACACTCCAGCACCTCAACATAGTGGCCACATAAACTACTTTTTCCAGTACACCCACAACCGGAGAGGCCCCGGGGTCCCCAAGGTATCAACTCGGTCCCCACTCGTTCTGCGCAGGAAAAGGGGATGAAAAGGGTCAGGCCCCCTCCCTACACAAACCCCCCCTCTGAAGCTTCGCGAGGATCGGGGCTTAAATCAAAATTAATTTTGTAGTAAAAACACCCTTCCTCAATTTTGCCTCCAAACAGGGTAAACACAATCAGACAAAAACAAACAAATAACTAGTGAAAAGAGCAACACCCGGGCCTTTCGTTTTCGTGGGCTCCGCCCCCTTTTTTCCCCGCCTGTCCCCAAAGGCCCTTTTTTCCTGATCACCACAACGAAAACAAAAAACACTACCAGTATTATCCATCTCGTTTCCCAAAAAACCACGGAAAAAACCGGAATAGTCCTGGAAAATCACCCCGGGCCCCCAAAACCTTTTTTTTTTAAAAAAACCTTTTGTAAGGAGATCCAACGTCGCCTCCAAGAGTCTAAGAAGCCTTTACAAGTGCCGAGTTTTTTTATACGGGGGCCCCCGGGCTGGTCTTTTTTGTGGGGATAAACGGCCATGGGTAGGCATTCCCCGCCCCCAAAACGCGCCTAGGACGCATCTTTCAACAGCCATGCGCCCACCCCTGGGCGGGGAAAATACCAGGACGTTTCCTCCGTCCAAATAAGAGTCGGGCAACTACATACTGTAAAATTCACAATACACCCCTTGAAAATCACAACACACACACACACAGACAACAAAGGGTGCTTCTTCTACTTTTTCCTAGGTCGCCACTTGGCTCTGCCCCCTGTATCATTTCCCACACACCCCATTACCCAACAAAATCCCGGGGTAAAGGGAAATGCCTCGATGAACACGGAAAAAAAAAAGCTTGTCGTGGGAACGGGTGCAACACTGTGCCCAGAAGGGGGAAAGGGGAAAAGGAAAAAAATGGGGGGAGGGGAAAAAAATTTGGGGGGGGGAGGGAAAATCGGGGATTGGGGGGAAAAAAACGGGGGGAAGGAAAAAGGAGGGGGGGAAAAATTTTGGGGGGGAGGGGGAAAAAAACATATATTAGGGGACCTTGGGGGGCGGTGGGTGGTTTGGATTTTTTACAACCTGAAAATTAAAACTAAAATAAGCAAGACCAAAAAAATTTCCCATACATTTTATAAAACACACAGTTTTAACCAACTACTTTTAGCAAAAATTCTCTAAACTTTTTAAGACATATTCATATATTTTAAATTTTCAGACCTTTAAGACATATCATATATTTATATTTTCACCCTTTTTAAAAGACATTTCATATAGTTTAATAAAAATCCATCTCCTATAAAATATATTTATAAATTCATTTTTAAACATAAATTTTTTAAGACATTTCATATATTTCAATATTCACTAGATTTAATGGGATACTTTTTTAAAAAAATATATAACCCTACCACATTGGCTCGGGGACTTGTCACAGCAACGGGTTTTACCGAGCGGGAGGGGCAGGGAACCTATAGGGAGCCAGCAGATGCCGTTCTAAATCCCGGTGGGGTGGTGAAAAGGGTATGAACTCGTCCGTTTTGGGGCTTAAAGTTCATAAATGTCGGCCCTGAACGGCGAGGGGAACAGATTCCTTTCACACATTTTCCATTCAAACTGCTGTCTTTTTGCACTCCTCTGCGGCTGGTCCTGCCCCCTTGTATGCTCTGTCTACAACCCTGCACGAAAAAAACAAAACACAAAGGAACATCAGAAAGGAAAAAAACATTACGAAAAAAAAGATCAAAATGCAAAAAGAACTTTGGGTGGGTTCGGTAGTGGGTATTTGTCTATTTAAAAACGGGTTTTAACTTCTTTTTTTTTGGGGTGACTATTCGTTAAAAACCCCAGTGTACCGTAGAACCACGGGCTTTGTATGGTCCGTTAAAGTAACCGAAAAGCAAAACCAAAAGGGAAAATCCCGTCTCTGGGATGAAGGGATTTTCCATCCCCGGGACGGACACGGGAAAGTAACTCCCAGGATAACCGACTTTTGAGAAACTTTTTGTCTGAGGAATGATACTAGGTTTTTTTGACAAAACCGTCCCCCCGCTCTTTTTTGGGGATCGGGGTCTGGAATGATTAAGAAGGGGGCGGCGTGTGGGGGTTGAGGGGTTTTTATGTAGACGCCCGGGGTTTTTCCCAATCAGCGTGGACATTTGGTGCACGAAGTTTCATCGACAAGAAAAAGTACTTCCGCTTCTCCATCCTACTTTTCTGCTGAAATTGCAGCATATTGGTAGATCGGGGTGGGGTGGGAGGGGAACGGGGAAAACCCCTGTGTGGCAAATCTCTCTGGCGTGATGAATCCACGGAGAGGTATTTTGCGGTTTTTTTAAACAACGGTTGTAACTTCTTTTTTGGGCTTTACGTATACGGTTAAAAACCGAGTAGGGACCATAACTTAGGGTTTGTATTGGGGCCTTTTTGAAACCAAAATTTAACTTAAAGGTACTCCCGTCTTGACAACCCTAGGTAAATCCCTCTCTTACTGACCGGAATTAACTCCGCAGGAAGCCCACCTCAAAAAGCTTCGTTGATATGAATCCAAGGTAGCGTTTTTTATGACAAAACCTCTCCCTGCTCTTTCTGGGGATTTGGGGTCGGAAAGGTTAAGAAGGGCGCGGCATCCTGGGGTTGAGGGGGTTTATTAGATGCCCGGGTTTTCTTAAAACAAAACCCCCGTGGACATTGGCTTGCCGAAATTACATCGACAAGTAATATATCTTTTGCTCTCCCTCGTACGTTGCTGCGAAATCGCAGTAGTATTGGGTAGGATCGGGTGGTTTTGGAGGGTGAACGTGGGAACCCTCTGGGTGGGCATTACTTCCCGGCTGTATAAATCAACGGGGAGAGCTTTTTGATGTGGTAGGATCACCTTCTGTGGTGTAGATTCTCCATAAAAATCAAACGCCAAATCGGTGCTTTTCGATCTTTTCACGTCCGGGAAAAGCCACTCCCTTTTTGCTACACTCAAACGTAACTCCGGGGGGATGGCTGGCCCAAGTAATTCGGTTTCGTGAACTGTACGGCCTTTCAGCATTTTTCCTATAGCGTCCCTGTTGGTAACTGGCATTTAACGACTCTCCAGGGGCTGGCTTTCCCCGCATGACGGGGTTTTATATTTATCCATGGATTTTCTTTTGTGCAGTTGGCTTTTTGGTACTGACTTACATTACAAATTAACATCACCCCTGGGGGTCCCGTGTACCCGGCCCAAAATCGCGCCATCGACCCCCACAAAAAAATTAAAAAAGTAGAATCTTTTTCTCGTTTTTTGTCCAAAAAACCCCGTTGTCTTACGCAAACGTTGCTACTTGCCACCGCTTTTTTAGCAGTTACTGGGAAAAAAGGGGGAGGAAAAAAAGGGGAAAAGGGAAAAAAAACGAGGGTAAAATGTAAATGAAACAAAATCCGGGAGAGGAAAACCCCCAAACCCGGGAACAAATCAGGGAAGGGGGGAAAAAAAACTTATAAATTTGGTTTTTCTAAAATCTTCCTGACCAAAACCATGCCCATTTCCCACCCCGGCCTGCAAAGGCAAATCAAAACCTTAAGAAACCCCCCCCCATTTTTCTTCCCCCCATTTTTTCCAGGAGCCCCCCTGTTTCCCCCGTACGATCTGACAGACACAAGCATGCGAACCTTATTTTTTGGAACTGTCACCCGCAAAAACCCCCCCCTTTGGGAAAAGTTTTTCAATGAAGATTTACCGAGCCGGGGCGCTCTGGCCTACCCCGATCTGGGACAGTATTTACCCTCCCCCCCCGATGCGGATTGACGCGAGGCTGTTATTTCAGGGTGCAGGCAAATGCAAAACAATTCCTTGGTTTTGTCCCCCTCTGTTTTACCGAATGTGCAGAAAACCCTACCCGCCCCCAAAAGTTACAACCTTACGACACGCCCTGTTTCCCCATGGCCATGGGTTTCCTTCAACCACGTTTGTGTTACCCTGTTTCCGGGGCATTTGGGGGAGGCCATCGAAAAATTTTTCCCAATCCGGACTCTGCCTACCAACATCGTGAAAAATGCGGAGCACGGCCATATATCCACCTGCGGAGGGGAAAAAAAAAAATCTGGGGCTACAACTCCAAAATAAAAAACCCCCCGGGATCGCTAACGTTTTCAAAAAATTCCCCCAATCGCCTGGAACTGGCAAGGTTCCAGATGGCTTTCCGAGACAGGTGTAATGCGGGTAAAGAGGAGTTTGACCTGCTGCCGAAATTCGCTCCCCACTGGTTTAAAGGGAGTACACGCCTGAGCAACGAAATCGCATGGGCCCTTTTACCAGCTACTGGAAAGGCAACGCGACCTTCTGCGGAAGCGCAGGAGATATGAAGCGATCGGCGCAAAGAGTTTTTTCACAAGTCCCTTCCCGCTCTTGCCCGAATTCAATCAAGCAACGCCATCATGAACCGCATGATCCAAGGGAGCTTTCTGGGTGACGATGCTGCCATGCCACAGAGAAAGGATATGGGGTTTAGATCTGTCCGAAGGAGCGGGGCTTTAAAACGGCATCACTTCACCCCACCTCTTCAAGGGGCCTTTTCGGGGTTACCCGAGGGGGGCGCAGCGGAGGTGCGAAAATCTTTACCTTGAACAGGGCGGCTTCCGTAAAAAAGAAAAAACCCCACCCGTCCCCCCCCCTCGCCCCAAGCCCGCAACCACCACAATTTTTTTTTTGTTAAACACTTCATATATTTTACTGCTTAACCCCTAGGAGACGAACCTGCGGAGATGCGTGTATACCTACTGTGCTCTTCATAGGGAATCGAACGTCCCAAGACTCTGGGGCACTGGGCGAATGACTTCGGTTTTTGCGAGCCCCGGATCAATGGGGGGACAAGACAGGGTTTTCCATATTGGTGAGAGTGACAGTGGGGACACTTACCTTCCCTGTTTTGACCAGACACCAAATTGGATATCATAATGGAGTTTCTTCTTTCTGTACGTGTATATCCGGTGAAAAAAAACGTAAGTGGTGACAAAACACCTTTAGATAAAAAAAAAACCCAAAAATGTAAAGTTTCCTGGCCGCATGTTTTGAGTATGGACAATCAGGGCACTTTTTGACACCCCCCCAAATAGATATACTGAACCAGGGGCTGCGTTTTCAAGGTGAGGTAGGGCCCCCCTTTGATGATTTTGACAACAAAAACAGCCGACAATGTTATTGTCTTCTGGGTACATAGTAAGATGTCCTGGAACAATAAAACCCCCATCCACCCAAACAGGGGACATCTCTCATTAGAATATGATGTATTTTTTTGGGTTTATGTTTGTTGGGTTTTTTGGGGTGGGTTTGGTTTTTAAAATTTTGTAAAGGTTTTTTTTGGTGGTGGTGGAAAAGGTTTGTTGTTGTTGTTGGTGTTTTTTTTGTTTTTGGGGTTTGTTTAGTTGGGGGGGGGGGGGGGGGGGGGGGGGGGGGGGGGGGGGGGGTTGGTAAAAAATTATACCATGCAAGAAGAGAAGAAAGAAAAAAAAAAAGATCTAGAAAAGTGAAAGAACAATATAACTTGTTGTAATTAATTTGTTAATAGAGAAGAAAAGAGAGAGAGAGAGAGAAAAGAAAGAAAGAATTTGTATTAAACAATTTTTTAAAAAAAGAAAGAAAAGTAGGGAGAAAAGAGACAGAACGTGAAAGAAAAGAGGGGGAAAGTATTTAATGTTAATAGAGAAAGAAAGAGGGAGAGGGAAGGAAAACAAACTGAAAAAAAAAGGGGGTGTGTGGTGTGGGGGGGGTGGGTGTGTGTTGTGTGTGTGTTTGGGGGGAGGAAGGGGAAAGAAGAGAGAGAGAGAGAGAGAGGAGAGGAGAGAGAGAGAGAGAAAGGAGAGATTAATTGTATTTTAAGAGAAGGAGCGAGAGGAAGAAAGAGAGGGGATTGTAAAATTGAAGGAAGGGGGAGAGACCAGAGAAAGACAAAGAAAGAGAAAAAAAACGTGAGAGAGTTTACCCTTTCTGGCTTTTGTATTTTAAGTAAATAAAAACGAATTAAAATTTTTAAAAAGCTTGTGTGTGTGTGTGTGTGTTGTGTGTGTGTTGGTGTTGTTGTGGTGTGTGTGCGACGTACACACCCAAGACGGAATGAAGGCGAACCTGAGACCAAATCTTTTTCTGGGTGGGGCTGTCTTCTCCCTCTGATTCTCTCTCCCTCTCTCTCTATCTCCTCCGTGTGGTGTGGGGGGTTGGTGGTGTGTGTGTGTGTGTTGGTGTGTGTGTGTGTTGTTGGGGGTGGGGATTTGTTGGGGCGGGTAGAGAGAGAGACCCCGTAAGCGAGGGGCACTACAAGCATTAATACACGGAGACAGACAAAAGACAGACAGACGACACCACACATTCAAAAATACCGGGGAAAACCCCACACACACACACACACACACCCACCCCCCACGCACACGCACCACGCACACCATGCATAAAATACAGATCTTTTCCTCTGCTCTCCCCCTCTCCCCCCCCCTCTTTAACAGACAACAGAGAACGAGACAGAGCTCCCCTGTCACCACTTTACGGACGGACTGAAAAAATCCGGGGGCAACACCAACTGTCCGATGCGGCTACACACACACACACACACACACACACACCACACACACACACACACACACACACACACACACACACATGCGCGCACACGCGCGCATGCACGCACGCACGTACGCGCACACCGGCGTGCGTAAGAAGTCTCTCTTAACATATAGAACATGATGTCCGCACGCATCGGATGTACGAGTATGTGTTGGGTAACCCCAGCAGGCATCTCAGATGTGCTGTAGCATCAGATGTGTTAGTAGTATGTGTGTGTTTGTGCGAGTATGTGTTGGTGGTACATAACTGCGAGTATGTAACCAACTTTTGGAATAAGCTAACACTTAACATCAAACGTGCACCTAGTATTAATGTTTTTAAGAACCTCATAGATAAATTAAACATAATTATTAACAAAAATTAGATATGAATTTGATGGATAATAGGTCTGAGCTAGCCTATGACTTGACCAACGTTACGAAAAAAAAATGAGGTTTTAAACTAAACCTAGTTTATATTAAAATACTTACCATCTCATTAAATATTGCTTAGATCTTCGGACGAAGTCCGCGATGGTCGACTATCGATTTGTATCGATTCTTATAAAAAAGACAACCCCAGTCCCCCTCTCCCGCGCACTTCCCCTTCCGGTGTTCCTCTAGCGTCACTTTTATTTTCCAGGCTATCTGCCTTAAGGATACCTCCCTGCTATTACGGAACACAGTGCGGGGACGGCTGGGAGATAGGAGATAAGATAATGTTTGCTTATAGCCCAGCCGACCGCAAAGGGCCATATCAGGGCTGTGGACGGCTGGGAGGGTTTAAACGGTTTAATGAGATGGTAAGTATTTAATATAAACTAGGTTTAGTTAAAAACCTCATTTATATTTCATACAACCATCTCATTAAATATTGCTGACTATCAGCAAGGAAAAAGGGGGACTGTGTTGTCTAATTGAATCAATAACATTGCCTGAACTTCCAGTTATACTTCCAAAACAGGAGATTGGGGTAAGGTACACTCAATAACAAACATTTGCTGACTTACCCCTAGTTCCCCTGCATTCTGCCCTTCTTTAGTGTCTCGCCGGGACTGCTGCTTGGGCCGCAACCATTGCAGTAGTCTCAGCTTGCCATTTCAGACCTCTGGGCGATATCCCTCAGGTAGTGTCTTACGAAGACTGAAGTGATTGCCAATCGCCTCTTGCATGACATGTGCCAGAGATGTTGTGGTCGATGCCATAGTTGTCGCCCAGGCTCTTATCTCATGTGCTCTAGCCTTCAGGTTTTCTTGACTCGCACGAGATTTTGACCCATCCTCCAGGTTGAGAGCTACATACGCTTGTTTGATTGTAGTCTTAACCATCTGGAGAACGTTGCTCTGGAGATATCCGATGTGTAAGAGGTGTTGATCGAGAGAAACAGTGCCCTTTGTGAAACCGATCGAAATTTGCTTGATCTAGTTCTGTATTCTTGAGCGCTTTCACTGGGCACAACGCCACATCCAACCCTTCCGGATCTATGTCCCTTGAGAGGGGTTTTAATCTGGATGGTAGGCGGGAAGTCCTCTGGATTCTGGTTTTTGGCCAAAAACTCTGGCAAGACTGGACGCTGATTGAGCCATTAGTTGCATGTGCCACCCCGTTCTTAAGGCCCGACAGGTTAGTGATTTCTGACACTCTTCTGCCCGTCGCCAGTGCCACCAAAATGCCGTTTTATATGTGAGCTCCTTGAGAGGAAGTAGTTTATTATCTTTGAATTTCTTTCCCTTGAGGTAGTTCAGAACCACTGCTAAGTCCCATTGGGGTAAGAACTTGGTGACCTTCTTGGTTAGGTTCGCTGCTCCCTGATAAGATCTGTCACTGCTTTGTCTTGCGTCACGTCCCTTGTTGACGCTGCTCTTAAAACCGAGGCAATGGCTGCTCTTCTAGTTTTGAGAGATGACTGCCGAAAGGTTTCTTGAGTGGAAAATTTCTGCCAAATGGTTGACAATGTGGTGTGTACATGGTTTGAGAGGCTCTGACCTTGTTTCTAATGCACCATTTTCTCCAGTCTTCCCAATGGTGGTGGTAGACTCTCCTGGTTGAGGGTCTATGACTAGCTTCTATCAGCTTGATAGCGCCTTTCCCAGTCTCCTTTTGAGCAAGTACTTGCGCATAATTTCCATGCGTGCAAGTTGAGTTGTTGCTGCGTTGCCGTGCGTTATCCCCGACCTTGGTTGCCTGATGTGCTTGTTTTTGTAGTCTCAGGTCCATTGGTTGTTCGTGACAAGCCTTGAGTAGCGTGGGGAACCACTCTTTTGTCGGCCAGAAGGGGGTTACCAAGATGAGGTTTGCTCCCTCCCTCCTCGCTTTCTCTATCACTTGGGGGATGAGATTCAGGGGCGGGTAAGCGTAAGCTAACAGGCCCTTCCAGTTGCACTCCATCGCGTCCACTTTCCATGCCTGTGGGTCTGGACTGGCGAGATGTAGGTGGGGAGCCTCGCATTGAATTTCGTCGCAAAGAGGTCTACATGTGGTCTGCCCCACTTTTCCCCAAACCACCTGTAGTTTCTCCTTGACTATAGTCCACTCTGTAGGGATGATCTTGTCCGGCGGCTCAGGAGGTCCGCCATTATGTTTGCACTGCCGGCTATGTTTTATCGCCGACAGACTCCACCCCTTGGCATGCGTCCACAGTAACAACTGTTCCGCTCTGATTGAGAGATTGGGGGCATGAGTGCCTCCCTGTTTGTTTATGAGAGACACCACTGTGTTTTGTCCGACCTGACTAAAATCTCTCCTGGCGGGATCCAGGCCTGCAGCTCTTGGAGGGATAGGGCTACCGCCTCTAATTCCAGTCTGTTGATATGGTAGCCCTGCATATTCCTGCCCCATGTCCCACTGAACTGTGTGTTCGTTCATGTGGCCTCCCCAACCATGCTCCGATGCATCTGTGTACACTGTTGCCAGAGGCGGAGGCAGAGTGATTGGAGACGATGCCTTCAGCCAATCGTGGTCGAGCCACGTTGGATTGTGTCCTTGAACCAGGGATGTATACTGATTTTCTGGTTCCAACGATCTCTGACCTGGGAGAATCGGCTGGCTACTTCCCGTTGCAGGGGCCTCTTGTGAAGTCTCCCAATGGTAACAGGGGGGCTAGAGACTCCATCCTGCCTAGTACTGCAAAGAGATTCCTGGCTGAGACTGACTGGAGTGGTATAAATTGGTTAGTTGTGCCCGAAGGGCCTCCACCCTGGCCTTGCTGGGTTGGACCGTGTAAGCGTTGGTGTCGAATTCCATCCCAGATATGTAAAACTTCCTGGAGGGAGTGAGTTCGGACTTGTCCACCTGATTACAAAGCCTAGTCTTCTGTAAGCTTGCGTAAGACCGTCATTTGGTTGAGGCACTCTGTCTCCTTCTCCGCCAGAAGTAGCCAGTCGTCCAAATAGGTATGTAGCCTGATCTTGTTTTGTGTGTATTGGCTACAACCTCCTTCACCACTTTGGTGAAGACGAAAGGTGATAGGCTCAATCCGAATGGGAGTACCCGTACTGGTAACATTTGCCCCCCCATTCGAATCTCATACCATTTCCTTCCTTCTTTCTGCCACCATTATAGGAAGTAGGCATCCCTGAGTCCTAATGAGTGGCCCAATCGTGTGGCTGTATGGATCTCCTGATGTTGTCTGGGGATTCCATCTTGAATTTCACCTTCCTGAGGAAGTCGTTGAGGGGGAGACAAGTCCAGAATGGGACGGTATCCTCCTGAGGGCTTGGGAATTGCGAATAGCCTGCTGTAGAAGCCGGGTGATGACATGTTCTTCACCTCTTCTATAGCCCCTTTCCTCATCATTTCCCCTACTTGCTCGTCTAAGAGGTCTTGTTGTTCCCTCGACTTTGGACGTGGGAAAGATATAGGGCTTCTTGCAGTGTCGGCTTTCCTTCTTCCCAAAGGAGGCGAAACCCATTCTGAACGATGTTTAAGGCCAGGCTGACGCTCCCATGTTCTTCCACTCCTTGTACCTGAGTACATAGGGGCCTTGAGTGGAAGCAGGAGTAGTGTTCGTCAGTCACCTCCTGCCCCCCCGCCCTTTGCCCTTGTGAAAATTCCCTTGGGGTTGAGGGGTAGAGAAGCTGGTGTTTTGTGCACTCTTGGGCCTGCAGGTGTTGGTTTGAGGTTGGAACTAGGCGCACTGCTCCGGTAAGAGGTACTGAGGCGATTTTTGAAGTCCCGTACCCTTTTCATCTGGCTGTTGTAATTGGACGACCCCGAGGAACGTTCCCTTTTTCTTTCTGGGGCGTACCTGAGGAGGGAGCGAGTCGTGGCCTCAGATTCCATGTCCCGTTTTGCTTTCTCCATTTGAGAATCTTCAAACAGTCCCTTAGAAAACACACTCGATTTTAGCAGTGTGTGTCTGATTTCCATAGGAATGTTAGTGGATTCCAGGGCTTCCTCTCTCATCTCCATTAAACTGGTAGCATGAAGGTGACCTGTGAGCGTCGCCGCCGTCCTCCGCCGCCTGGTGAATGCTTTTCATGCATTGCGTCAAAAACTCTGCGCTTGCCTCCTTCTTCCACTGTCTGTCTGCACCTTGTTTCGGGGCAGTGGTGTTGGAGAGAACTACTACCTTGATCATTTGCTCTATATGAGTCAGAGCACTCTGTAGGCGAATAAGTGGCGTCTTGCTGGACCCTATTTCTCTTGAAAGTCTTGGAGGGTTCTCGTGTCGGATCTCTCTTCAAAAGTTTTGTCTCAGATTTCTCTCGGGCAACGAAGAGGGCAGCCATCATCCACCAGGAAAGGTGAGTATTTGTCCATGCTGGAAATTAATTTCACTCCTTTAGGGGGTCTAGACTGATTGCATTTGTCCTTAACATAACACTCGAATGTCTTTTGATGCAGTCGTCAATTGTTTTCACACCTCTTGAACACTTTCTTGCTGGTAGAAACCTCTTCCCCCCACACCTGTGCCCATTCAACCTTAGTTTTCTTCTCCTTTGATTCTTGAGATGTCAGGACCTCTGGGCACATTTCACCACCCGCCTTTTCTATGATGTGAGCCATAAATTCCTTATGTCCTAAAGACGAGTTTTTCTGCCGAGGATTCCTGGTCCGTCCTTTCCCGCCTCTAAGAGCTCTTGAGCCCCTTCATCGAATTGTGACTCACACTCCTCTTCTTCTTCCGACCTATAGTGTGTTTCTGGTCCCAAGGTAGAAAGTCCCTCTCCGTAAGCATCACCATATTCATCTGGGATGTCTTGCGTGAAGTCTGAGTAGGCTCCCCTGGTTAGTCTAGTCTGATCTTCCCCTTCTTGCTCCGAATCCGATAATGGGTCGCGATCAGTGACTCTGGGAATCTTTGCTCTACTCTGTGTCCCTCTCGACTTTCTCTATTGGAATGAGGTCGTTTAGGGATTTAGATGTGGTGTTGTTCTCTGGACAGGCTACATAGCGCACTCCGTGAATCATCACCTCTGTGTTGTCTCCCTTGGACACTGGCTCAGAACTGTAGGCACGTGTTTCACTTCGCCGCATGTTCTGGAAATCCCTGTGATAACCGGTCGTGTAGGCACGTGGTCTCTTCGTTGCTCATGGTCGAAGGACACTGGGTGCTGGCTGATTCTCAGTAAATCTTCCAAGGAGTACAAGTCTTGACACTCCGTGGCGTAAGACCTTGGCTCCTCAGTGCCTGCTCATAATTGAAGAGTCCGGACGTGTTCTGTCTGTCGTAAGGGAGGTTATCCCGCAGAACTGGACTGCCATTGTAGTTGTGGAGAAAAGCATCGATGTTCGCTCTTGAGCGTGCTTGTGAATCCACCGTTGACTACTCTCAAGTAGGTGAGCCAGTGAGAGTGCACGCGCCCTTTCCAGTGTGTCCGCACTAATGGTGGCGTGTGCACTGGGATCGTATCTGGGCGTGAGAGCATGTGTACTTTGACCTCCTCTCAGTGCGCCCGGACTACAGTCACGTGCTAGTGCACTAGTACCCTGGTCAAGTGCGTTCGCACTGGTACTGTGACCTGTCCCGCGTCCCTGTGCGTGTGCACTAGGGCTTCTGTCGAGCGTTGGTACGTACGCACTCTGTTCTTGCGCTGAACGCGCTGACAGCTTCGACCGGTATAGGACCCTGGCAGGTGCATGTCATTCTGCGGTCCTGGGTGCTCGTAGGCACCGGTCAACTGGAAGGGCTGTTTCCCCAGAGGATCTCTCTGAGCCCGTACGTCAGTATGACCAACACTCGAACTTTGGCTAATGTCTGGAAAGTCCTCATCAGACCTGTCGCCATTGAGTGTATCCGCCATATACCTGATTTGGTTGTCGATGATGGCGCGTGCTTCTTTGTAGAGGTGTTGGTCATTTTCCCTTGCCCCCTGTGAAGACTCTTCTAGAACATTTGCACCGGTCGTGGGGGCACGTGTCGGTTCTGATGCTCTAGGTGTAGCCATTTTCTTTTCTGGATTGTTCTTCTTCTTGCCTTTAGATTTGGTGGGCTGAGTCGTGGACGAGCTAGACCCCCTCTACACCAGTAGTGACTGAAAGGGTCCGTGATTTCCACGTGGCTACTACTGGTTCCTTCTGCCATATTGTAGTTTCAACCCAACAAACTGACACTATAACAACAAAAATGAGAAACACCAATACTCTGAAGTACTGAGGAGTTTGAAAAGACTAACTTGTGAACACACTCTTATTTGTGACACTAGCTCTACTGGTACACTAGAAATACCGCGAACGAGAGAGCGACGACCGGTTCGGTTTCACACTGTCACAGTGTCGCTGGATCAACACTCAAAACTACACCAGTTATGTCCACAGTTGTCTCTTGACTATTCTCAAACACATCTGTGGATACCATTCTCAAAATTTCCCTTCACAATCAAAGAAACATAATGGAACGATCTCACCTGAGTTCTTGGTCAAACCTCGTGTTCGTCTGGAAAAATGAAGTTCAGGGCTTATGATAGTACCACCGCGTGTAGAAAAACAGCTCCGTACGGTAGCCCGGCCGAAAATAAAAGTGACGCTAGACGGAACACCGGAAGGGAAGTGCGCGGGAGAGGGGGACTGGGTTGTCTTTTTTATAAGAATCGATACAAATCGATAGTCGACCATCGCGACTTCGTCCGAAGATCTAAGCAATATTTATGAGATGGTTGTATGAAATATAAAAAGGATATATACATACAGAAGGGGCGTAAAAAGCCTAAATTGTATTTGATACAACGCCCCTGATCCTGATCCTGATCCTGATCCTGATGTGTTGGTGGTACATGACTGAGGCATAACAAATGAGGACATAACGTAACTACTAAGATGCAAAGGTGAGTTTACAAAGGCGAGTTGTCTTTTCAGAGAGAGAGAGAGGAGAGAGAGAGAGAGAGAGAGGAGAGAGAGGAGAGAGAGAGGAGAGCAAGAGGAGAGAGAACACACCCACACACACCACACTACACACACACACACACACACACACACACACACACACACGCACAACACACACACACACACACACACTAGAGAGAGAGAGAGAGAGACACACACACACACACACACACACACACACACACACACACACACACTAGAGAGTGAGAGAGAGAGAGAGAGAGAGAGAGAGAGAGAGAGAGAGAGAGAGAGAGAGAGAGAGAGAGAGAAAGTCTTTCTTTCATATCTCAAATATCTCAGTCTTTTTCTTTCTCCATAATACATGTATAATTATTGAGATACAAAGTCTTTTTCTTTCTCAAAGTCTTTTTCTTTCTCAACAGGTACAATGCATAAGCACATACAATGCATAATAATTCACACTCTTTCTTCAGAAAACATGTAATACATGTATAATTATTGAGATACAAAGTCTTTTTCTTTCTCTACATGTAATACATGCATAATTATTGAGATACAACGTCTTTTTCTTTCTCAACAGGTACAATGCATAAGCACATAATAATTCACACTCTTTCTTCAGTATAAATTATTGAGATGCACAGTCTTTTTCTTTCTCAAAGTCTTTTTCTTTCTCAACTGATAATACATGTATAATTATTGAGATACAAAGTCTTTTTCTTTCTCAACATGTAATACATGCATAATTATTGAGATACAACGTCTTTTTCTTTCTCAACAGGTACAGAGAACAGGAAAAACACCGATTCTGGCTCACCCGGTCTCACCCGGTCTCAACCGGGCGACTCCAAAATCGGTGTTTTCCTGTTCTCTACCCTACAAACATACATACTGTGTAGGGTTATCTGTTTTTCAATACTAATTTACTAAACTTTTTAGATTTTAGTTTTTGCTTAATCCTATGTTTTTCCTGATCATTTTCAATAACATCATTTTCACGCAGACATTCATCAAATGAGTCTCTGTCTTTCATGTGAAATAAAACTACAGTCTTTAACTGTTCTCTAAAGTCTTTTAAAAACCGAATTATATTTCTGACATAAAATCCACACACTTATCCCAGCATGTCTTCCACTGAAAGCAAGTTTTGACAAAGCGTTTCTTTTTTTAACTATGTCTCTTTCTGCCAAACAGTCATCTATAATAAATAGTGTCTGCGTTCCTTCAAACAGTCTATAAAGTGTTCTAAACACTCACTCAGTTTATTGCTAGGATCAACTAAAAATATGTCATCATCCGTCCATATAAACCTTCTATCATGATATGCTTTGTTCCATTTAAGTGTTGGACAGAAAATCACAATATGATCAAAATTATAGCGATAAACTGTTTGTAATAAGTCTAGGACAAATATTGTTTTTTCCACAACCAGTCTGCCCACAAATCATTGAACAATGAGGGATTTTATCATAAAGTTTAACTGCTCCATAGTTTTATAACAGAATTTAATCTAATCCAGTTATTATTTTTATCATACTCTCCGTCAAAACTGTTCAGTATAATAAAACCCTATGAGGCCTAAATGTGTAAGATTAATCCAATTCAGTTCTGTAAGATTGTTTCTATTTAAGTCAACATTGATTTTGTTGCTTGTTGTTATGATCTTAATAATCCTCACCATTGTGAAGAACGACGATGGTAACGTTAAGGCGTTTAACGTCTAAGTTTTGCCAGCTAATATTAATTCCTTTTATAAGGACGTCACTAACGCCCACAACCCCATCCCTCTCCACATCTTTAAAGACAGAAAATTTCAAATATCATTGTGAACGTGTCTCCTAATTTTCTGCTTGGAAAGAACTGTAATTTTGTAGAAGCTTTCTTTAAAACCGTTTCTCTTCTGTGGAGGATGTACTGTTTTTTCCCATACGGCGTTATTTCAATCTCTTTCCGACTATTGTCGTCCGGCATAAGACTTACATGTAAAGGGCCAGAGTTGAATGCTTTTCTGAAACTTTTTTGACGGCTAAAAAATGTAAATGGGCTTATGAATTCAAATTTTATTTCCCATTCTAAATATGGTTCTAAGTGCCATTTGAGGTCAGGTTTTCGAACTATTTTATATTCATACTGGCCAACATTATTTGCTTCTAGATTGCGCAGCTGTTCTAGTTTAGGAAACTTTTTGTTGTCGCTAACCTCTTTGCGTTTATAATCACCATCTTTAGTGTACTCAAAACCATACAAAGTGCCTATTTCACCATTCTGTTCAAAGTCTGTAACGTCTGCAAGGTCTTTTAATTCTAAAGTTATACACCTCACAGGCGCTAATGTAACTCCTGGTTCTTCTGGCCCACGCGACATTTTTAGTACAGTTTATTATTTTATTTCCAAAACAATGTGCAGGTTAATCACATTTTACGACTTTCCCCGTTTTGTCTTTGATCTTTATATTAAATGATCCGACCCTCCCACAAACTAATCTTTTAAACTGTAAAATTAGGGAATTGTATAATTTCATAATCGCAATATGCAGCTTTCCCTGACGGAAGAGCTCTTAAAACAGTTGAGGGCCTTCCATCATATAAGTTTTCATCAGTGCTTAGCTCATCTAAATGAACATAGAGTAATGAATGTAATGCAAGATCGAGCGGATTTTCCCCCTCATAAGTAGTTTTGCGTGGTGTAACTCTAAATCTATGATTGCCAGCCGCAAAGCCTAACATTTTAGCTAGCTCTTCATCAAAATAGTAACCTGCTTCTTCTTCAGGCTTGAATGTTAACATTGTTTTTTAGATTTGCATTGTTAAGTTTGAGAGTAATGTCGAAGTTACTCATTGCTTCTTTTAGTGAGCAAAACCCGTAATAACCATCAGGTATTGTTAACTGGTAACTTTGGCCCCTGTTTTGCCAACTTTTAGAACCTTATTATTATTCAGGGATTCAGTTATATTAAACCATACGACTTTGTAAAAAATTTCATGGAGCGCGACCGTTCTGGTTCCGCATTCGTTATCAATAGCATGTTCTAAAACGAAGGGCGGTCTTGGGTTGTTATTGTTACAAACATTTTTTAAACAAAATAAAAATGAGCGCATTCAAATATACTGATGCAAAATATTCTGTTGGGCCGCACTACAATCTTAAAAATATAACAACTGATACTCTTGACATTTCTGTGACTCAGTCTGACGCCTTTCAAGTAAAGGTTAGTACTCCATTGAAGAGCTATCTTAACCCCCCTATTAAAAAAGACTACATCGCGAAAGTGTGGTTCAGTCATCCGATGCAGTTTTATCAGAACCAGTTAAACGTTGCTGTGTTTTGTGCAACAACTGGGTGTGGAGTATCGTATGCTGATCACTTAAATCATCCTGATCCTTTGGTGAGGTCAGTGTACAGATTTCATTTTTATTATACCTTCAGACGTATTTTGACTGAACTGCAAGCACCATTACCTAATGACAAACCGTTTAATCCATTCAGCAACAGAATAGACATGAAGGCTTTTGAAAGGATCTGTAACGAATTCAATATTAAGTCAAGACAGACTTTAGACAAAAGTCAGATCTTATCATGGTCTAGGCACCCCTTATTTTTGGGGCGTGCACAGAAAGTATAAGTATGACTGGAATCCTCCTTACACATCTTTCTCTTCAGGCACAACTGTTCACCTCGGGTCCATAGAGCAAGAGCATAAAACAGCATGGACAACATTTATCTTAGACACTTCTAAGGGCCTAACTAAAGCAGGAATAGAACGAATAAACGACTCTGTTCGCACTTACGTTTGGTGTTTGCTAGGTTCGCAAGCGCAAACGAGATCGAGCATAACTGATCCTTCTACTGGCTTTGATGCACAAAAACAATACTTAGCAAATTTAGAGGACGCCATTAATTCTACAGTTGATTTACCTTCAAGTATAAAAAGGTACCAAAATGTTTTACAATACGCAAGATCGAAAGTAGACTTTGCTGTTGGCACTGGTTTATACATGCTGCCTTCTGACCTCAGACTCCAGATAGGCACAATAATAAACTACAATAACGAAATCCTTGTGGCAGGCAATGAACAGAAGGTCGGAAAAAACGAAATAAATTCTGAGCCAGTAATATTGCAAGCAGTAAACAAACACCCAAGAATAAGTCATCCAATCCCCGAGGCCCAAAGCCCGAAGGCCGTTGAAGAAGTCAAAAAAATAACGACCATGAATATGAAAAGACAGCACTTGTTCTTGGATTAACTGGCCTGGGATTACTTGGTCTTTATCTTACTAAAAATTAACCCAACTATTAAGAGAACTAATGTCCATAAGTGCTCAGCCATAAAGCCAACTACTTTGCCTGCAGTAGACAAAAGCCAGCTAATAACACCCCCTAATATACCTGGTAAAGCATCCACGGCTTTAACCGGCTAATTTTTTTAATAAACCCGCAAGATGATCAAGCTGTTTTTTTACCCATGATTTATCAGGCGGTGATGGAGGCGATGGTGGTGGAGGCACCGGCCCTTGACCACCGCCACCTGTAATAGCCATCACCAGTGTACTTATTGCAAACCCTAAGGCCGTTATAACGCTTGCTAATGTGACTCCTTGCTCTCTAAACAGTGTTCTTATTCTTTCTGCTAGCGTTGTGTCTTCATATAAAATTCTTTGGATAGTTTCTCTTATTCTGCTCACTTGAGTTCGTAATTGTTCTCGGTTAGTAGACAACGCTTCTAGTCTTGCTGATCTCTCTTGTTCAAGATCTTTTAGTCTTTGGGTTATTCTTCTTTAATATCATGCCCTAAGTTGGCGTCATCAGCCTCAACGAGTTTTTTCTTTTCTCTTTTTATATGCTCATCTAGTTCACCTAGTTTTGCTAAATTGTTTGTTAATTCGCCTCTGATGGTTCTCAAAGCATGATCAAGGGCTAATAATTCACCTCTGATGGTTCTCAAAGCACGATCAAGGGCTAATAATTCACCTCTGATGGTTCTCAAAGCACGATCAAGGGCTAATAATTCGCCTCTGATGGTTCTCAAAGCATGATCAAGGGCTAATAATTCGCCTCTGATGGTTCTCAAAGCACGATCAAGGGCTAATAATTCACCTCTGATGGTTCTCAAAGCATGATCAAGGGCTAATAATTCGCCTCTGATGGTTCTCAAAGCATGATCAAGGGCTAATAATCGCCTCTGATGGTTCTCAAAGCACGATCAAGGGCTAATAATTCGCCTCTGATGGTTCTCAAAGCACGATCAAGGGCTAATAATTCGCCTCTGATGGTTCTCAAAGCATGATCAAGGGCTAATAATTCGCCTCTGATGGTTCTCAAAGCACGATCAAGGGCTAATAATTCACCTCTGATGGTTCTCAAGCACGATCAAGGGCTAATAATTCGCCCCCTGATGGTTCTCAAAGCATGATCAAGGGCTAATAATTCACCTCTGATGGTTCTCAAAGCAGATCAAGGGCTAATAATTCACCTCTGATGGTTCTCAAAGCATGATCAAGGCTAATAATTCGCCTCTGATGGTTCTCAAAGCAGATCAAGGGCTAATAATTCCCTCTGATGGTTCTCAAAGCATGATCAAGGGCTAATAATTCGCCTCTGATGGTTCTCAAAGCATGATCAAGGCTAATAATTCCCTCTGATGGTTCTCAAAGCACGATCAAGGGCTAATAATTCGCCTCTGATGGTTCTCAAAGCACGATCAAGGGCTAATAATTCACCTCTGATGGTTCTCAAAGCAGATCAAGGGCTAATAATTCGCCTCTGATGGTTCTCAAAGCACGATCAAGGGCTAATAATTCACCTCTGATGGTTCTCAAAGCATGATCAAGGGCTAATAATTCGCCTCTGATGGTTCTCAAAGCACGATCAAGGGCTAATAATTCACCTCTGATGGTTCTCAAAGCATTATCAAGGGCTAATAATTCACCTCTGATGGTTCTCAAAGCATGATCAAGGGCTAATAATTCACCTCTGATGGTTCTCAAAGCATGATCAAGGGCTAATAATTCACCTCTGATGGTTCTCAAAGCATGATCAAGGCTAATAATTCACCTCTGATGGTTCTCAAAGCATGATCAAGGGCTAATAATTCACCTCTGATGGTTCTCAAAGCACGATCAAGGGCTAATAATTCGCCTCTGATGGTTCTCAAAGCACGATCAAGGGCTAATAATTCACCTCGATGGTTCTCAAAGCATGATAAAGGGCTAATAATTCGCCTGATGGTTCAAAGCACGATCAAGGGCTAATAATTCACCTCTGATGGTTCTCAAAGCATGATCAAGGGCTAATAATTCGCCTCTGATGGTTCTCAAAGCACGATCAAGGGCTAATAATTCACCTCTGATGGTTCTCAAAGCATGATCAAGGGCTAATAATTCGCCTCTGATGGTTCTCAAAGCACGATCAAGGGCTAATAATTCACCTCTGATGGTTCTCAAAGCATGATCAAGGGCTAATAATTCGCCTCTGATGGTTCTCAAAGCACGATCAAGGGCTAATAATTCACCTCTGATGGTTCTCAAAGCATGATCAAGGGCTAATAATTCTCGCGTGGGTAGGAGATCCTGTTTCTGTAGGGGTGGGTCGTGGATAGTTTTTAATGCTGTTTCTTCTGATAAACTGGTTTCTGCTTCTATTATTTTGTCCGCTGTTTGACTTAAATCTTTAAGTTCCATGTTTTGTATTTGGCTATCTGTTGGGAGTTCTTGTAGTGTGTTTTGAAGTTTAGCAACTGCTTGCCTATCTAATTTTGGTTTAGTAATGCCAAGGCGATTTCGATCTTCCACCCTAAGTCTTTGTCTAATGTATTCATGCCTACAAACTTTGATGAGTCTCGTTTATCTGTAAGCTGAACACGTTGTTCTCGGTCGGGGCCGCTATTCACGTACAAATGGCCACCATCTACTTCAAAATCAATAGGAAAATCGGGAGAGGTTCTAGGCCTAAACTTTTGTAAAATGATTCAACCTTACTTAATGTTAATTTATGCTGACTTTCTGCTAATTCACGCTGCAATGAGAGCGCCGAGCGATGCTGTGTCAAAGGAGTCATTTCACTCATGTCGTCTCCAGGATCAAAAACATCATAATCTTCTTCACCTTCAATGCCTGCCATGTTTCTTTAATAATTAACTTTTTATTTTGCTTCATAAAAATGTCACAAGCATATGGCTCGATTCTTGACCCGCATAGAAGACTGAAAGAGCCCTTTGGCGTGAAGGGAATAAACGGAATATTACTGTTCCAATAATCCATCTACTATTGATGCGGATCAAATTCTTACTGTCAAATTTCCAGACCTAGGAGCAGATGACGTGATTGTGCCAGGCTCTGCGCGTCTTACTTTCAAATAGAACTCACATCAGAAACAGACCCAAACAGGACAGTTGTCCAGAATCTGGGGCGGGCAATCGTTAAGAAATTTCTATAAAACTGAGGGGCAAGAAATATTTTCTTTACAAAAAGCAGACATATTTTTAACCTATTTGATCTATGGCTAACCCGGGAACGAAAGAGCTGATCTTGCGTTTCAAGGAATCGAAAATGAAGAAGCACTAAAACACAGAATAGGCGCCGCAGATGCTAAAGACGGCAAAAGGTTTGTAGCCGTAAGTTATGCGTATGAAAATCGCTTTTTCATACCCTTAGATTTTGAGTGTTAAAAGCGCATGCTCATACTTTCAAGGAGCATTAAAAGACAGATTGTCATATGAACTAACTTTTAATGACTACAAACGTGTTATTAGATCAACAGACACCGAAGCAAAGTACAGCATTTCTGACATCTCGTTAGAGTTTGACGTTGTTAGCAACCCTAATTTAGCAAGGCTAATTGAGCAACAATATCAGTCAAAATTAGCAATATATTACGAAAGAGTGATTCTTCATTCTAAATATCTAAAAGCAGGGCAGACACTATATGGAATTTTAGTTTTAGTGCCACAGCAAGATCGCTTAAAGGTATTTTATTGCTGTGCGAAGATGAAGGACCATTCGAAAGACAAACTGAAAATTTTGTTAATCCTAAAATAACAAAAGTGCAATGTACAATTGAGGGTAGTCCTAACAAATCTACGCTAGCGGACTTAAACCTTATCAGCATTTTTGACGAAATAAGAAAAATTGTTTGGAGGCGGGAGGTGTAGAAATCCGACAGTTGACCTTGTGTCTAAAGATCTACATCTTCACAGCGTTAGACTTGATCATTATTTAACAACGAAATACGTTTAATGGATTGACCTAAGGTCAACGGAGGATAATCAGTTACATGGAAGCGGGAGAACTGTCAGAGACATAATAAAACATCAAATTGATAAAGAAAAAGATGTTGATAAAACCACTTAACGTGTATTTGTTTTTAATATACGATGCGCAGCTGAATATTCATGAAAACAGATTAGAAAATATACAATACTAAATATTTTTTTTTTTATAAAAAGCATGTCTTTAGTCAGGTTATCCAAATGTGCCTACAGCGCCAGAGTTGCCAAGAGAAGAGATAGCCCCTAACATAAAAACCTTTAGATTAACAAACATTACCAAATGCAACAAAAACTAGAGCAAGACCTTTCAAAATACAGCAAAGCCAACGAAGGTATTCTGCTGCCTTTAATGCTGTTACTTATGTTAATACTGGAGCATCAACTATAAGTGCTCTATCAGCAGGAACGAGTGTTGGTCTCTTAGCAACAGGCATAGGCGCACCCGCAGCTTTACCTCTAGGCGGTTTGTCTTTAGCTCTTGGCCTGTGTTCATTAGCTGTAGGTGCTGCTAGCAAAAAAATAAAAACTAAACTCCAAAAGCACACAGCCATGGTTCAACTAATAACAGCTAAACTTAGTTCCTTCAAGCTGATAATAAATAAAGCACTAGCTGACTCAAACATCACGGATGAAGAATTTAGTCGTTTACAGGCCGATTTTGATGACTACAAAAGACAAAAGTTTGATCTTCAAAGAAAGGCGAGGACA
Source organism: Conus ventricosus (assembly GCA_018398815.1). Classification (NCBI taxonomy): domain Eukaryota; kingdom Metazoa; phylum Mollusca; class Gastropoda; order Neogastropoda; family Conidae; genus Conus; species Conus ventricosus. The sequence continues at coordinate 38,536,169 of CM031623.1, forward strand.
AGTTTTTCTCAACAGCCAGACGCCGAGCAGATAAAAAAGGAATGCTTAAAAAAAGTAAACGAAACATTAAACTCTGCTCTAAACAGCTCACATTAACAACGCCAAAGGTGTTTATACTTTAGTTTTATGAGTCCAAGCACAAAAAGACCGTTGATATTGATTCTGATTAATTATTTTTTTTTTATTTAAATAAATATTTTGAGTTAGAAAAGAAACTCAGCATGGATAAGATATATGAAGGTCCAGACGAATTGTTTGAAGCAATGTTTAAGGAAGAGCGTTTGTCAAGAGCACTGAATGATATTGATTTAGAAGTTATTGATCCGGCAAGCGTAACGGGCAAGTGTTGTCATGCTATTTCTCAAGTTTCGGGTAAACTAACAATAGACCCGCCAGTTAAAGTAATGTTAGCTGTTTTAATCGACTATATAACAATAAATGAAGAAAACCTAGAAGTCTGGGTCTCAACTAAACAACAGACATTCTTTCTCATAATGACTTAACACCCGGTTGGGCAGACCAACTGCTTACACAGTTTGATGTAGCCGCTGAAGAAGCCAAAATGAAGGCTCTGGTTGGTCAGAGGGCGAAGTCTTAGAGATCAATTAAAACAGGCTAAGTATGAGCCGATTGTTGGCAAGTCTTACATTCCACTACCTCCAGCATTAGTCGCAAAAAAAGCAGTTTTAAACATAAAGAATTATTCAGACAACAAATGTTTTATGTGGTGTGTTCTCGCAAGGTTGCATCACGTTGCTAAAAACGCAGAGAGAGTATCTAACTATGAACCTTACATCAATGATCTTAACTTTAGTGGAATATCCTTTCCTGTTAGCGTGGATTCCATTGATCAGTTTGAAGAACAAAACAAACCAATAACTGTTAATGTATACACATGGGATGAAGAAACAAATCTACTACCCATTAAAGTGTCCAAGAACAGCCCAACAATAGGTGATCCAGACAAAAATCATGTTGACTTACTACTGATGTTTTCACCGCTACCGCATTACACATTGATACGCACAATGAGTAGATTATTGGCTCATACTTCAAAAATTGGGCATAAACAAGAATTCTGTAGAAAACGTTTAACAAGAATGCCATCCGTTCCAGCCACGCTTGAACATAAAAAACATTGTAGTAGCCCAGTTGACTGTAATACAGAACTAATTACGCCCCAGAAGGCAGTAAAGTTAGTTTTAAGAACTGGAAACGGCTGCAAAATTCTCCTTACTAGTTTACGCAGACTTCGAGTCGCTTATTGTTCCTTATGAAGGGCCAGCGCCACAAAAACTTCGAAAAACAGTCTTAATGAGTAATCATCAGATTTGTTCATTTGCCTTCATTATTGTTAGGTCGGATGGCGCTCATTCAACGCCAGAATTATATAGAGGGCCTGATGCGGCTAGAAGATTTTTACAGCGCATGCAGCAAGTGCGTAACGATTGTTCTAATAATCTGAATTTATCTGAAATCATGATGACGCCTGAAGCCCAACAACAGTATGACTCAGCCACACATTGTTGGATTTGTGGTTTAGAACTCAGTGAGGAAGCCAATCCAAAAGGTGGCCTTGGTGGCCAGCGAGTAAGAGACCATGATCACATTAGCGGAAAGTTTAGAGGAGCAGCGCATAACAAATGCAATCTTCAACTAAAGTTTGAACCAAAGACATGGAAGCTGCCTGTATTCTTTCATAACTTGCGAGGTTACGACTCTCACCTTATAATGAAAGCAGTAACCGACGCTTTCAGGATAACATGCATTGCACAGTCATCAGAAAAGTACATGTGTTTCACTTTAAATAACATGTCTTTTTATGACTCTATGCAGCACATGATGGGTTCGTTAGAGTCACTGGCTATGTCCTTAAAGTCCTGCCCAATAACGGAAGAATATTTTGACCCAACACTCGTTAGAAAGGGCGTTTACCCTTACGAATACATGAACAGTTGGGAAGGTTTGACGAAGACACACTTCCATCTAAAGGCGCGTTCTTTTCTAGTCTCAGAGGAAAGGACATCAGTGATTCAGATTACCAGCATGCTCAAGAAGCGTGGCAGAAGTTAGATTGTAAAACGATGGGAGACTATCATGACTCCTACTGATGGCTGATGTATGTTTGTTGGCGGACGTCTTTGAAAATTTAGGAAGACCTGTATGAAACATTTTAGCCTGGATCCCACGCATTACATTTCTGCGCCGGGATGAGTTGGGATGCTTTCTTAAAGTTTACTGGAGTACAGATTGATTTTATTGTCTGACCTACCAATGATTCAGATGATTGAAAACGGATTGCGTGAGGAATTAGTATGGCGTCGAAATCATTACTGTAAAGCAAAAAAACAAATATTTGGGCGACTATGATCCGAGTAAAAGGTCTAACTATTCATGTATTTAGATGAAAAACAATCTGTATGGATGGGCAATGGCGAAAATCACTTCCATTACGTAATTTAAAATGTACATAGAAGACAATCCGAAAAATATTAAAAAAGGCATTAAAGGGGTTGGGGCAGTTTGACGCCGGGTCAACAGCGTGGATACATTCTAGAAGTTGATTTGAATATCCTCATGAACTCCATAAACCTACATAATGACTATCCATTAGCAGCAGAAAGCTAAAGATGAACCCAAGAGAGCCGCCTAAACTTGTGCCAAAATCTTCGAGGCAAAAAAATTATGTCTGTCATTACAGACTTACAATTTTATTTAAGACATGGTTTGAAGTTGAGAGCAGTTCATCGCAAAATTGCTTTTGATCAAGAACAGTTCATGAACCATACATAATGAAGAACACGATCCAGAACTAAATCCACAGATGTTCAGAAAAAGACTTTTCAAGTTGATGAACAACATTGTTTGGGAAAGACTATGGAGAATCCGCACAAGCGCAAAGATGTTAGTTTTAGTCACCAGAAAAAAACGAAGCAATTTAAGCTGACTTCAAAACCAAATTATCAGGACTTTAGAAGATTTCATGATCACCTTTTTGGCATAATGATGAAAAAAAAAAAAAGTCAAATTGGACAAGCCTGTATTTATTGGGTTACCCGTTTTAGAATTTAAACAAAGCTTTTGATGTTAGAATTTCTTTTTATGACTACTTTAAACCCCTGTATCCAGAGTCCAGAGTAACTTTACACAGATACAGATAGTTTTGTTATAGATATCCCTACTGAAGACATCTATAAAGACATGGAAAAACAAAGTGGCTAAAGACATGCAGGGTGGTACGACACATCCGATTACCCCGAAGATTCGCCTTTTCATTCAATTACTAATAGAAGTTTTTTGGAAAGATGAAGGATGAATTATCTGGAAAGGTGATCAAGGAGTATGTGGGTTAAGGTCAAAAATGTACAGTATTCAAGCCAAGAGAAAACCATTAAGAAAGCAAAGGGATATCTCGCAGCGTTTTGCAATCAAACATATCACATGAAACTACAAAGAAGCATTGTTTGACAATAAGACTTTTCATCATGACAGCGTAAACTACGATCTAATCTACATGAGATCAACACAATGGTTGAACAAAGAAGTCATTAGATAGAACAAACACAAAACGTGTGTTTGTTAATCCAGAGTTTCATATGAAATCGGGCATTGGAGAACCGAAGGGCCTTTATTAAATATATATCTTCATCAGGGAGTTTATATGTTTCCACAACTTTTACCATGAGCGCAGAAAATAACACAACCCAGTTCACCCAAAGTATTATTTATGTTGCTAAATGTTTTTCGAATTTTTTTTATCATTTCAAGATATTCTTTATCCATACTTTTAAAATCAAAATTTGGGGGTCTGGTTCTGGCCGTTCTAGCATAAGATATCATTCGTTTAAATACTTCTCTAATGCCGTCATTATATCGAAATAATTCTCCCATTAATTTCCCGGCCTCTTCCTTTGCCATTCTTGCTTCCATTTTAGTTTCATGTAAGGTTTCTTTTTTCTGAGCTTCCATTTTAAACTCAAATATATTTACGTAAATTAATTAAAGCGGAAACTGTGTTGGTGGGATTATCTGCAGTTCTTCCTTCACAAAAGATCTTTGAGGACTGGTTTTTTTTGTTTGTGTCAGTTTCTCGTAAAATACACGGGCGGATTCATCTTTTCAATTCTTTTTTTTTCATATGGATCAACACTCCAAACTGGATCGGTTGCCCTAATGCGAGTGTCCCCTTCTGCTTTCCCCGGTAAATAAAGGTACCTTACTTTAAACCAAACGGTAATAGTTTTGCCGGAGAAAGCCCCTCCTCAACAACATTTATTGTTTGTTTTTTTGATTGCTTGTACTGGTTTTTAGCCCTTTAAATTCTTCATTATTCATTGCAGCAAAACTGAGGGCAATCTTCTAACCCATTCTGTGTTGCGAGAATTGTCAATAACTCTCTGTGATACTGGGAGGAAAAAAGTCTTTCAGCTAACTGTTTGTTTAAGTTTTCAACTAAAGCCTGTGATCTGTGAACTCCCGGAATGCCTCTTTTAATGGTAAAATCTATGTTTTAACAATAATTGATTCACTTGGCCTTTAAATTCTTTCCCCTCATCGACTTGAATCATGCGAGGGTAAGTTAGTGGGGCCCCGTTGGTAAATTTTTGGCAACAGCAACAGCAGAAACCCTTTTTTTTAATTTCTCCCTTTTGAAATTTAATTTTCCCCATAAATGTGGTGCGTACTTAAATCTTTTTTTCGTCAATCGTTCGAGGGTAAAAAAAAAGGGCCTTAGGGTGTTTTGGGGGTTGTATTCCCAAAAGTGTGGTCTCTTTTTTTCTCTAGGGCCGGTTAAATTTAAATCGTTTAGAAACCCCTTGCTGTTTGTTCACCCCCCCGGGTGGGTTTTTTGGGATCCCTTCCTTTCCTTTGGGTGAATAATAGATTTTGTTCTTTTTTATTCAGCCTTTTATGTGAACAAAAACACGACAGAAAAAAAAAAACGGATTTTTTTGCCTTTTTTTTTTTCTGATGGGTTTATAAAAAATCACTGAATTTTGGGGGGGGCAAGTCTCAATTGGTTTGCCGTTACAAGAAAATATTCTTTTTTGCCTGCAAAACTTTTAAAGGTAAGCTGCATGCCCCGTTTTTTTATGTTTATTAATAAATCTAATGCCAATTCTCGTTTTCTAGTGATTTGCGCGCGGCTAGTTGCTCCCCGCTTTGTTTTGTCTTTTTCTCTCCCTCTCCCGCAGTTTAAACGCGTAATTTACTTCCGCTAAAAGCAAGCCATTCACCCCCAGCGCCACCTATCATCATTTCGAGGAAACCATTTTTTTTAAAGTATTTTTTTTTTAAATTTTCATATTATACTGTCAGGGAAATTTTTCCTTGCTTAACAGAAAATCTTTCGTGCAAAAAGAACTGCAAACAGCAAATTTGCTTTCTGAATCCTCAAAACCAGCTTGCCAAAATCTGCTGGTTTTATTTTTAAAAGCTTTTTCCCGATTGGGGTATCCACACTTAGCCTCCAAAAAACAAAAAAAATGGTATACAAGGGTTTGTAACAGTTTTTTTTGGTGCTCATTTTTTAAAAAATAAAATAATTTTAAATTTAAAAAAAACAGAAACCGATGATCATTAAAAAAATTCCTGAACTTTTGATTACAAATGCCAGGTTGATGAGCAAACATTATCCAAAAAAAGAAAGACTGTATTCTTTTGGGACATGTGGAAAAAAAAAACAGTTTTCCCCGGGAAAAGAATTCAGCAAGAACAATTCAACAGTGTCGCCGCAAACATTTTTAAAATTTCTAACAGGTGTAAGCGCAACTTGGTCAAGAATGGGGAAAAAGTGGGAAACGGTTTTTTAGTTTGTACACTAAACTAGTCTAATTTTTCCCCCATTTATTCTGAACAAGACTTTATGATGATTTAACGCAGGGTCCAGTTTTAACAAAAACATTAGAGTCTCTAGGGTGTGATCTGTATACGATTTGGGAACATTGTTATCGCCATTAATCATGGGATTAATTACTTTTAATCATATAGATTTTATTTCCCTTCAAAAGGGACCGAGCCAAAAATCAGCAGAATCAGAAAAAAACTGAATCAGGTGAAAGTGGTCACTAAAACACCTCATCCTGGACGCATTGGGGCAGGAAAAAATTAGCTGAGTGGAACAAACAAAAAAAAATTAATGTTACAATCACAAAATATAACTCATAAGAAAACATAACGCCGCCAACAGTTGTTTCAATCCCGGGCTATAAAAACACCAGAACAAGTTGATTCAAGGCCCCAAAGCCTTCATGGAATATTGAACTTAAAACTGTTGCCATTTTGGCCCCCTTTTGCTGCTTTTTGGGGCGGTTTATTACGGTTATAAAATATATAAACAGCAACACCAAGAACCAAAGTCCAAACAAACCAACCACTAAATACAAAAGACGAACACAACAGCACGCCAGGAACGCCAACAACAAAAGATCATTTTGATCCATTTCAGATTTCAATAATATTTTTAAAATTTTTTTAATAAAAATAGATCATGGCGGATTATTATTTGTTTAAAATGATGAAGTCAATAAATAAGACATGGAGTCTATAAAAGACATTTCCATAGACCAGAATTGTAATCAATGCGGTTGCTTAGGATGTAAAGAACTTCATTAAGAATCTAAAGCTGACCGATTTCACACCAATACACTGAGCAAGACATCCTCAACGATGACGCGTTTTTGAGGCGTGTGTGTACTATATTAGACATTTACTATTAAGATAAAAACTAGTTTGTCTTGTTTTTTTGATAATTATAAGATAACTTAAAAAAAGAACTTGGTTGTACTTAGAGGGTGACTTAGTTATGATCTTAGGTTAACTTGGTAAAAAACTTTAGGATGACTTGGGACGACTTGAGTTAAGAACTTAGAAGTGACTTGGGTGACTTAAGGATGACTTAAGTAAGAACTTGTGGATGGGCTTAACCTTTCTACCCCCGTTCCGCCCTATTCCGCCCGACCCCTCAGGGTCCTGATCCGCCCTATACCGCCCGTTCGTCATAGGGTGATTGTCTCGGTGTGCCTTCCTATTTGGGTTGACTACAGTAATAAGACAAACCGGTCGTTATCCGGGCCTTTCACACCTTTCTCGGCGCCATTTGCAAGAGCGGTTCGTGGCTGTTTTGATTTTTTATCGATTATTTTTGGTCATCCCATTTGACTTCCGACTACGAGCAAAATGTCGCACTCTGACAGTGATAGTGACATGAGCTTGACGTGGACCAAATGTTCAATATGAATGTGTTGCCGACCGATAATAACGACGGGAATGAATCGGACATTGATCTCGACTCTGCAGACAGCGACAGTGACTATGAGTTGCAGAAGGATGAATGCGAGTAGTGACAGTGACTCGGACTCGGACATAGGCGACGCAGGTGACGCGGGTGCTACGATGTCGGTGGATGTGCACAGTCATCGCAGTGGTCAAACGACGACTTTCGGACTGAAGTCGTGTGTTGATGCATACAGGGGCCCCCACGCCACAATTGAATCTTCAACACCTTTTTGATTATTTTTCACTTGTTTTTCCTTTGGACGCATTCCATCTCAGGGCCAGGGAAACCAACCTGTATGCAAGACAAACACTCGGGGCTGCTGGTCTTCCTGAGGATAAGTTTGAGCCAACCACTGTGGATGAAATCAGAGCTTTTTTGGGTCTTCTCTTTGTTTATGAACAGGGCCCCCTGTTCCCAAATCGTGATTTTATGGAAAGATTCTTCTCCTTTCTTCAATCCTTGGGTGTCAAGTGTATGTCGAAAAACAGTTTGAACAGCTGAACCAGTATTTTCACCTCGCTGATACCACTCATTTGTTCCCAGAGGTCAGGCTGGGTATGACCCCCTGTTCAAAGTCAGACCTCTCATTTCCATGACCCAAGAATGTTTGCTATGCAGTTTCTACCTGGCAAAACATCACAGTAGATGAGGCAATGATCAATTTTAAAGGGGTCGTTGGGTTTTTTTGCAGTACTTCCCTGCAAAACCAACGAAGTGGGCCTAAAGGTGGGGGCTTGTGTGATGCCGATTCTTTTATATGTGAATATTCAGTATATACTGGGAAGACCAATGATGTGCCTGCTGGGACAGGTGATGCCCTAGGGGATCGTGTTGTCAAACACTTGTCAGAACCCAATTATTTCAAGTGGCACACCATCTACTTTGAAAATTTAAATTTCACGTCAGTCCCCCTCATTCAGTATCTTTTTCAGAAAAAAACCCTTTGGGCATGTGGGACTGTGCGAAATAACAGGAAGGGTCGGCCACAGGATATGAAGCCAGCAAAATGTGTCAAAAAGTCTGGGGACACAAAGCCTGGTTTCGTGAGATTGGCTATGGGATTTGAAGGGGCAAGCTTCAGGCTGTTGCTTGGTTTGACCGTCGTAAGGTCACCCTTCTTACTTCTGTCCATGATGGAACCGATGGAGACTTGTCCAGAAAAGGTGCAGGGGGTGTTGAAAAGCCAGGAAATTCTAGGCCCCTGGCTGTTGGGGATTACACCAAGAACTACAACGGTGTTGACAAGCATAAACAATTGCGATCATATTATTGTTCCAGCAGAAATTCATGAAGTGGTGGAAATATGTTTTTCTTCTTCTGCCTGGACACTGCTGCAGTAAATGCCTTTGTAATCTACAAAAACTCTGCAAAATGCCCCTGAAACTGCATGTGGATTTTCACACTGAATTGTCATGGCATGGTGAATGGTTTCAAGGGTCGAAAACGGATCGGCCGTCCCGTCGTTCATGACAATCCAGACAAGCACAAACACACTCCTTCCAAAAAATCCAGTCTGCCAGAGGCAAGAAGGACTGTGTCTGTTGCAAAAAGGGAAGGCGGGAAAAACCCCCACAGGCAATGCCATCCAGTCAACCCCTGAGTGTGTGATGTGAAAGGGTGGCTTTGTGCAAGGATCGTGGCTGCTTTTTTTCTTTTCACCAGCAGTGAGTAGGTTCCTACACACTCATTCCTAGCAGTACAACCTGATTTCTTGACTAAAAACAAGGACTGGACTTTGTCATTTTTGTTTTGTACAGACTGTTTTTGGGTTGACTAAATATTGAAAGTGCCACATACAAAAGTACTGGAATTTGTGCATGTAAGAAAAGTGCACAAACGAGAAAATTTTTATGTCGGTGATCTGTTGTGACAAAAGTGATCAAAAGCAAGAACAATTTCCGTGACTGTGTTGTTTGTTGTGATCACAATTTGGATTCATAATTCATTACATCTGGAACCATATGGTGAGTACAACAAAAAAATTTGAGTGTTGTTTTGTGTTGTGATGCCTGCCTCCCCTTCCTTCCTACTAACACCTGTAAAGTTAGAAATATTAACAGCCATAGGAATTATTTTTCTCACAAACACCAAACTAACTCATGCAGATCAACAAGCATGCACTCCAATACATTTTCAGTAAATATGGTATGATTTTGACTTCTTATTTTTTTTATTTTATTTTTTTCCTGCTATGTAACTGCTATGTACTTAAAAGCGTCACAAAAATTCGCGTATATCCTAGCTACCTGTGTAACTACTAACACCTCACAACACCCATCAGTTCTTTTCAGATGGTGAACCGACCACTTGCCACCAAAAAGGTAGGTGTTATAAAGTTATGGGTGTTGTATTGCCTGTCTGTCCCTATTTCCCCTGACGTAGGGTGTTTTCCAGGTTAAAATCAGGTGTGTGAGTGTTGAGCCATGAAATATTTTCACATCCCCCTAAAAATAACAAGTGCAAACCAAAGTTCAGCTTTCCAAGATTTTTGCTGAAAATTTGAAGTCTTTTTATCCATTAGTTTATTTTTTACAATTTTTTAAAGTCAGTACCCCCAATTCGGGGGAGCAAATTCCAATATAAACTTAGTAGTCTGGCGAATTCTGTCATACGAAACACAGGACAATGAAGGTTAAGGATGACTTGAGGACAAATTGAGTAAAAAATTAGAAGTGACTTGAGGATGGGCTTGAGTAAGAACTTGTGGTGACTTAAGGATGACTTAGAAGTGACTTGGGGTAACTTCATTAAGAACTTAGAAGTAACTTGAGTGTGTGCATGCGGGGGTGGGGGGCAAGCAGGGTAGGTGGGAGTGGGAGGTGGGCGCGCACCTTTGATTATTTATAAGAAACAGATGTCCAGAATAATTAAGTTATTATCAGAAAACAACAATGACAGCAGCGACAACAACAACAATAACAGAAAAATTTAACAAAGCACGATCGCAAGCACACACACACACACCCAAGATAGGGAGGTGCTTGCATGGAGAATGGGAAAGGGTTTTATGGTTGGCGCTTGAGCGCCGAAAAATTTAAGACGGCCTGTCGGTCCTCTGTCACTGAAGATTATCAAAGCAGCCACCAAGTGCATTTATCAAAGCTTGATTTAATAAACAAGACAGTTGAATAAAGTACACTCTGTGGCCCCTTGAAAAAACAGCCAAAAAAGTTGAAGCAGGACGTTGAAGCAGTGAAGGACAGGCAGTGAAGCACAGCATGTCTAAAAAGGCAAACACAACAGCAAAATGTCATTTCACTAAACAAAGTCATGGGCAGCAACAAGAATGCCAGTGAAATCAGCAGTGTTCCAATACGGTTGACCTATTTGAGCGCTACAGGCAGTTGCGCGACCTACTTCAGTGTTACAAGCAATGACAAGTATTCTATGCTTCGCTGGTTCTACTCTTGCGATGATTGGGTGTGCATTGTCGGGAACCATTGATACGGGTAATTTTCTCAGCCCAGTAGTTCCGAATCTCCTCGCTGCCTCAAACATTGCATGGAGCTCCCTTTTTAAGGCGGAAGATTTCATAGAAAGACAGCCCAACTGTGCTGAATTTGGATATGTATGGTTGCAACAAACGGGCTATCTCTCTCAGTCTCCGTGCATTTAAAAGGGGCTAATTCCAACTTTTCCTTCAGCCATTCATCCCACGTTTTAACTGTGAGTCCCTTCTTTTGTTCCACCTCAAAAAACTTGAAAGCAACTTCTAAAAGCCCCCCGTATTGCAGGTTAAAAGCCATTGTGGTTGCTTCTTGTCTTGCTAAGTTGTCTATATCCTTCAATCAGCTTTTGAACACACTTTGCGATAAATGTAATTTCTTCCAGATTGAAAAAGAACACTTCTTTTCTGATTTTCTTCTGCACCATCCAATTTTGGACTGTAAATACTCGTGTAGTTCATTTGGATTCCTTGTTGTTTTGGATTCTTTGCTTTTCCTCCATACAAGGCGGTGAGTTTCGTTTGGGTTTTGAAGGAATTTAGTAGTTTCTCACTTGTAGATGGGCCTGCGTTCTAAGTTCATCCAAAACATGAAGAAATTGAGAATGGTACTCAAGATGTTCTTGAAGTATTGTCAACTTGAGAAACTACTCCACTCTCTTTGTTCTGTCATGATCAAAATGCAACAATGTAATCACCAACCCAAAACTTGAGGCTAACAAAAGTCAAGCACTTTTCTCACTGAAAATTACCACACGCTTGACGCCACAACGCCACCAGAAGAATGAAAAACCAGCTAACCCCGGTTGTCAACGACAACAACAGTGCGGGGCGGATGTGACGTTCTTTTTACTAACACAAGATTAAATCTGGCTTATGGTTGGTGAATGTAAGAACATGTCTAGATTTGTTTTGCCTCAGGCGGAATCCTTTTTGGGCACCTGCCAAGTCAAAAAGGCCCAACAGCCCAAAATTAAGTGATCAGGTGTCAACCTAATGGCGGGTCCTTTGCAGTATTCCGATAGTGGGATTCCTTGGCGGGTCGACAATTAGCAATTACCTGCTACAAAACCCTTTGTGTATGGGGTGCGTTCAGTGACGCTGTTTTTCCCCCCACGTTACTCTATGGGATGTGTTCAGCCACGCTGCTTTCCCCTACGTTACTCTCGAAAAGTTTGTAGATAATCGTTATTTTTTTGGTATTGAAGTCTTACTTGTCAAGAACAGGAAAAAAAACCGATTCTGGAGTCGCCCGGTTTAGACCGGGTGAGCCCCGGGGGAGACCGGGTGAGCCAGAATCGGTGTTTTCCTGTTCTCTGGGACAATGCTAAGCACATAATAATTCACACTCTTTCTTCAGTATAAATTATTGAGAGCCCAAAACTGAAATTTTAGTTAATTAGACCACGATTGCCTTAAAATAATAATAATATAATAATAATAATAATAATAATAGTAATAGTAATAATAATAATATATTTCACAGAGTAATTTAAGTGTCTGCATTAGCACAGTCAAGATAACGTGCTCGTGTGGCAATCCATAGTTCTGTGCGCAAACGCTGGTAACCCCCTTCTCCCTCCTCCCCCCCAAACACACACACCCACACACACAAAACACACACACACACACACACACAATAGGCCAAGAAAATCGATTCGGGCCCCCTAAAACAGTCCCTTTTTACAGACTCCACACCGCTTCGACGACAACCCGCAGGCCGACAATAAAATGTCCACAAATACCTATAATGCCAAAGACGGGATCTTCCTATTAGAGATTGTTGACTTTTTGGATTACAATAACGACCCAATACAAAGCTTGTGGCTACTAAAGGTTTCCTACTAGGAAACTACTTCTAAATATGACTAAATTTTTTGTACATCCCCGCTATTGCCCTTTAAAAAGGAGTCTATTGGCTAAAAGTCCTTTATTTGATCTAGTTCCTTTTCTTGTTCTATTTACCTCATTATATAGCGCAGGGTCTTTCCTAATAAAAAAGGCAGAGCCCGCGAACCCCGGGGTAGGGGGGAAAGGGTTTTGGAGGGGGCTAGAGAAAGCCCGGAAAAAGGGGGGGCCCTTACCAATGCTGGACCGGTGCGGGACTGGCGCCCGGTGTTTTAAATAAAACTGCGCCGTGGTTTTGTACGCAGCGATAGCTTTTCCCGTGAAATTTTGGTTGTAGCAACTAATTGCGGGGAAAAAAAGTCCGCGCGACAACTTTTCACAAAAAAATTCCCATAAAATTGTGTGTCCATAAAACATATTTGGGGGAAAAATTCTGTCGCTGCGACACGATTTTATGAGCGACAGTATTTAACGCACCGGTCCTTGAAAGGTTTGGGCTGCTGTTGTTGAGCCGGCTCAAGTCCATCCCGATCCACCCTTTGACTGCATGCGATTCTGCCTTGCTGCATTTGCGGGCCGCTGCTGCTTTTCCTGGAGGACATTGGGGCCGGGGGTGGGTACCCCGGTTTGGGACCCCGCTTGCTGGGTTGGTTGGGGGGATGGCCGGCGGGGGGTGGGAACCCCGGGCCGGGGGATGGGGGCCCCGGCGGGGTTGGAAGGCCGGGGGGGTTGGGAAGGCCCGGGCCGGGGTTGGACGGCAGGCGGGGGTTTTGGAAAGGGCGGGGGTTGGAACCGTGTCGATTCACCAGAGGGATGGGGGGGGAAGGAACTGGGGGGAAAACGGGCAGTGAGAAATGGGGGAAAGGGAGATTCACGTAAATCTTACATGCCAGTACAGAAACTACAAGGAAGTACACTCACAAAAAAAAAAAAAAACCCCAAAAAAAACAAAAACAACCCCAAAACAATCTTTTTGGTGAAACAAAGGAATGACCTTTTGAGTTTTCCCCATGCATTTCAAGGATGATAGAACCTTTAAATTAAATCAAACCTTTTTTTTTTTTTTTCTTTTTCTATTCCCCCTTCCGGAATTTTTTTCCCAAAAAGTGCTTAAAGAGCGCTTTGGTTTTTTTTTTTTTCCAGGGGGGGGCCAAGCGAAGAGTTGGGATTCTGACACCAGAAAAAGCCGCCTTCTAAACCCCCCGGGAAGATACGCACAGCGGGGCGCGGGGGACCTGGGGGAGAGGCATGACAAAAAAGGGGCATTTGACTGACCTTTTTCTTAGGGTGATGTTCTCACTTCCTCCTCTGCCGTTGGCTAGCTCCCGCTGCAGTTTTTTGTCGCTTCTTTCCGCTCCGCTCCTGTATCCGGGGGCTGTGGGAACGGGGCCGACATAAACACGTGTCATCACGTGGCGGTCGTCATTATTTTGGGGTCACGTCTGTTTTTGGGTGTTTGTTGTGTGTGTGTGTGTGTTGTGTGTGTGTTTGTGTTGTGCGTGTGTGTGTGCATGCTGCGCTGTGTGTGTGTGTGTGTGTGTGGTGGTGGTGTTGTGTTGTGTGTGGGGTGTGGGGTGTGTGTGGTGTTGTTTTTTGTTTTTTTTGGGGATGGGCGTGTTCTGCGTACTTGTGTGTAAAGTGTGTGTGTGTGTGGGGGGGGAAAAGTGTGTGTGTGTGTGTGCCATGTTGTTATGCGTATTATGCGCTGCATTGTGTTTTGGGGTTGTGTGTTGTGTGTGTGTGTGTGGTCCCTTGTGGGCTGGTGCAATATGTTGCTTTTTGCCCAGCCGACCGCAAGGGCCAAACGGGCTGGTGCCGTGTGTGAGTGCACACGTTTGTTTGATGCAATGTAAGCAAGTGCATGCAATGAGGTGTGTGAGAGTCTTTTCTATAAAGTAACGTAATGTTTATTTTTCCCCACGTTTTTGTACAGTAGGGAAAATTAAATTAATTTGCCCTGTGATTTCAAACTCATTTTTAAAATTCACTTCAGATCATTTGTTCTTTTTTGTTGCTTTTAAAAATTAAACTCCCCATATAAAATGTTTTAAGTTTAAAACCCGTTCACTGCCAAAAATAGTAAAACAAAGGTTTTTCCCCGTCCCAGGGAAATCTAATGATTTGGGGGTAATTTTTAACAAAAATTCTGCTCAAAAAAACAAAAGATTAAAAATAAAATCTAATTTTTTTTAAAGGGAAAATTGAATAAGATTTTGAACGGGGCTTCTTTTTTTTTTAATTTTGAAAATAAAAAAGTTTTTAGGCATTTAGTTTTGGAAAATTTTTTTTTGCACGTAAAAAAACAAGTATTTCCCACTACATTTTCAATCCAAACAAAAACACAAAGAAAAAAAGTGAAAATAATTTTTGTATTGTACACTCCCCGTAAATGAAAGTAAAACTTTTAGAAGTTATCAAGACGCTCACACCTATGAAATGGTAGTCCACACCCCCCCCCCCCCCCCCCCCCCCCCCTCTCCCCACCACGCCCCCTGTGGACTTAAACCCCTCTTTTTCCCCCTTTCCCCTACCTTTCCGTTTCCCCCATGTCACGCCGCCACAGGCCCGTCCCCCCCCGCCGTTTTCAAACAGGGCCCACTGGCCACGTGCAGAGTACACCAGGCTAGCTCGTTGACGCAGTCGCTGAACCCCCAACTGAGGTCCACACAGCCCATCAAAATGACAAATATGGTCGGCAATTCCCCATTTTCATCATCTCACCTTCATGCTCGAGTGAGCGTTAAATAAAAGTTTTTGTGTTTGTCAAAATCATCACAGAGCCTGCTCAGCTTTGAAAATAGTTGTTTTTTGGTCGCTGGTTGTCAAAGGTTTGCCCCCCCTTTTTTGCAAGGGGAGACAAAAATTTGGGGTGGTCATCCATGGGTGATGAAAATAAAGGGGTTTCCCCCCGTGGGGTCATTTCTTATTATTTTAAGACTACAGAAAAAAGGTTTTCTACGCACACTTTTTTGAGTCCGTTGTAGAAATAGTAAGAAGAAAATTCAAGAAAAATGCACGACGTCAGTGGGGCCCATGGGCACGGGAAAAAGCTTTTTATTTCGGGTCACAGCGGCTTTAAAGGCACTTTTCGGGTTTAAATTTTAAAAAAAGCAACAAACAGTTTCCATAAATCAACAATTTTATTATCAACCCTTATCTGCTTCTTGATTACGCTGGCCTGCTGTATTTCAATCTTTTAGGGTTTCCCCATTTTCAGCTTCCTACCACTCCCATTACCCATGTTTGCTATCACTTACATTTAAAAAATTTCTCTCGCTGCGTCCCCGCTGTTCCTGCCCTGATTCTCTATTTCTTCCCCAACCACCCACCTGATTTTGGTCCCCCTTGTCGGGGCGGGGGGTCTGTCCCTCCCTCCCCCCTAGGGTCCTTCCCCGGGCGGGCGGGCGGGAGGGGGGCAGGGGGGTCACGGGTTCGCTGTCGCTTCACGCGCTTGCGCCGCCTCCCTGTCGGCTTCCCTTCATTTTAGTCGCAGGTTTTCGGGGCTTGCGTCTTCTTCCCTTTCATCACGAAAACTTATGGCATGTACTTCCCGGGGGTGTTTTTGGGATAGAGTCATAGCATTCTGTCATTTCCCAGTTTTTTGTCTATCATTAACCAATCTCCGGTCTGATGGGTTAGTGACTGGCTGCAGACTTGGGCTTGGAGTCAGGGGGGGAATTCCCCCGAACCTTCATTTGAGGGGTTTTCCCCCATGCCCCCTCCTTCCCGGGACTGACTGCTGGGGCTCAATCAGGAAAACCGAACCATCCATCACATTTTTACTTCGGGGTCATTTCTCTTTTGCTCAGTTGTTGTTGTTTTTTTTACCCAAAAAGTCATGAAGCTTTTTGCATGGTTTACGTTTGGGTGGTTAATAAAAAACATAATAGGGCCTTTCCATTTTGCTTGGCCCGATGGGGCTCATCGGTGTCATTATATTTTTTCTCACACTCTTTAAACACAAAAAAAAAAAAAACTTCGGCTTTTCCAGCCAAAATTTTTTGGGGACCCCAGTTTTGATTTCCTTTCTGCATCCATGTCATGAAGATTTTGTCCAAGTCATCATATCAGTGGTTCATAGGGCTACATTGGTGGCATGATGGCAACTTCTGGACACAAACTCTCCCAAAAAGTGGGCCTGTAAAAAAATAAAACATTTCATCGATAGGGAGTAAGCATATGTTGTTTTGCAAGTTTTGTTGAACAGGGAGCCTAAAACTACCAAAAATGGGCTTGACTTACACGAGTTCAGAAGTTCAAAAACACTTGGTAGTTGCATCTGACCCAACTTCACATTTATTGCTGCCCACACTGCGATGCGGGGTATGTTGGGACAAAAAACAAAACTGACTGTGCTTAGAAAGGCTGAAGAGTCATTGGGAGTGACGCCAGACAAGAGGCTGGGAGGTAAAAAAAAAGAAAGGGGGGGGAAGGGAGTAAGAGAGGGTGGGGCGGAACAAAAAATAGGGAAAACAAAAAAAAAAAAAAAAAAAACAATAAATGATTTTGAAAAATTTTAACCCGTGATCAATAAAACCCCTCCAAATGCTGATTCAACTTCCAAGTTAACTTCCCGAAAAAGACTGGCCAACTGCTTATCAGAACTTTTTTTTCTTTAAGAATAACAAAAAGACTGAAAAGTACAACACTTTAGTGTTTGCTTCGGGGATTAAGTATGAAAGTTGAATGAAAACAACTATACAAAAAAAGCAAAAAAACTAAGAATGGGGGTGGGGGGGGGGTTGGGGGGGGGGGGGGGGGAGGGAGTACAGAAGGGGGATACAGGGGTTGCAGCCAAAACCCGTTTTTTTGTTATTGTGTTCTTAACACTTTGTTTTTTTCAAAATTCCCCAGGCCCCTTTTGTCTTTTTGTGACATTTGACATACAAGTGTGTTTCTTTCCCCCCTTTTAAAAGTTTTCTGGTTTACTTTTGTTTTAAAATCCATTTTTTTCCTTCAACCCCTTATAATGCTTTCAGCAATCTGTTCTTTTATCATCGCCTGTTGAGGGGTCAGTCGACATTCTATCATCATACATCATTATTTTTGGGAAATGGAGTATAATGTGCTGAGATTCTGCAAACCAGTGAGGGCCAACCCGAAAAGTTGAGGTGGGCCCCTCACTTTTTTCAGGTAGCCTGCTCATTCCTCGAAAAAACATTGGGTCAAAAACAAAAAAAGAGGCGCAAACAGTCCATTGAATCCACCCCGGGGACGTATGGAGACACAAGAGGGGCCTGAACCCCAAACCTCTCTCAAGGTGGGTTCATCGGGGGTGTATGGGTGCTGTCTGCTTGATTTGTTGTGCACCGTGAGTTTTAACTCTATGTTCAGGGGAAAATTTAGGTCCCACCTGGGCAACTGGAAAGGTAAAGTTCCTTTTGGCACAAAAATCGGGGCGGTGAGCATTAAATCTATCCCTCAATAACAACACGCATTTCAAGCAGACCTTTTGTTTTTGCGATGTACATTAAAAAAAAAAATTAAACGGCCCAACAATGGGATAATCTTCCCAAATTCTTTCGCTTTGCAGAGTGTGACTAATACAGTAAGCAACCAGAGACAGCCAAATTAAGGTACTGCGGACGATGAAGTTTATCAAACCTAGCGATAACTCGGACTCCTGCAGAATATAAGGGGTATGAGAAAAATCTGGAGAAAAAAAAACCTATCTTAGGTTTGGGTTTACAAACCATGAAGTTCTGTTTTTTTGCAAAAAAACTATGGGCCAATAACAAAATTCAAAAGCTGGCAAAAAAAATGGACTTACAAAAACCAGCCTAGGAATGCACTCTTTACTTCCCGTCCTGTTGACACCCCTGCAGGCATGTTTTGTCCCCTTTTTTTGTTTTAAAACCATTTTGGTTTTCCCTCGTTTTCACATCGCCCTTTTTAAGCACATTCTTGTGTTTTCACATGTTTTCACATCCCACGAAAATGAAATGTAACACAAACAAAAAAAAATTCAAGTTTAGGGCCGACTTTGGTACCCCCACGTGGCCATTGGGGTCAAAGTTTGAACCCTCTGGATCGAATGGAAATGCGTGACCCCAAAGGCAGTTAAAAAACTCAACAAAAAAAAACTGAGTATGCCCTCAAACAACTCCCCTTTAATTTTTTCACTTTCTTTTTTTTTGGGGGAAAACACCATCTCACTCAAGCAAAAAGAGGTTTTAAAATAAAAGAAACGAAAGTGAAGTCGCAAGTCCCCCCTGTTTTCAGCTTACCCGGGTCACTTTTTCGGAAAATGCTTTTTGTACTTTCGTAGCTCCATAGGGACACTTCCGTCAGCAAGAACGGCCGGGCCCTTTTTTCTCCTTTAAATTTCACAGATCCAGTGAAATTTTAAGTTTAGCTTCAAATTTCCGTTTTAAAAATTCATTCCCCAAAACCCTAATGTTCCCGCTTCTGTCCAATGCATAAAATTTAAAATGGCTTTGTTACAGAGTTCCAGGTCTCAAAAGCGCAAAGTGTACAAAGCATTTTTATGTTTTAAGTTAGCGTTTAAAGTTTTTTAATGTAAAAAACCTATGCTGCAAGGGGGGAATTTTTTCCCCACTATTTTTTTCTTTGAAACTGTTTCGTGATGTCTTCAAAATACGGAAAACAGACTCTTTTCACTTTTATTGCCCTTTGCTTTTAAAACGGGCTAAAGGAGTAAGGAAAATCGCAAGGCTTGAAGTTGGGCCGACCACCCAAATCAAATGTCCAACAATGAAATCATAAGGCTGCAAAACGCAATATCTCTGTGATTTTTCCTGCTTTTTTTTTCTCCCATACTGAACTGACTTTTTACGAAAAAGGGTAAAAAAACTACGTCGTTTGGTTCGGTTTTTGAGCAGCTATGTCCCTGAAGCTTTGTTGTTGTTTATTTTCTGTGCAGTTCGACACAAAAATGTATAGCATAACATTGACTTTGTGAACAATTTTGTTACATGCTACAACAAAAAAAACTTAGTGTTAACTCAGCAGCTCAGTGCACATATGTAGGAGATAAGATTTTGTTGCTTATAGCCAGCCGACCGCAAAAGGGCCATATCAGGGCTGTGTGCACATATGTGTGTGTGTGTGTGTGTGGTGTGTGTGTGTGTTGTGTGTGTGTGTGTGTGTGTGTAGTGTGGGTGTGTGTGAGATTGTGTGTGTGTGAGAGAGAGAGAGAGAGAGAGAGAGAGAGAGAGAGAGAGAGAGAGAGATATGTGTGTGTGTGTGTGTGTGTGTGTGTGTGGGTGTGTGTGTGGTGTGTGTGTGTGTGTGTGTGTGTGAGAGAGGGAGAGAGAGAGGAGAGGAGATTGTGTGTGTGTGTGTGTGAGAGAGAGAGAGAGAGAGATTGTGTGTGTTGTGTGTCAGTGTGTGTGCGCAAGCATGTGTGTGTGTGTTTGTATGTGTACTGTGTATGTGTGCGAGTGTGAGTGTGTGTGTTGAATGTTTGGCATCAATAGTGCAAAAAATAGGATTGTGTTTTTGGTGTGATTTTTTGGACCTGTCATTCCTTAGCATCACCCTCGTGGAGCATGCTATGGGTTCAAAATAGAGACACTGGAAGCAAACAGCCAAGCTGTACTCACTAAATGAGTAACTAACATCATGCATCTCTGCTTGAAAGTTGTTCAGCTTTTCTCATCACCACTGTAGGGTGTCTGTTTAGAACTCTCAGGCCTCAGGATACGACAGGAAGTGCAAACAAGTATAGCCAGTTAAACTACTCCAGAATGAAACAGCAATATATCATTGTTTTCCTCCTCAGTGATCATCACTAGATCAATGATATATATGTCCATTTCTCAGCTCTTCACCAATGCCCTGCTCTAGTGGTGACACCTGTTTCAGCTTCTTCTCCACTCCATGCTGATAGGTAATGGGCTTTTTTTTCCCCTCTCAAACTTAACTGTAGTAAGTTCACGGGAACTGTTGCTGGGTGGAGTTGGTGCTGTCTTGCAGAAGGGAGCATTCATTCACTGGATTGGCTCTGCGACTAAGCAATTATTACATTCATCGACAGGCAGAATCTGTGGTGTCCTGCACACACGCTGGATCAGAACACAAACCACCAAGCGTAACGTCTCCTCCGCCTGGTTTCTCACAATGATGTGGTATTGACTTTACCTATGGACTGCTGCTATTGAATGTATGATGGGATTACACTGGGAGTAGATGCACATGAGGAGACCAGAATAAGCAGCTTGGAAGTAATGCCTGTGATAGACTGTGGAAGATGAAAAAGTTTTTTTTTTGTTTTGGGGGGTTTTGGTGTTGTTTTTTTTGCGACACTCAACAGAACTTATATTAAAGAAGGGTGCGAGGAGGCAAGGCTGGAGGGCCGGGCCCAGAGAGAGAGAATTTTTAAAGGAACTTAAAAAGGGGTTAAAATACTTTGATGACTTTTAAAAAAATTTGCTAAAAGCTAAAAAAAATGTGAAACCTCTTAAAGACTTTGCAAACATTCTCCTTTATTTTATTGCAGATTTTGCTGGTAATGAACATTTTTTCCTTTAAACTTTTTGGAGTAAAATTGGGAACCCCCTCCCCCCCCCCCCCCCCCCCCCCAACCCATCCCCCCCCCCTTTCCCTATTTTCTATTCTTTTCTATCTCTTCAGATTTTTTTCCCCCAGTTTGTTGTCTGTTGCTTGTGTCTTTCTGTATGGGGTCCTCCCCCGAGGGGCCTCTGTCCTCCCCTTTCTCTTTTTTTCTCTCTTTTCCCTCAGAAAGAGAGGTTTTTTTTTTAAATTTTAAATCCCCATTTTCATTTTGTTGTCTAGCATTCTCTAAAGCTATTATTTTTTTGGGTATGACAGTGTGTTTCCTGTTTGTCTGTCAAATTCTGTCTACTCTTTTATTTTTCTTCCTGTCATTTTCCTTTTGTCTGTTGTGCACTGTCTGTCTGTCTGTCTCTTTTGTCTTCTATCTGCCCCCCCCCCACCCCCTCTCTCTCTCCCCCTTCTTTTGGGACCGGTGCACGCAGGTTTCTCCCCTTCTCTTCTCTCTCTCCCCTTTAACCAGGCGTTTTGCGCGCGCGGCCCAAAACAACACACACACACACACCCCCCTTTTTCCTCTTTTTTTCCTTTTTTAAAAAAGAAACTGCTGCCCAAGGGGTTTTTTCAAAAATTTTTCCCCTTCGGGAAAGTGAAAAATGCAACGAGCAAAAGTGACAGCACAGAAATTTGAAAAAACCGGGGGACAATCATGGTGTGTGGGGTTTTCAAGAAAAAAAAATTTTAGAAAAAAAGAGGTTTGAGGCCTACTAAAAAAAAAAAAAAAAAAAAGTCTTAAAAAAAGAAAAAAAAAAAAAAAAAAACCCAAAAAAAAAAAAAAACCCAAACCCCAAAAAAAAAAAAAATTGGGCGGCCTATTTCCTCTTTAACTTTCACTGTTTATGCCCTTTCCCTCTTTTTGCAGTTTGAACTTTCACTTTTATTTTTATAACTGAACAATGTCCACTGTTAAAATAAGGGAAAAATTAAAAACCATAATAATTGTCGATTACTGGTGTATGTGTTATAATTTGACTGTCATTTCCAGTGTTTGTGTGTGTAATGTGTGTATGTGTTCAAAATTTTGCTTGTGCATTGCGCAGTGTTTTCAAAGGTTTATTGCTTTGAAAATGGGATCAAAAAACTTGATTAGATCAATAGATATATCTATATAAGTCCCACAGGTTTAAATAGGACATTTGGGCGGTTATAATAATTTTGACTCTAAAAACGCTATTTAATATCGAAGTGTGCCCCCCTATAAAAGAAAAACCCCATAACCGGGAAGACTGCAAGAAGGGGGGGGTGTGTAAAAATTGGGGGTTACCAAATTCCTGTTTGATGTTTAAATTTACACTTTACACCCCCACATACTGAAGTTACAATTGATATGAGGGAAAAGGGGTAAAACTCTTTGCAAACTTTTCAAAGTAAAATGCATGCAAAACCGTATGTTTTTGCACTGTTTACAGCATACATTAAATTTAAAAAATTTTAATGAATGAAATCTGCCAGGCATAAATTTCTAAACACGGTTTCAATAACCCCCTTCCCCGACCAAAAAAGTTCTTGCAAGGGGAAAATATTTTAAAATTTAAATTTTCTTTAAAACATGGAAGAAGGGGGAAATCTTCCCAAGTAAAGTTTATGATCATTCCCCCCCGGGTCTTAAAAAAATTTTTTCCAAAATTGGGCCAAACCCAAAAAACTTTTCATTACAAAAAAGTTTCTGGAAAAATCCAAATTTAACCTCATTCCCGCCCAAAAAAACAAATTGGGGTTTTAAACTAAAAATCCCCCACCTTTTCACAAGGAAAGTAAAATTTTGCCGGGTTTTCTTAAACCTTGGCTTTTCAATTTTTGATTTCAAGCGCACAATTTAATCATTTACAAAAAAATCATAACTTTGCCTCTGATGTCCCACTGAGATACGTTCTGCACCATTTGCTTGCATTTTTCTCTTTTTTTTTTTTTTTGTTTAGAACTGACGACGGTGTTTAGAGATCTATAGATCTAGTAAAAATCGTGTGGCGGTGTTTTCCCGGGTCCGGCTATTTACCGCATATCACTAAATATCACCGCATATCACTAAATATCACCGCATATCACTAAATATCACCGCATATCACTAAATATCACCGCATATCACTAAATATCGCCGCTAAATTTCACCGCACATCTGCATTTTGCCCCCCCTGTTTAACTCTTATGGCATATGGTACACACAATAGGAACAAACCAACACCAATGTTCCACTAGATCTATTCAAAATTATGGCATAATTTTTTAGCGATGTGCGGTGATATTTAGTGATATGCGGTAATTATACCACCGGCACCACACACACACGCAACACACACACACACACACACGCACACCACACACACGCACACGCACGCATGCATACACACGGTATTTCCCTAACTCTGTCTAAAATCACTTTATGTGAATAGACGTTAAATTGAAGAACGAACGAACGAACACACACACCCGATAATTGGTGATATGCGGTGATATTAAGCGATGTGCGGTGATATTTAGCAATGTGCGGTGATATTTAGCGATGTGCGGTGATATTTAGCGGCGATATTTAGTGATATGCGGTGATTATTTAGTGATATGCGGTGATATTTAGTGAATTTGCGGTGATATTTAGTGATTATGCGGTGATATTTAGTGATATTGCGGTAAATAGCCGGACCGTTTTCCCACGTGTCTACAACAAAAGAACAATTATTCTGCAGATTTTCTTTGCCAAATATCTAGATGCACGCAACGATTGGTCAAGCAACACCTTCGACGGGATACAACAAATGAGCCATCACTCGCTATCGTATTCCGAGTATTTACGTTGTCCTGCGCCTGGCCCAGCCTCTCAAACACGCTTGGTTTTTCTTTTCTCTGCATCTTCAGATACCGTATCCCTGGATCAACTGTAACACGCCGTTTTGACTTACTGCTCTTATTGGATCAGTCGGTCAATATGTGCATAGCCAACTGATCTCAATTGAATGCAAAGGACAAAAAATGAGCAGTGTCTTTTGGAGCTTTATCCTCGTTTTCTTTACGTTGATCATTTTGAGGGCATTTTGTTATAACATCAGGGGCTTTAATAGGGGCCTAGGTCTATCAGGTATAACATCTTCTACCGAAATGTTGGGATACTTCAAAGTGCAAAGTGTGGAACGTTTCTTGCTTCATTGAGGGGAAAAGGGGCGGAAGGGGGGGCAGTGAGCCGAAAGGGTTTCCCTTATCCCCACCATCCATCTATCAACGGCCCAAATGAGATTGTTTTTCTTTTTGTTTGGTTTGGGTTTTTTTTTTCAATTCAAAAGCACCATCTCAGTCGCGGGAATAAAAAAAATCTCCAGAAAAACACGTCACAAAACAAATATCGATCGTTGACAATGAAACAGTTGGAGAAGAGAAATCGCATGGATGATAATGTTTTAAAACTGTTTTTGTGTTTCACGCACAGCACCTTCTGCTGCGCCACTTGTCCACAAGAGCTTGAATCAAATGCTGGTACAAGTCATCTCGTTTTCTGCGGTAGGCCTATATTCATTGACCCCGTATGACCTCTTCGCAGGGGCCAGCGCGTAACTGCTTTGCCCTTGACTGAGAACAAAGGAAAGCAGTAGTTTATTTGGTGGAGATTATAAATATTTGTTGACAAACTGGGTGCGTATTTCAACATAAACGTATTGCAAATTTTCATTGAGTTACATCTCTATTTGTGAAATGATCATGAAAAAAAATGGCGAAGTGGATAGAAAAAAAATGAGCACAGCGTCAGGGGATTTTAAATCTGGTTTGAAATCAGCAGGTTTAGAGGAATAGGGGTGGCTTCCGTCGCATTCGGACCGAGAGTTAGGATGACGGTTTTGACGTTTCTATCTGTCACTGGAAATGTACTGGCGTTAAAGCCAATAGCGCCTCTCCCCCACCCCCACCCCACCCCCCACTCCCCCTCCCTCTCCCTGAAAGCAAGTCTTAACCTGCTGGGAAACAGCAATGATGGGAAATCGTTTTTATCACGAAGGAACTCAACCGTTGTTCTTGTTTCATGGGAAAAACAGTACTAAAAACCATCCTGAGGAAAACAGGGCAAACTCTGGTTTAGAGGCCCCTTATGTCAGTGTCACAGGCAAGCACTCTAATGGACAGAAAATGTTTTCTTCATGTGAGCATTAAGCCCCCTGTAGCCAACGTTGTTGGATGGGCGCTATAGAAATTGTCCTCTTTTCTATTATTATTATGAGTCAAAAGGTCAACATAAGGAGGTCTCTAAACAAGGACATTGTTGAAAATAGTTGTTTTCCCTGGTACCCGGTGATGTGCACGGGCATCATCGTAACACTGGGCCAGCAAAATGGGGAAACAGTTATGATACCCCAGGGATAACAGTGATTATGATTTCCCCTAATTTAACAGTGATTATGATTTTCCTAGTTTTTGCTGATTTCATGAAAGATAACGCTTCTCTCTCTCTCTCTCTCTCTCTCTCTCTCTCTCTCTCTCTCCTCTCTGTCTCTCTCTCTCTCTCTCTCTCTCTCTCTCCCTCTCTCTCTTTTTTTTTTTTTTTTTTTTTTTTTAGGAAAACGGGGGTGAAAACAGTTGTTATCCTAAGCTGATAATAGCTGATTTCCCTATTAGTATCACTTTTCTGGAGGGTAATGCTGTATTTGTCAGGATTTTTAGAAAACAGCTATTTTTACTTCTTGAATCAGTTACGCACAATATTCGTTATAATATGTTATGATTGACCAACCATTTAACGTTCTTTTAAAAATGTCATTTTGATATTTGATACTCTGTGAGCAAGGTGGGTACAAGATGTAACAGTATCAACTGGTCTGAATTCACTGTAGTGAATCTAAATAATGTTAGCGACCGCCCAAAAGAACGGGGGACAAACGAGTCACGAGACAAAACACAACGCGTTTTCGACCTCTTAGGTCTTCGTCTGGTGATAAATAACGAAAAAAACAACAAAAATTCATTTTAGCTTTGATCGCTTCAGATCGCTCAGGCAGGGTTCACCCGCAAGGAAGGCGTTGAATCACTGTAGTGGTTCTGAATTCGAGACTTCACTAGTTCATCAAGTTAAATCAATATATAGAAATACATTGTTATGAAATAAAGTGCAGTTTCAAGAACCCTAATGATAACTGCACCTCATGATTTTAAGAAGTAAACTAATATGCCACTCCCAAACCGTGGTTTTAGTGGTTGTATCGCACACATCCCAGGGGGGAAGTTAGTGGATTTAATATTTTTTCAGCTTTGTCTGGCTTTAGTGGAGTGTGCTATGGCCTCGAATGGGAAAAGTGGAGCATGGATAAACAAAATGAGTTCCTTTCCCCCAATCTCTGAGAGTTTTTTCTCAAATTTCTGACCAGCTTTGCAGGTGTCTGCGTCTCTTGAACCTAGCTGGTGTACACAGAAGCTTAGAGCACAGCCCTGTAAATGTCATGTAGTGTTGTGGGAGTGGACTTCCACAGTGTCATCTTGGTCATTCTCACCGTAACTGAACAAGCAAACAAACAAACACCAAAGTGCCAATGCTGTGGGCCCTTCATTTTCCCCAGTTTCCTCTCCGCACCACGTGGTTGTAAAAATGTTGCACGCTGAAGTCGTCATTGCAACAGGATCACCCAGAGATGGTGTGAATGAGGGGCTGGATTGAGCAGCATGATGAGGTAATCCACTGCGGGAGGAGTGGGGTGGGAAGGCGTGAAAAACGTGACCAAAAAAACAAACAAGATAAGTAAATAAAAAGGAAATTATGTGACATGGAATGTGTAATTAACAAATTCAGCTGTTTTTTAAAGGATTTTTTTTTTTTTTTTTTTTTTTTTTTTTTTTCGTCCCAACTTCTGCGCCCCTCGGAGGCAGTCCCACCCACACTGCTCATTCCGACACCCCGTCCACAGCCACAGCACGGTTGGCCCCGCCGCACCGCCCCGGCATGGCAATCCACAGGGAGCAGTCAATGTAAAGGGTCGTCAAGAGGCAACCCCCACAGGAGACTTTGCACTGCTGCCGAGTCACTTCGGTGGTGTTCAGTGGCACCTGTTTGATTTTACATACCCCAGGACACCACCTACTAAGCCCCCCACTGACGAAAATAATTGCTTAGTCGCGGAGCCGGCGTAAGTGAGCTCTCCCTCCAGAGGGCGCCCACACGTCCATCCAACGACACCCCCCTTTAGACTCATCGATACCAGTGACCCCGACGGAACCAAACCAAAAGCCACAGACGTGGGAGGACATCGAAATTGGGTCCCCATGAGAGCAGGGCATGAAGGGCCACAAAATTTTTGAGACTTTTTTTTTTTATGTGATCGATGAGAATGAGGATGATTAAGATGATGCTACGGATTTCCATTTCGGTCTGAGACTACATGACGGGGCTGTACTCTTTGCTCCTTTCATAATACATCCCGGCATCAACCAGGCCCGAAAGATACAGGACCTGCAGTGTTGGTCAGGAAATTTGAGCAACACTCTTAGAAACGCACCCTTAAGTGGATGAAAACTCGACTGTGTGGTCCCAGTCTTCCCAACTGAGTCCGCGGGCAAACTCAACTCGGGGTTAGGAGCTGGTCGGGGCAGAAAACCCACTGACTCTGATGGGATTTGAACCATGACCTCCCCAGCCGGAGTCCGCGACGCAAACCCACTTTGCCACGGCGCGGGTTTGGGTTTCAAAGGATTTTAAGTCTGGATTGTTTTATTTGGAGAGAGAGAGTATCAACTGCTGTTTTTTTTGTGCTGTCATGTTTCCTTCAAAATTTGCTTGATTCATTTTCAGTTTCACACTGCTGGACCTACCAAGTGAATATAGCTAAACATTTTTCCGCTTTGTTTTGTGTGCTCTTCGGCTTTTTTGTCGTGTTCCAGTAACGCCGCAGTTTGTTTCATTACCAAGTGAATAGGTGAAACGTGCATCCAAGGAGTTCTCCAGCTCGACAAATGCCACAGAAAGCAAAGCCAGACCCCTGTCAGAAGCAGGCATGTGACATTCAGAAATGTCTGCAAGGTACATGGAGTCGGTTTGTATCTCACAGAATCCGATACGGGGTATGTGTGTGCAGTGATGTGTGTACATGCGCCTGCATGTGTACATGTACATGCTTTTGTATTATGTTATCAAATCAAGTAAAAATGTTTGTGGATGTATGGTGTGCGCATGTTTCTGTCTAAGCATATGTCTAAGACTTTGTAAGGAGTGTATGTTTCATTACATTCTTGAAGTTATAGATGAGCTGAGACATTTTTTGTGAAGAAAACTAGTAGTTGTTAATAAAATCTTTATTATTACTTAAATCATTCAGTGGGGCCGATTCCCTGAATCATTCCAGAACCTTTTTGTTGCTGTTATCAAATGCTGTTGACTTGGGCAAGTGCGGGCTTTTGTCCCACCATGACTCCCTCTCCAGGACCTTCTTACAGGGTACAGAAGGAAGCAACATCCTACATTCAGACTGGATTAAATTCAGGGAAAAAACAGCACAGGGGACTGGACTGCTCGCATCCCCTTTAACGTGGTGCCAGCACATGGGGTGAACGTGGGGTGTGCATGTGGAGCTACCATTGACGCCGCACCATCATGGCATATGTTTGGCTGACAGTTGCGGACATTAAACACGACAATTGATAATAACGAGACTGGCGGATTTTCCCTTTTCATGACTGTGTCACACACCAAGTCAGTTTTTAATGTTTGCTGGCTCTCAAGAAAAACTTCCTTCTCTGACTTGTGTCAAATGACTGAAACAGGGAGCCATGAAGATTCTTGGTTGTCAAAGCTTTTGTCTGGCACTATTATGGAAAGAATGGTTTTTAATTACAGTGATAATGAAGAAACAGAGTTGATTGGATTTTTTTTTTCCTTTGACTTAGTTGTACAGATAAGTTTAAAATAATGTTGCTTATAGCCCAGCCGACCGCCAAAGGGCTAGTTGTACAGACGATTGTTTGAATTACAGTGATAGGGAAGAAAAAAGAGTTGAGTGATAAATGAAGAAACAGAGTTGATTAGATTTTTGCCTTTGACTTAGTTGTACAAGTTATGCCTGCACCGATTTGCACCAGGCTCTCTGCTTTGTCATGTACAACTTTGATTTGCCTTTCATTGAACTGCGGTACCACCAAGCAGGTCTCTTTTTGATCTCATTGTTTCAGCCCACAAGTACCAGGAGTCACAGTGTGAGGACGTCATCAAAGCCATGCTGCAATGCTGTCAACAAGTACAGAGACGCTGAATCCGTCTGTTGTCTGGTTCCTAAAATCCCGGAAACTCACCCAAGACAGTGTAGTGTTTACTTTCAGTGACTCTCCCTCCTGGAATGTGTGTGCTCAGGGGTAAACGTGCTGCCTTATCCTCCGCTGTCTGCTGTTGATGACCAGTACCCATACTGGTTTTGTGAAGGGAAGGCATCCCGGCCTGCTACGTGGATTATTCATTTATGTATAAAGAGGGTGTGTGTGTTTTTTTTGTGAACCATGTTTAGCTATACTTGTTTGATTTTGGTCAGTTTTCATTATCATCATTTAAATATTACAGGAATCTGTGTATAACCAGTAATTTATGCATATAAAGAGTGAAAGGTCTTTTCTTGTCAGGATCTTTCACAATTTCCTTATGATCTTAAGAATTCTGTCACAGCTGAATGTTGTGGGAGATACCAGAAACACACTTGTACAGCATGAACAAGATGGCTTTCAACTGTTTTTTGCTGTTTTGTGTGTTTGGCTATGTTTCTGCGCATATATGATCAAATTGTGTTTTAAGAGTACTGTAAGTCCTTTCCGACCTTCATAAAATAATGAACATACCATAGACAGTGTGACCCCTGGTGTATGGCAAAAGGTAATCCATGAGGTGCACCCGCACGCAGTATGTAAGGCAAAGATACTATGGTACCTCGCAAAGATGACCCTGTGGTGTGTTAAAGGTAAACCATGGCATATGGCAAAGGTTATCCACGGGTTTTTGTCAAATTAAGATGATCAATGATCTATGCAAAAAATCTCCCGTAACATGTAGCAAAGGTCCCAATGGTTTATGTCAAAACAAAGACGACCCACAATCTATGCCAAAGGTCACTTATGGCCCATGGAAAAGTTCACCGGGGTTTTTTGTCAAAAGGAAGGTATTCATGATCTATGCCAAAAAATCACTAGTAGCTTGCGGCAAAGGTGACCACCAACTTATGGCAAAGGAAGGTGACTCATGACGCATGGCAAAGATCACCATTGGCCGAATGGAAATGTTTATGTGTGGGACATAACAAAGCTTACGGCAAAGGTGAAAGTTTTTAAATACTGTAAGTGGGTGTGTTAACGCAGGGGCACGCTCCGCTCCGTGTGCTTTCAAGGCTCTTGAACCGACATGTACCTGCCTCTGTTGCACACGCACACCACACACACACACACATACATGCATATTTCATTTTACGCACATCATGCACACACACACACACACAACATGCGCTCGCACACAAAACACACACACACACAGGCCTGGGCTCACACCCATTTCACACACATGTAAATGACCACACACACATACATAGTGATAGTGGCACAACCAACGTTAGGTAGGTACTCAAAAATTGTCAGTGTGTGGGCTATGTGTCAGGGCATCTGCCAAGTCGTAGCCATGAGACCCTCTTCTTCAATTTTCTCATCTTATGAAAAAATAATAAAGTTTATAACAAACCTTTTGGTGGTAGTAGAATCCTTTTGTGAGGAAACTGACGTTTCAAGTGTGTGTGTGGTTTGTGGGGGTTGTGGTGGGGAGGAGGGGGGGGGGGGGGTGTGCGTGTGTGTGTGTGTTTGGGGTCTTTGTGTGAACTGCAGTGTGTGCTGTGTGGCTCAATACACCTGAACAAATGATCAGTGACTTATTCTGGTCCAACTTAATCATTTTAAATGAAATGTTCTCACCCAATTCTCACAAAAGGCTTTTTCCCGTCTACACTGTCCTCTTCTTTTCACTTTGACAACGGGCCTATGGCTTGAAACGTCAGTTTTTCCCCACTAAAGGATTCTACTACCCCAAAGGTTTTTATAAACTTTATTATTTCTTCATTTTACAACAACCCTGCAGTCAACTTTTGTTTCTTCTTCATTTTGTCGTCAATTCATTTTTCCATCAGCTTTAATTTATGCGCAGTGTGGGGCTTTAACCTTAGTGGATGTGGTGTAGCATATATGGACTAGTTTGGATGCAGTGACGTTTCCCGATGGAAAAATGAAACTGAAGCTGTATGACGATGGCCCTCATTACATGACCCGGGGTCCAGTGCCCTGTCACATTCTGTGAGAATCTGCCTCCGTAATCATCCAAGCTTATGATAATTCTTAAATAATGTTAGTGAACCGCCAAGAGAAACGTGGACAAACGAGTGCAAGACAAAACACCAGTGTGTTTTGTCTTGCGACGGTTTTGTCACGTTTCTTGGTGGTTTGCTAACATTTATTTAAGATTTTTTTTTTTGAGATTTCCGCATGCGTCATCTCACTTTGCAAAATAGATCTAAGTGATAATGAGACACTGCAATGCTTCCCCCACAGGAACTCCTGTCAGTTGTCCCTGAAACCTCACCACCCAAAGGGGCAGATCAGGGGCTTTGGCAGGGGTAAGTGGTGGTGGTAGGGGGGGGGGGGGTGGTGGAAGGAGAAAGGTTCAAAGGTTTTTGGAATCTCACTTCCTGATCCCCACTCCTGCAATCAAATCTGAAAGCGTTATGAGAGGAAGATGAGGGAGGGGAGGATCTTTTGATCGCGATTGTTGACAGTATATATTCTCCTTTCAGCTGGACTTGAGCCAAACGGTTCCTTGGGCTCTTCGTTTTTTTTCTTGAAGAAATGATATCATGGGTCAGTCAGGACAACAACAAAGAAAAAGATAGGCGAACAAAATAAGTACAAGAAAGATAATGTATGGTCTCTCTCTTTCTCTCTCCCTCTGTGTGTGTGTCTTGTTCTTGATCATTTCTCATGTGTGAATAGCAGAGATTTGTTATGTTTATTGAATTTTACGTCATTTCCGTTCATTTCTGGTGCCCCAACATTGGTGGTGTGTGTGTGTGTGTGTGTGTGTGTGTGTTTTATTCTTGATCATTTCTCATGTGTGAATAACAGAGATTTGTTATGTTTATTGAATTTACATGTCTTTTTCTGTTCATTTCCGGTGCCCCAGCATTGTGTGTGTGTGTGTTTGTGTGTGTGTGTGTGTGTGCTGTGTGTGTGTTGCGTGTGTGTGTGATGGTGTGTTTGTCATGTGTGTGTGTGCGAGTGGTGTGTGTGTGTGTGTGTGTGTGTGTGTGTGTGCATGTGTGTGTGTGTCGTGTGGTGTGTGCATGTGTGTTGTGGTGTGCATGTGTGTGTGTGTGTGTGCATGTGTGTGTGTGTGTGTGTGTGAGAAGACAATACTGTAAACAACCCTGTCATTGGATGGCTGGTTTGCACTTGGCATGTTTGTTTCATAATTTTTTTATAAGAAAAGAAACTATAACTATCGTTCTTTCAAATAAAGACTACAATCGATTTAATCATACTCGCACATGTATGCATGGAGATGAATGGCTGGTTACACCTTAGTCTGGGTGTGTGTTTTCAAGATCAGGTCAGAGGAGAGAGTGCTATGATGGTGTATCAAAGCCACTGTATGACATCGAAACAATTAGAAGAAAGAGACAGGGGACAAAATCACATAGAAACCTTCCTTGCCGTCAAGGACAACAGACGGTGGTACTATCATCACACTGAAACAGTAGTGTTTGGAACTATATGTCAAAATACAATAAGAAACGTACACACTTGCCACTAGTTGTACTGCAGGAAGTTGCACATTCACCGAAACAGTGCTTCCTCAATACTGTGGATCTGCTGTCAATGTGCCACCTGCAGAAGATACCAGAATCTTCTGTTGTATGAATCCGAGCTGATCCCTTCATTTCAGACCATTGCTGTTTGATGACAACCTCTGTGCTACTCCCTGAAATGTTCTTCCGATCTTCTGCATCATGAGAGATCAATTTGGTGCCAGAGCAGGTGACTTGTAGGACTGTGTGACCTTTTCCTGGTTCAGTTCCAGTTTGCATCCGACTGTAACCTTGTCGCATGATTGTCGCACCTTCCTTTGCTCGGTCACTTCAGTGTTTCCTTCTTCAGTCAGAAGTTAATCAAGGTTCCTCGTCGTTTGAGTCTCAATACATATGCTATGTTTCGATGTGGTGGGAACTACAAAACACCAGCATTTCGAGTGAGCGATCTGTTTGCGGTGCTGAATAACCTTAAACTGACAGCCACGGAGAGGAGGGGATGGGAGTGTTGGGTTTCCTTAAAATTCTGGCCCTGAAAATAAAGCAGTTAGTATCTTCAGTTGGGGCCTTACAGGTAGATGGTGTCCTGTGCATGTTGAACCAGAATAGACTCCCCTGAACATCACCAAAGGACTATGCAGCAGTGCAACATCTCCACGAGGGTGGCCTTGTTAACAGTCCATTAATAGCTCTGTGTGCATGTTTAATGCTGGGATTGCACAGAATCATCCTGATTGTGACTCGTATTGGAGAATTGGAATCATCCCTGATTGTGACTCAGTATTGGAGAATTGGAATCATCCCTGACTGTGACTCTGTATTGGGCAATTGGAATCATCCCTCATTGTGACTCTGTATTGGAGAATTGGAATTATCCCTGACTGTGACTCTGTATTGGGCAAATGGAATCATCCCTGACTGTGACTCTGTATTGTGCAATTGGACTCATCCGACTGTGACTCTGTGTTGGGCAATAGAATTATCCCTGACTGTGACTCTGTAATTGGGCAATTGAATCATCCCTGACTGTGACTCTAGTATTGGGCAATAGAATTATCCCTGACTTGTGACTCTGTATTGGGCAATGGAATTATCCCTGACTGTGACTCTGTATTGGGCAATTGGAATCATCCCTGACTGTGACACTGTATTGGGAAATAGGAATTATCCCTGACTGTGACTCTGTATTGGGCAATAGAATTATCCCTGACTGTGACTCTGTATTGGGCAATTGGAATCATCCCTGACTGTGACTCTGTGTTGGACAATTGCAATCATCCCTGATTGTGACTCTGTATTGGGCATTGCAATCATCCCTGACTGTGACTCAGTATTGGAGAATTGGAATCATCCCTGATTGTGACTCAGTATTGGAGAATTGGAATCATCCCTGATTGTGACTCAGTATTGGAGAATTGGAATCATCCCTGACTGTGACTCTGTATTGGGCAATTGGAATCATCCCTGATAGCGACTCTGTATTGGGCAATTGGAATCATCCCTGACTGTGACTCAGTATTGGAGAATTGGAATCATCCCTGACTGTGACTCTGTATGGGCAATTGGAATCATCCCTGATTGTGACTCTGTCTTGGGCAATTGGAATCATCCCTGATTGTCACTGTATTAGGCAATTGGAATCATCCCCGATTGTCACTGTATTAGGCAATTGGAATCATCCTGATTGTCACTGTATTAGGCAATTGGAATCATCCCTGATTGTCACTGTATTAGGCAATTGGAATCATCCCTGACTGTGACTCTGTATTGGGCAATTGGAATCATCCTGATTGTGACTGTATTAGGCAAATTTGGAATCATCCTGACTGTGACTCTGTGTTGGACAATTGCAATCATCCCTGATTGTGACTCTGTATTGGGCAATTGCAATCATCCCTGACTGTGACTCAGTATTGGAGAATTGGAATCATCCCTGATTGTGACTCAGTATTGGAGAATTGGAATCATCCCTGATTGTGACTCAGTATTGGAGAATTGGAATCATCCCTGACTGTGACTCTGTATTGGGCAATTGGAATCATCCCTGATAGTGACTCTGTATTGGGCAATTGGAATCATCCCGACTGTGACTCAGTATTGGAGAATTGGAATCATCCCTGACTGTGAGACTCTGTATTGGGCAATTGGAATCATCCTCATTGTGACTCTGTATTGGAGAATTGGAATCATCCCTGACTGTGACTCTGTATTGGGCAATTGGAATCATCCCTGATTGTGACTCAGTATTGGAGAATTGGAATCATCCCTCATTGTGACTCTGTATTGGAGAATTGGAATCATCCCTGACTGTGGACCCTGTATTGGGCAATTGGAATCATCCCTCATTGTGACTCTGTACTGGGCAATTGGAATCCACATCATGTGGTGTCATGATACTAAGTGAAGATCAGACAGGGAAAAAAAATTGAAAAAAGAAGAGACACCACCTGACAAAAATTGTCATGTTTTCCTCTTTTATTCAGCAAGTTTCTCGAAACATAATCGTTCACACAACCTTGTCTGTCAATTATACAACAGGATAAACATACGGTAGATGCCCCAAATAAATCGCACAAGAACAGAAACGTAAGCTAAATGCCCCAAAATAAAACACCGTTCACACAACAAGCAAGCAGCAGCCAACCAACCAAACCACCAATCAACCCACCCTACGTCAGCAACAGTCCAGGTCATACAGAGCGGCCTTCATCGATACAGCATCACGTGAAAGCAATGGCACCAAAGCGATGGTACAGGACGGTGACGTGGCGTTTCAGAGGGTCCACAATGAGGTAGGAGAACGTTTGCCGATGCCTCCTTGTCGGACGGGTAGTACATTTCCGTCTTGGTCTGCAGACAAACCCGAACAATTACTGCAACTCTAAAAGTTTAACCTTCACCGTGCTTCCTTGGTCTTCCATGACCTGGTGACTCGATAAAAACATATTTTATGAACGGATAGAGCTATGCTCACAAAATCTTAGGAGTTTGTCAACGATCTTAATGACCGTTGGTCACAGAAATTTCATGTATGGGCACAATCAATTATCAGCATAATTAGTCGTGGTTTCCCCCATGACCCATACATTTTAATGGGTCACACATGACCCGTGCCATCAGGTGAGGAATAAACTGCTGAACCGCTATTTTATCAGGTGTTGGTCTTACAAGACCCCTGTGATCTGAATAGGGATAAGCCATAGGGATAAGCACGGAAGTGCCTGTACAAAATGTGTGGGTCTTGGGCGACGTGCACAATCGGGTCTGTGTAGTCAAAAACGTCATCCGGTAAAGGTTAAAATTAAGACATGAGCGACTCTCACATCTCCCATAGGATCCTTCCTGCTTCCTCCCTCTTCTGTATTCCCCTTCCACCACCTTCCCTAACACCATTCTTCCCCTTAGTTAGTTTGTTGTTGTTGTCGTACCCTAGCTAAAAGACTCCAGGCATCATCCGAACAGCCGAAGTACTTGAACACTATGGTACAAATGCATCAGCTGGGGATGAGAACATGACGTGTGTGACCGTTTTTGATTACCCGCCACGGCACAACCTGACTTCGGGGATTTGGAGACTGGATGCAGCCACACTCCGTACTTACATTTTG
>CM031623.1:38573660-38586368 GCA_018398815.1 Conus ventricosus
TAAATGTAGGTGTGACTTCTTCTGTACCTGTAGAGGGCCTGGACGGGGTCTGTGGGACATATGCCCGCACTTGAAAAGTCTACAGCATTGATAACAGCAACAACAGTTCGGGAAAATGATTCAGGGAATCGGCCACTGAATGATTTAAGTAAATAATAAAGATTTTATTAACAACTAGCTATGTTTTCTTCACTAAAATGTCTCAGCTCATCTATAACTTCAAGAATGTAATGCACATACACTCCTTACAAAGTCTTAGACATATGCTTAGACAGAAACATGCGCACACCATACATCCACAAACACATTTACTTGATTGTAAATTTTATACAAAAGCATGTACATGTACCCCCCGTGGGATTGCCGGGGTGTGCCTATGGAGGTGGCACTGCTAGAATTCAGCGTCCTTGCCAGTCACCAGGCTTTGTCGTAAGAGGCGACTAAGGTGACACTGGTCCTCCAGGTTGGGGGTTGGGCACAGGGCTAAAAACCCCTGTCCCTTAAAAAAAATGATTGTTACAGAAACCAATACCAGAGCATCCGACACAGATGGCGACGGCAATGAAGCACACCAGGCAACTGGACTGATGACGGACGACAGCCAAACCCGAGAGGGAGCTGGCGCCCCGATGGTGGATTTGCTGAAGCCGAAACAGAAGATGAGGGTGGGGTGCTGGAACGTCCAGACCTTGTACCAGACTGGCAAGATGCCCCAACTAGTCAAAGAGTTTGACAACTACTGCCTGGACATCTTGGGAGTCAGCGAGGTCAGATGGACCGGCACAGGAAAGAGGAGACTGGCGTCAGGACATACCATTGTCTTCTCTGGAAGATCAGATAACCAACACTCTGAGGGAGTAGCACTTCTCCTCAACAGAAAAACAGAAAAAGCATTACTAGAATGGAAACCTTTGGACCAAGACTTTTGAAGGCAAGATTCCACTCCAAATACACCAAGCTGACAGTTCTAGTTTGCTACGCACCAACCGAAGATGCAGATATAGAAGCCAAGGATGCATTTTACGATCAGCTCCACAGCAGCAGCGGAGAGTATTTGCGCCCATGACATGGTGCTGATCCTCGGCGATTTGAATGCAAAGATGGGCAGTGACAACACCGGGAGGGAGCATGTTATGGGCAAACATGGAATTGGTACCATCAACGACAATGGAGAAAGACTAGCAGACTTCTGTGGAGAGAACAACCTGTTGATTGGAGGCACCCTTTTTCAACACAGAGATATTCACAAAACAACCTGGACATCACCAGACGGGACCACCAAAAACCAGATAGATCACATCATAGTCAATCGGAGATGGAGGAGCTCCCTTCCCAAGATGTCAGGGCCTACAGAGGAGCAGATGTTGCCAGTGATCACACCCTTGTGTTGGCCACCGTTTCCCTGAAACTACGCCGAACACGAGGAGACAGGCACGTCAGCAGAGAATAGACTCTGACAGACTGAATGAGACGCTCACCAAACAAGCTTTCGCTGTGGAAATAAGAACAGATTCCAGGCGCTAGGGGAACAACAAGAGTTAACAATAGACAGCTTCAACCAGGCCTTGCGGGAAGCAGGAGAAAAGGTACTAGGCTTCCGCCGAAAGAAGAAGGAAGAGTGGATAGGGAAAGGAACCTGGGAAAAGATAGATGAAAGAAAGCTGACAAAGCAGAGATCAACAACACCAGATCAGAACGCTTGAAAGAGCAGCACAGAAGAAGATATGCAGAATTAAACAAAGAGGTAAAGAAGATGACAAGAGCTGACAAGAAGGACTACATCGAGAAACTGGCAGATGAGGCAGAGGAAGCAGCTGGTAGAAATGATCTAAAACGCTGTACAAGATAAACAAGCAGCTAAACAATGGGTTCCAAAACAATGATGTACCAGTAAAGGACAAGAATGGGAAGGTCGTTGAGGGAGAGGCAAAAAAAACTACAGCGCTGGAAAGAACATTTCGAGTCAGTTCTGAACAGACCAAACCCCCTCAGCTAGCAGATATCCAACCGGCAGGTATAGACCTGGACATCTGCATCGATCCCGAGCCTAGAAGAAGTGACAGCAGCAATCAAAACAATGAAGAATGGAAAAGCACCAGGGGCAGATGGGGTAACGGCAGATATGTTGAAAGCAGATATTAATGTGACAGCCCCTATTCTGACGGAGATCTTCAGACAGGTTTGGGAAACGGGCCAGACCCCTGAAGCGTGGAAAACTGGTCTTATCTTCAAGTTGCCCAAAAAGGGAGATCTTGGAGAAATTGCAACAACTGGAGGGGCATAACACTTCTTTCTCTCACTAGCAAGGTATTTAGCAAGGTTGTGATGTCAAGGCTGACGGAAACCCTTGAGAGGAATCTCCGTCCACAACAAGCAGGCTTTCGCCCTGGACGATCCTGCTCAGATCATATCTTCACTCTGCGCCAGGTTCTGGAACAGAGCAATGAGTGGAACACGCCTTTGTACATCAACTTCATTGACCTGGAGAAGGCATTTGACAGCATCCACCGAGAGTCCTTATGGAAAATCCTGAGAACACTACGGAATCCCTGCAAAACTTGTCCGGGTCATTGAGATGCTGTACAATGACTTCAGCGCACAAGTGATCTGCAACACGGAGCTCCACAGACGCCTTCAATGTCGGCACGGGAGTGAAACAGGGCTGCATCCTATCGCCTTTCCTCTTCATCCTGGCCATGGACTGGATTATGAAGAACGCCACAGACAGAGAGAGGAGGGGAATCAGATGGACCACGACAATGGTGGCAACAACAACACTGGAAGACTTGGACTTTGCTGACGATATTGCCCTGATGTCACATCGCTACCAAGACATGCAGGGAAAACAGATGCCTTGGCAACAACAGCTGGAAACCTTGGCTTGAAGGTCAACACCAAGAAGACAAAGAGCATGAGAATGAATGCCAGAGTCCAAGACACATCAAACTGAACGGAGACGAAATTGAGGAAGTTAGCGACTTCACCTATCTTGGATCCAAGATGTCAAATACAGGGGATGGGGAGGTGGAGATCCGGGCTCGACTTGCAAAAGCCAGCCAGGCCTTTGCCTCACTTAGGAGCACATGGAAGACAGGGAATATCCGCCTGAAGACCAAGTTACGAATCTTCAAATCAAATGTAATAAGCACCCTTCTTTATGGATCAGAATCATGGAAGATGACCAAAAACCATCAGCAACAAACTAGATGTCTTCCAAAACAGATGCCTCAGACGCATTCTACGCATCTATTGGCCGAATACCATCACCAATGAAGAACTCCACCAAAGAGCAGAAACTGAACCCATCTCAACGCAAATCAAACGAAGGCGTTGGCGATGGATAGGCCATGTGCTCCGCCAGCAGACAACAGCCATTTCCAGAATCGCCCTACGATGGATCCTGATGGCCGAAGAAGAAGAGGACGCCCCAAGGAAACTTGGAGGAGAACAGTAGAGAGGGAGATGAAGGACAATGGTTGGACATGGGGCCGTCTGGAACGTGTTTCAGCCGACCGACATCAGTGGCGGGCTCTGGTCGAGGCCTTATGTGCTACTAGCACAAAGAGGACTAGATAGATAGATGTACATGTACACATGCAGGCGCATGTACACACATCACTGGCACACACATACACAGTATCGGATTCTGTGAGATACAAACCGACTCCATGTACCTTGCAGACATTTCTGAATGTCACATGCCTGCTTCTGACAGGGGTCTGGCTTTGCTTTCTGTGGCATTTGTCGAGCTGGAGAACTCCTGTGGATGCAACGTTTCACCTATTCACTTGGTAAATGAAACAAACTGCGGCGTTACTGGAACACGACAAAAAAGCAGAAGAGCACACAAAACAAAGCGTGAAAATGTTTAGCTATATTCACTTGGTAGGTCCAGTCAGTGTGAAACTGAAAATGAATCAAGCAAATTTTGAAGGAAACATGACAGCACAAAATAACAGCAGTTGATACTCTCTCTCTCCAAAATAAAACAATCCAGACTTAAATCCTTTGAAACAACCAGCCGCGTGGCAAAGTGGTTAGCGTCGCGGACTCCCGGCTGGGAGGTCATGGGTTCAAATCCCATCAGAGTCATGTGGGTTTTTTCTGCCCCGACCAGCTCCTACCCAGAGTTGAGTTTGCTGCGGACTCAGTTGGGAAGACTGGGACCACACAGTCGAGTTTCATCCACTTAATGGATGCGTTTCTAAGAGTGTTGCTCAAATTTCCTGACCAACACTGCAGGTGCCTGTATCTTTCGGGCCTGGTTGATGCCGGGATGTATTATGAAAGGAAGCATAGAGTACAGCCCTGTCATGTAGTCTCAGACCGAAATGGAAATCCGTAGCATCATCTTAATCATCCTCATTCTCATCGATCAGCATAAAAAAAAAAAGTCTCAAATTCTGTGGCCCTTCATGCCCTGCTCTCATGGTGACCTCAATTTCGATGTCCTCTCCACGTCTGTGGCTTTGGTTTGGTTCCGTCGGGGTCACTGGTATCGATGAGTCTATGGGGGCTGTCGTTGGATGGACGTGGTGGCGCCCTCTGGAGGGAGAGCTCACTTACGCCGGCTCCGCGACTAAGCAATTATTGTCGTCAGTGGGGGGCTTAGTAGGTGGTGTCCTGCGTATGTTAGATCAGAACAGGTGCCACTGAACACCACCGAAGTGACTCGGCAGCAGTGCAAAGTCTCCTGTGGTGGGTTGCCTCTTGACGACTTGACATTGACTGCTCCCTGTGGATTGCCAGTGCCGGGGCTGCGGCGGGGCCGACCGGGCTGTGGCTGTGGACGGGGTGTCGGAATGAGCAGCGTGGGTGCACTGCCTCCGAGGTGGCGCAGAAGTTGGGACAGCAAAAAAAAAAAAAAAAAAAAAAAAAAAAATCCTTTAAAACAGCTGAATTTGTTAATTACACATTCCATGTCACATAAAGGAAATTTTCATTCTAAAATTACGTTTAATCTAACATACTTACCGTGGCTCACTAATGCAATAAGCGGCAGCAATTTGCTATCCCTGCCGCGTATACAATAAAGTCCGTACGGACAACAAAACCCCTGAAAGGGCCTCGTGCCTCGCGCATGCTCAGAACAGTCCTCTTTTCGAGGTATATTATAAAACCTGACTGAGAACTCCTGATGGAACCAGGAAGGCGGGGAGGTAGGGAGGGTCTCTGCGTGAGCCACGGTAAGTATGTTAGATTAAACGTAATTTTTAGAATGAAAATTTCCTTTTAATTACACATACTATACCGGGGCTCACTAATGCAGAGTCGCACTACCTGGAAGGAGGGCTCACCTGGTTACCGCCTGGAGGAGCAAGAAGGCCGGATCGTGTGGCGGAGATGGAATGTTGCGCCACCACAGCTGATGCGATGGCCCTAGACCCATCATCACGCAGACGAGAAACGTCGCGCAGGTAGAATTGGATGAAGGTGCCAGGGGACCGCCAATATGCGGCATCTAGCACACCCTGAATGCTGCATTATGAGCTACTGCCAGCGACGACGCCCATGCCCTAATCTCATGAGGTCTAGGTGAGAAAACAGCCAAATCCCCCTCAGGTCTCGCGTACGCAGCTTTAATGACTTCTCTCAGCCATCGAGAGATTGAAGAGCGCCTGATGTCCTCCTTATAACCTTCGTTGTAAGAGAGAAACAGGTGGCGCTGCTTGGAACGAGAAGATTTCGTGCGTTTCCTATACTCCCCAAAGCGCGAACCGGACAGAGAGTGCGGTCTTCGTCGTCCGGGGCGAGAATAGAAGTGAGAGGAGAATGGAGATGGACGGGGAAGAAGAACCTGGCAACTGGTTTTTTCGCTAAAAAACTCTGGGAGGAGGCGAAGAGATATCGAGCCATCCGGTTCGGAAGCGACATCCCTAGGCAGGCCACTAAGGGCGTGGACCTCACTGCAGCGCCTCCTGAGGCCAGGGAAACGAGAAAGGCTGTTTTGAAGGAAAGGAATTTCAGAGAACACTCCCGGATGGGCTCGTAAGGGGGAAGCCTGAGGAGGAGAGGACTAGAAAAGATCCCACGCCGGACACGGCGGGGGCATCGGGCCTCCTGTAGGGCTGCTCCTCTGACCAGATCCCGCAGAAGAGGGTCGTCCCGAAGGAGGGGCCCCCTAACTGGCGGATAGTGGTGGAAATAGCCGCCCTGTGAACCTTAACAGAGGAGGCTGAAAGATTTCTCTCCGATGACAGAAAGGCTAGGTAGTTCGCCAATTGGCATTGAGAAGGAGAATGAGGTGATACTGCGTGCTGGAGCACCAAGATAGCCAGCCATTCCAGTGGACACTATAGACACTTTGGGTGCCTGACCTGTGGGCATGTTCCACAAGGCCGATTACCGCGGGGGAGGCGCCTCGTGCAGACAGCGCGTCCCGCACAGTAGCCAGGCGTGAAGATGCAGCACGTTTGGATTGCCGTGTGGAATGCCTGACCGCGGCTGGAGCGGGACCTTGCCTTTAAGGCGAGCGGTATCGGGGGCACGTGCGACAGGTGGTAACAGTTCCGGAAACCACGCTTGGGCCGGCCAGCGTGGAGCCACCAGAATAAGCGTGGCTCATCTTCCCTTGCCTTGCGGAGAACTTTTCCCAGAATGGGGAACGGGGGAAAGGCATAGCCCATCAGGCCGGACCAAGGGATGGACAGGGCATCCACAGCCCACGCTGCCGGATCCGGAACTGGGGAGACATACAGTGGAGACGGTGGTTGAACCGGGTGGCGAACAGGTCCACCTGTGGTTTGAACCATACAGTCCAGAGAGGTTCTAGGATCGAGTGGACGAGAGTCCATTCTGAGGGAAGAACCATGTGCGACCTGCTGAGGGAGTCCGCGAGAATGTTGATCTTCCCGGGAACATGCTTGGCCGAGATCCGGATTGATTGTGTCTCGCACCAAAGAAGAAGCTGTTCCGCCCTCAGGGACAGGGAGTGAGAACGCGTCCCCCCCTGCTTGTTGATATAAACACGCCCCCCCAGTCGTGTTGTCGGTGTTGAGGATAATGTGTTTTCCTTTCAGGAAGGGAAGAAAACTCTTGAGGGCTTGGAACACGGCTTCTAGCTCCAGCCGATTGATATGCCAGGACCCCAATCTCCGGGGACCATTGCCCGGAGGCCGTCAGAGAGCTGACGTGGGCACCCACCCGGACTGGACACGTCCGTGAACAGGTCCTCCTGTGGAGGAGGGGGAGAGATGGGGACTCCCTGAGCTAGCCAGGACTGGGAGTGCCATTGTACCACCGATGACTGGAACCACTGCCCGAGAGGGATCGGAAGGTCCCACGACTGCAGTGCCTGAGACCAACGCTTGCGAAAGAGGCGTTGAAAACGCCGTTTGTGCAGACGTCCGAGGGGCACTAGGGGGCCAAGGACTCCATTCAGACTCAGAAGAGAGGCCAGCTTTCTGGCTGGTGCCTGATCCAAGGAAAGGAGGTGGCCAAGAGGTGCTGGAGGCGAACCAGGCGCTGGCGGGTTGGAGAGACCCAGCCAGTCGGTGGTGTGGAAGGACATGCCCAGAAACTGAAACTGCTGCGACGGGGTGAGATCGGACTTCTCCTCGTTGCGAACGAATCCCAGCTGCTGACAGAGGCTTAAAACCTGTAGGGCTTGCTGGGAGCACAGAGTGCTGGATGAGGCAAGGAGAAGCCAATCGTCTAGATAGGCCTTCAAACGAATTCCTTTCTCCCGAACGTGCAAGCAAGTTCCCGAGCCACCTTCGTGAAAACCCAGGGGGCCGGGGCTAGTCCAAAGGGAAGAGCCCTGAACTGAAAAACACGGCCTCTCACGCGAAGCGAGGTACTTCCTGTCCCTTGGGTGGATCAAGAGATGGAAGTACACATCCTTCAAGTCGATGGATACCGCCCAGTCGCGCGGGATGCATGGCATCGCGGACTGACATGGGGGTTTCCATCCGAAAACGGAGGACGATAAG
Source organism: Conus ventricosus (assembly GCA_018398815.1). Lineage (NCBI taxonomy): Eukaryota > Metazoa > Mollusca > Gastropoda > Neogastropoda > Conidae > Conus > Conus ventricosus. The sequence goes on from CM031623.1 coordinate 38,581,592, forward strand.
AAAACCTGTTCAAGGGCGAAAGATCTAGAAACCGGTCTCCATCCTCCAGAAGCTTTGGGGACCACAAAAATGCGGCCATAAAATCCCGGAGAGGAATGGAAGAGAACTTCCTCTGTGGCTCCCTTGGCTAACAGCAAAAGGACCTCCTGTCTAAGGCCTGAGAGGCCGCTAGATCCCGAGGAGGAGCGAAAGGAGGAGGAAAGGAGTGAGAGGAGCCTTTACTGCACCCCAAGGAAGACGAAACCCGACCTGATCACCCGCAGAGCCCAAGGGCTTGCGGGAAGCCGCTCCAGGCACTGAGGTGCCTGGACAGACTGCCACAGGACTGCCCTGGGGTGAAATACCCAGGTCGGGGGCAAGTCATTGGGGGTGGGCCGTCGGAGGGCATGGGAGCTTTCGGACCCGCCGGCCGAGCCGGAGGCCGACCCTGCTTGGTTGCCTACCTTGGTCCCCCGGGTCCAAATGACCGTCGTCCTTGGGTTGAGAGGACCGCGGTGACGAGAAAGGCGTTGGCGCCTTGCGTTTTGAACCAGGGCGTGGGGGATGGGGGCCTGACTGAAAGGCGAGGTCACGCCTAATCTCGGCCTGGCTCTTGATGGTGGCCTGCACGTGATTCCCGAACAGAGACCCTGACTTGACAGGCAAGGCTCTGAGGGAAGCGCGGGCAGATGGAGAAACGGGTCACAGAAGATGCCAAAAGGACCGCATCTCTCCTAGCCAGAACTGAGTTCAGATGGAGCCTAGAGAAGGCCCCAGCCGAATACTTAAGGCCCATCACATTGGACTGGGATACATGCTCCACACAGTTGGGTCCCGAGCTGGTGGATGTCGAAGGAAACAAAACAGTATCCATAAGGGCAGACACTAGTCCCCCCCTAGAAAAGGAATCCATAACAGATCTGTCCTCCAAACCCCTCCTCGCAGACTCATCTCCCACTCCGCAAGGCAGCGCTCTGAGAGGGACACCTGCCCTAGGTGCTCTTTTTGGACCTCACCTGTCAGGAGGAGGTCCTCCTGGGATAGGGGGAAGAGTGCATTCGGGAAAGTTCATTTGCCAGAAGGCCTAACTGGCAATGGAAGTACTCTCAGGTTTAAGGAACTTCCCCGGCAACACCCCAACGGAGAAGGGAAATCCAAGGGACCTAACCATGCATGTGTCCTGCGCCACCGTGCCCCTGACTCGTATTGGGCCCTCCTAAGCAGTCGGCCACCATAAACTACCTCCTTTAGAAGAGAGGAGGGCCTAGAAGTCCCGCCGAGGGGGCGAGATCCCATGTCGAGTTCCCCTTCCGCTGCCGAAGGGCAGGGGGCCCTGACCGTCCTGAGATGATTGACACTGCCCTCCGGAACCAGTAAGCCATAACAGCCACCGAGTCTTGAGGAAAGAAGAGGTAAGAACCGGGTGACTGGACTCATCCTCTGACTCAGATTCCGCCAGGGTCGGACCACACCGAACCGATGGGGTTTCAGCCCCGCGAAGCGGTGGCGCAGCGAGAGCCCAGAGTGTCCTGGGATGGCAGGTTCCCCCAGACTTACGGGGAGGGGGTCAGCCCCCGAAGGGCAGAGGGAGCCTGGTAGGCAGATGCCTGCCACTGGTGTAGGCCTGGCATACAAACCCTTCCACCAGGGAAAACCCCAGCAGGGGCTGTTGAAAAGCCATGGTCGGGGGATATTGCCAATGGGCACATGGCGCCCAGGGCATAGGCCCTGACCCCATGACAGGAGAGTTGGTGCTGAGAATGTTGGCTGCTGGCCCAACCCTGAAAGTGGGGGCCGAATGCGCCGGTCACCCTGAGGTGATGCTCGTAAAGAGGTGACAAACCCTCCGTGGTCTGCCCATAAGCAGAGCAGACACATGAGGCGGGGGATGGGAAACAACCTGGTGCGAAAACTAATTCGACCCTTGAGCACGAGATGCTTCCCTTGTATCGCCTACCGGCGAGGTAGGGTAACGCATAAGTCCACCTCATTGCCCGGGCTCCTCCTTAGAGGGCCCCGTACACCATCGAATCTTCAGCCATGTTGGAATCGAACTGTGAGCAGTATAACCGCATCTGAAAAGGGGGGGGGGGGGCTTAACACAGGGTTGCACTAACGAAGCGACAGAACCGCGCAGAAAGTCTCTCACCTGTTATGGGGCAAATGGGCGAGATCAAGCAGAACCGCAGCAGACTGATCACTCAGCCACAAAATGAGGTTTGCGAGAAATGACACGCATTCACACAACAAAAACCGAAGCCGAGTTGTAGTGAAACCATCGGGAGAAATGACGAGCTGAAGGAGAGGAGGAATGGCGTGCTAGAGACTAAATAGCCTGCCGGCGAGATGTGGGAATCGAAAGACCGAAACCTTCTTATTCACGCCTTACCACCCAATCGCTTCACTTAACGTTTCTCTTCCTCCCTTAATGTGAAAACATAAGCAAGGACAAAACCAACGACAACAACAACAATCGAACGATAGCGAGAAAAAGTCAAAAAAATACTTAGCTGACCCGAGTACACGCGGCTTAACAGGGAATATGGCTGCCAAGAAAAGATAAACTGTACAGAGCATGCGCAGGCACGAGGCCCTGTTCAGGGGTTTTGTTGTCCGAAAGGAACTTTATTGTATACGGGGCAGGGATAGCAAATTTGCTGGCCAGCTTATTGCATTAGTGAGCCACGGTATAGTTAATGTAAATTAAACTGTATTTTACTTATATCCCGCTTAAAAAACGCATTTCTCCCCCTCTCGCATGACTATGCCGAATAAAAAGAACAGAAATTTAATTCTTCATATACCTTTCTTTACTGATCCTTTATTATCGCCCTCCCTCTCCCAATCCAACTCGAAAAGTATAATAATAAGCTCTAAGCTAGTTCGGTCTTCATTTTTAACCCCAAATAAAAACAACAATTAAAAAAATAATTAATTCTTTAACCCCTTAAATTCTTATGTTTCTCGGAGGAGAATGTGAATATCCTTCGTTCAACGATCACCAGAAACTTATCTAGCACTTAAGCCCCGTTTTAATGTGTTAAAACGACAAAATTTAGAGGTTTAGGGGTGTTAATTTATGTTTTAACACAGGAGTTAAAATTGGTCATACTGAGAAATGATATGGACGTGATTTTGGGATGTGAAAAGGGGGTTTTTCGGGCAAAAAAACATAGGGTGGTTCGTTAACGAAGATATTCACATTCACTCCCACAAAAAAAGTGCTGGCATAGGATCTGGGAAAATTTATACCAATATCTGAAGATCACCACAAAAAGTGCTGTCACTGCATCTGGAAATTATACCAAGATCTGAAAGATCCCCACAAAAAATGCCATCATGGGGTCTGGAAATTTATACCAAGATCTGAAGAATCGCCACAAGAAAAGTGGGAGGAATGGTGTCTGAAAATTAATACCAATATCTGAAAGAACACCACAAGAAATTGGTGATGAATTTGTCTGAAATTTATACCATATCTGAAAGATCACTACAAGAAAGTGCAGACATGGGGTCTGTAATATGTATTCCAAATAAAAAAATAAAAAGAGAAAGATAACCACACGAAAGTGGTGAGGAGTGTCGGGGATGGGAGGTCGACACCACACAAATTTACCTTGTTCTATGACAAAAAAAAATATCGAGTATCGTGTACCACATCATCCATACCTGAAAAGATGATGGCATTAAAAGTGGCAGGATTGAAATACTAGAAGGGAAAGGGGGTAAGGTAGTGCAAAGACGTTGAGGCTGACGATGACATGTGGTCGGATGGTGGGGTGGGGTGGTTGGTGAAAAGGAGGTGTGTGAGGTTAACATCAGGACCTGATTGTCAGCCTGTTACAATTGAAGGAGAGTGGGTGGGGGGAGTGGAGGTGTGATGGAGGTTTGAGGGTTTAATAACCAAAGACCCTGAAGACTGACCAAACAAATGAGGTGAAGAGAGGTGGAGGGTGAGTGGGGAGGACAGGGATAGGGAAAGGTTAAAACCAAAAAAAAAAAAAAAAGGTAAAGCTGGTTGGTGATGGGGAAAGGATGGGAAGGACTGACAGGTTACACCGTCAAACCTTTCCTCCATCACAACTCCCCCCCCCCCCCTCCCTACTCTCCCCTCTCCCGCTATCCCCAACCCCCCTTTCCCCCCACCTTTCCCTGCGGTGAGGCAGGTTTGGGGGGAGCAAACTCTAATCAGAAGTATATGAAAGGGGGAAGGGGGTACATTTCTCAGGTAAATTCTAGTTCAAACAAAAGAAACAAAAAGTTTCAAATAAAAAAAAAAGAAAGAAAAAAAAAAAAAAAACCACATACACAGACCCACAAAACAATTCTCAATTGGGATGGTGGTCTTGTTTAGGGAGGTCAGTCCTGGTACATACTTGGACAAAAAAAGACGCAAGTAAAACCAGAACATTTGAACAAAGGACCTCTATACCACATGTTCCCCATCGGAGTCCAGGTTCCTTTCTTCCAGATGACAGAGGGGCAAACGGAGCAGTGCGCTTTCATTCGGTCCACTGTCCCATTACAGTCACGGCTGATCACTATCCCAATACAACAGTCACACAGATCATATCTCCCATTAACAGTCACACTGATCGAACTAGGACACTTTGAGGGTTGTCAACACATGGGAAAGGGAGTTCTGCCATGAGAATTATGATAAACAACAACAACAACAATGCACAACACACACACACACACACACACACAAACACACACACACACACACACACACATACGCATGCACACACGCACATGCAAACACACACACACACACATGCATGCACGCACGCACGCA
>CM031623.1:38596457-38638957 GCA_018398815.1 Conus ventricosus
GGGCTAGACTTGGATAGGACGTGTGGCGCCCTCTGGAGGAGAGCACACATATCCCCGGCGTCCGCGACTAATGCAATAAATGTCGTCAGGGGGGGCTTAGTATGTGGTGTCCTGCGTATGTTAGATCAGAACAGGTGCCACTGAACACCAACCCCCCCCCCCGAATTGACACGTCAGCAGAGCAAGTCCTCGCTGTGGTGGTCGCCTCCTTGACGACATGACATAAGAGTGCTCCCAGAGGATTGCAGAGCCGGCATGCGGAGGGTCCGAACCGGGCTTTGGCTGTGGACGAGGTGTCCAATGACAGCGAGGGTGCACTGGCCTCCGAGTGGAGCGCAGAGTTGGGACAGCCAAAAAAAAAAAAAAAACAAAAAAAAAAAACCTTTCAAAACAGCTGATTGTTAATTACACATTCCCAGGTCACAAAAAGGAAATATATACATATCTTAAAATTACGTTTGAATCTAACATACTACCGTGGCACATCTAATGCAAAAAAGCGGCAGCAATATTGCTATCCCTGCCCCGTATACAAAAAATGACCGTACGGACAACAAAACCCCTGAAAGGGCCATCGTGCCTCGCGCAAGGCTCGAGTAACAGTCCTCATTACGAGGTCAATTAAAACCAGACAGAGAACACGTTGATGGAACTGGAAGGCGGGGAGGTAGGAAGGTCTCTGCTTGAGCCACGAAAGTATGTTAGATTACACTAAAAAACAGAATGAAAATATCCTTTTAAATACACATACTATAAACCGTGTCTCACTAATGCAGAGGTCCACTTACCTGGAAGGAGGGCTTCACTGGTTACCGCCGGAGGAGGCAAGAAGGCCGGCATCGTGTGGCGGAGATGGAATGTTTCCCACCACATCAGATGCGATGCTCCCTATACCCATCAACACGCAACGAGAAACGTCGCGCGGTAGAATTGTAATAAGGTGCAGGGACCGCCAATATGCGGCATCCTAGCACACCCTGCATGCAGGCATATACGAGCTACTGCCAGCGACGACGCCCAAGCCCTAATCCTCCAGGGACTAGGTGAAAAAACATCCAAATCCCCCCCAGGTCACGCGTACGCTGCTTTAATGACATCTACACAGCCATCGAGAGATTGAAGAGCCCTGATGTCCTCCTTATAACCATCGTTGTAAGAGAGAAACAGGTGGCGCAGAGCTTGGAACGAGAAGATTTTGTGCGTATACAATACTCCCTCCAAAGCGCTAACCGTACAGAGAGTGCGGTCTTATTTTCGTCTTCCGGTGGAGAAAAGCATGAGAGGAAGAAGGAGAGGACGGGGAAGGAAGAACCTTGGCAACTTGTTTTTCGCTAAAAACTCTGGGAGGAGGCTAAGAGATATCGATCCAACCGGTTCGGAAGCGACCACCCTAGTCAGGCCACTAAGGGCGTAGGACACACTCACTGCAGAGCCTCCCTAGTCCAGGGAAACGAGAAACGGCATGTTTATGAAGAAAGGAATTACAGAGAATCACTCACCGGTAGGGCTCGAAGGGGAAGCCTGAGGGAGGAGATTACTAAAAAAGATACCTAACGCCGGGACACGGCGGGGCACGGGCCTCAGTAGGGCCCGCTTCCTCTGACCAGATCCCGCAGAAGATGGTCGTCCCCCGAATGAGTGCCGCCCCTAACTGGCGGAAAGGGTGTAAAAAGCCGCCCTGAGAACCTTAACAAGGAGGCTGAAAGAAATCTCCACCGATGACAGAAAGGCTAGGTATTTCGCCAATTGGCATTTGAGAAGGAGAATGAGGTGATACAGCGATGGCTGGAGACCAATATAGCCATGCCAATCCAGAGGACACAAAGACACATTGGTGCCTGACCTGTGGGCATGTTCCACAAGGCCGATTACCGCGGGGGAAGGCGCCTCGTGCAGACAGCGCTCCCGCACAGTAGCCAGGCGTGAAGATGCACACTATGGATTGGGATTGCCGAGTGGAAGCCAGACCGCGGCTTTGAGCAGGGACCTTGCCATAAATGCGCGCGGTAACGGGGCACGTGCGACCAGGTGAAACAGTACCGTAAAACCCACGCTTGGCCGGCCAGCGATGAGCCACCCGAATAAGCTTGCTGCATCATCCCTTTGCCTTGCGGAAACATTACCCCCATAATGGGAACGGGGGAAAATGGGCATAGCCCGACCCGTCAGGCCGGACCAAGGGGATGGACAGTTCGTCCACAGCCTCACGTCTGGCCGGATCCGGAACAGGGAGACAAACAGCAGGAACGAGGTTAGAACCGTGTGGCGGAACAGTACCACCCTGTGTTTGAACCATACAGGACACAGAGAGGTTCTAGAATCGAGAGTGACAGAGACCATTCTGAGGAAGAACCATGTGCGACCTGCTGAGGGATCCCGCGAGAATTGATGATCTTCCCGGGAACAAGCATGGCCGAGATCCCCACGGATTGATTGTGTCTCGCACCAAAGAAGAAGCGTTCCCCCCAGGGACAGGGAGAGAGAACTGCTGACCCCCCTGCAAGTTTGATAAACAACTGCCACGCGTCCGTGTGTCGGTGTTTGAGGAGAATGGTGTTTTCCATTCAATAAGGGAAGTGAAACTCCTTGAGGGCATGGAACCGGCTTCTTAGCTCAGCCAATAGAATATGCCAGGACCCCATCTCCTTGGACCATTCCCGGAGCCGACGGAGAGCTGACGTGGGCACCCCACCCCGTACTTGGGACGCGTCCCGGAAATCAGGACCCTTCCCTGTGGAAGGAGGGGGAAGAAGGGACTTCCTCAGAGCTAGCCAGGACTGGAGAGGCCATAGTACACCCGATGACTGAACGCACTGCCCGAGAAGGATCGAAAGGTCCCACGACTGCAGTTCCTGAGACCCAACGCTTGCGAAAGAGCGTTGAAAACGCCGTTTGTGCAGACGTCGAGGGGCACAAAGGGGGCCAGGACTCCATCAGACTCCAGAATAGAGGCAGCTTACCAGGCAGGTGCCCCACCCCCTGAAACCAAGGACAGAGGAGGGCCAAGAGTGGTGCTTGAGCAACCAGGCGCATGGCCTGATGGAGAGAACCAGCCATTCGTGTTGTGAATGACATCCGCCAGAAAACAGAAACAGCATTGCGCAACGGGGATGAGAACGGACACACCCTCGTAGCGAACGAACGCCCAGCTGTAGACAGAGGCTTAAAAACCTGTAGGGCTGTGCCTGGAGCACGAGAGTGCAGGAAGAGGGCAATGGAGAAGCCAATCGTCTATAAAAGGCCTTCAAATGAATTCCTAATCTCCCGGAACATGCAAGCAAAATAACCCGAGCCACCTCGTGAAAACCCAGGGCTGGGACAAAGTACCAAAGGGAAGAGCCTGAAACTGAAAAACACGGCTCTCCACGCGAAGCGGAGGTACTCTTCCAGTCCCTTGGGTGGAATCAAGAAGATGGAAGTACACATCCATCAAGTCAATGGATCCCGCCAGTCGCCGGGATCATGGGCAACGGGACAAAGACAAGGGGTTACCATCCGAAAACAGGAGGACGATAAGAAAACCTGTTCAAGGCGAAAGATCAAGAACCGGTCCTCCATCTCTCCAGAAGCTTTGGGAACCACAAAAAAGCGGCCATAAAGAACCCGGAGAGGAATGGAAAGAGACTTCCTCTGAGTTCACCCTTGGCTAACAGCAAAAGGACCTCCAGGTCTAAGTGCCTGATAGGCCGCAAGAGCCCGATGATGAACGAAAGGCGGTAGGGAAGAGTGAGATAGCCATTTACTGCACCCCAAGGAAGACTAAACCCCCGACCAGACACCCGCAGAGCCCAAGGCTTTCGGGAAGCCTCTCCCAGGCACTGAGGTGGCCTGGACAGACCTGCCACGCAGACTGCCCTGGGGATAAAAACCAGGTCGGGGACAAGTCAATGGGGGTGGGCCGTCGGGAGGCGTGAGGAGCTTTCCGTGGACACCGCCGGCCGAGCCGGAGCCAACCCCTGCATGGATGCCTAACCTCCTGGTCCCCCAGGGACAGAATGACCGTCTTCCACTTGGGATATGAGAGGCGGACCCTGTGAGAGAAAGGCGTTGGCTGCCTTGCTATTTGAACCAGGGCATGGGGGATGGGGCCTGACAGAAAGGCGAGGTCCACGCCTAATCTCGCCTGGGCTCATGAAGGTGCCTGCCACGTGATTTCCGACCAGAGACCACAGACTTGACCAGGCCAAGGCTCGAGGGAATCGGCGGGCAGAAGGAGACCAGCGGGACACAGAAGATGCCAAAAGGAACCGCATCTCCTCCTAGACCAGAAACTGAGGATCAGAAGAGCCTATGAGGACAGGCCCCAGCCGAATACTATAAGCCCATCAGCCATTGACTGGATACAGGCTACCACAGCAGTTGGTGGTCCGCGGACTGGCCGGATGGCGAAGAATCCAGAATCAGGATCCAAAAGGGCAGACACTAGTCCCCCTAAAAAAAGAATCCATAACAGATATGGCCTCCAAACCCCCTATCCTCGCAGCCACATCCCACTCCGACAAGGCAGCGCTCTAGCGGGACACCTGCCACGTGCGATTTGACCTCTCCTGGACCAGGAGGAGGTCCTCCCTGGGAGAGGGGAATAGTGGCTACGGGATGTAGACATTTGCCAAGAAGCCTTCTTGGCAAATGGAAGACGTCTCAGGTTTGAGGAACATCCCGCACGCCAACGCGGAAGGGAAATGCATGGACCGAACCCCAGGCATGGGGTCCGCGCCTTCCGAGCCCCTGACCCGTATTTGGGCCCCGAGCGGCGAGGCGCGAGATGGCGCGTTGAGTCTGACCACCATAACTGACCCTTTAGGAGATAGAGGGCCAGCCGCCGATGGCGAGATCCCAGGGCGAGTTTCCTCTGGCCGAAGGGCAGGGAGCCCTGACCTCCTGAGAGTATGACACTGCCTCCGGAGAACCAGGAAGCCAGAACCGCCACCGAGTACATGGAACGACTAGGAACCACTCGGGTGACTGGTCCCATCCTCCGACTCAGAGTCCGCCAGATATGACCCACAGACCGATGGGGTGGCCGGCCCCCGGCGAAGCGGTGCTCGCGAGAGCCCTGAGTGGCCTGGGAAGGCTGGTTCCCCAGACCAATCGGAGGAGGGTGTCAGACCCCGGAAGGGTCAGAGGGAGCCATGGAGGCAGATGCCTGCACAAGTGAGGGTTTGGCATAAACCCGGCACACCAGGGAAACCTCCCGGAGCAGGGGGCTGTGGAAAGCCATGGTCGGGGGATATTGCCAATGCCCAATTGCCGCCCAAGGCAAAGGGCCCTGACACCCATGAAAATGGGGCTGAGAAATGTGCTGCTGGCCCAACCCTGAAAGTTGTGGGGGGGCCAAATGCTCCGGTCCCCTATGAGTGGTGCTCGTGGAAAGCGGGCGACACCCCTTAGGTCTGCCCCCAAAAGCAGAGTCAGACACATGAGGCTGGGGAAGGGAAACACCGGGGGCGAACTAGATTTCGAGCCTATGAGCAGGAGTTTGGGCATCCCATAGATCGCCTACCGGGCCGAGGGGAGGGTGACGCATAGTCCACCTCAATGCCCCGGCGCCACCGTATATGGCGCCGTACACACACCATCCGATTCAGCCAAGGGAAACGAACTGTGAGCAGTAGAACCGGCAGCTGAAACTGAACACAGGTGTTGCACTAACGGATGCGACAGAACCGCGTGCTGAGTCGCTCACCTTTATGGGGCAAAGGGGCGAGATCAGCAAAGCCCCGCAGCTGAGCTGAGTCACCGCAACAAAATGAGGGTAGCTAGAAATATAGACTCGCAGTCACGACCACAGACACGAAGACTGGAAATGAGGGTACCCCTCGGTAGAAAGTGCCGCTGAATGTGAGAGGAGGAATAGGCGGGGCTAGAGACAAAGAGCCTGCGCTGAATGTGGGAATCGACAGAACGAAACCATCATAAATCACGCCTTATACCACCCAATCTGCTTCACAGTACGTACTCCCTAAGAGAAAACATAAGCAATGACACCAACGAACAGTCAACAACAATCGATCGATTGCGAGAAAAGTAAAAATACTTAGCTGTCCGTTACAAGCGGCTAAAAACGGAGAAAATGGCTGCCGAGAAAAGAGGACTTTTCAGAGCATGCGCGAGGCACGAGGCCCTTTCAGGGTTTTGTTGTCCGTACGGACTTTAATGCTATTTACGGGGCAGGGATTATCAATAGCTGCCAAGCTTATTGCATTAGAGAGCCACGGTAAAGTATGAGTAAATAAATTTTTCCTTATTATTTACTTATCTTGTTTGTTTGTTTGGTCACGTACTACACATGTCCTTCCACCCCACACCTCCCGCGAGGCATTATCCTCATCATGCTGCACAATCCAGCCCCTCATATCCAGCCATGCCTGGGTGATCCTGTAGGCAATACGACTTCAGCGTAGCAAACAATTTTACAACCAGCGAGTGCGGAGAGGAAACTGAGAAAAAATGAAGGAGGCCAACACATTGGGCACTTTGTGTGGTTGTTTGTAATTGCTTGTTCATTTTACGTGAGAATGACAAAGATTACACTGTGGAAGTCCACTCCCCACAACAAACATGCCCTTTACAGGGCAGTGCTCTAAGCTTCTGAGAACACCAGCTATGTTCAAGAGACGCAGACACCTAGCAAAGCTGGTCAGGAAATTTGATAAACCACTCAGAGATGTGGATGGAACTCCAGTATGTTGATCCAAGCACACTTATCCCATTCGAGGCCAATATCACCACACAGAAAGTCCAGAACAAAGCTGAAAAATATTAAAACCACTAAAAATTCCCCCTGGCATGTTTTGCGATACTAAAACCCCTTTTTCCAAAGGTGCAAAGGGGGCAGATTAGGGTTTACTTTTTTTTTCATGAGGTGCGTTATCATTAGGGGTTTTTTTGAAATGCACTTTATTTAAAATACTATGTATTTTATATTTTGATTTAAATTTTCATGAACTTTGCGTCTCGAATTCAGACCACTACGTGAATTCAACCCGTTTGATTCTGTTTTAATTTGTTCCCACCTTTCTCACAAAAGGGATTCAAAAATTTTAAAATTTTAAATTTAAAATTTCGTTTAAAAAGGGGGGTCAAATCATAAAAATATTATAAAGATATAATTTTTGCGTAAAATGATTAGAAGTAAAAATTCTGTTTTTTTTTAAAAATTTGGGCAAAAAAATGCATTAACCCCCCAGAAAAAATGGATTTTTTCCCAATAGGGGAAAAACGTATTATCACTTAGGATAACAACTTTTTTTCACCCTTTTTTCCCAAAAAAAAAAAAAAAAAAAAAAGGAGAGAGAGAGGGGGAGAAGGGGGGGGGGGAGGGGGAGAGAAAGAGGGAGAGAAGAGGAGAGAGAGAGAGAGAGGGGGAGGAGAGAGAGAGAGAGAGAGGAAAAGAGAGGGGGAAGCGTTATCCCTTTTTGAAATCGCAAAAAAGAGGGGGAAAAAAAATAATCACTTTTTTAAATTTGGGGGGAAAACCCTAATCACTGTTATCCCTGAGTATCATAACTGTTTCCCCCCCTTTTGCGGGGCCCTTTTTTATCGATGTGCCAGTGGGACATGGGCGGGGGACCAGGAAAAAAAATTTTTTTAACAAATTCCCTTTTTTAGAGACCTCTCTTTAATTTTTCCTTATTGATCATAATTTAAAAATAGTAAAGAGGGCAATTTTTTATACGCCCCCCTTCCCCCAACAAAGCTGGTACAGGGGGGGTTAATGGGTCACATGAAGAAAACATTTTCTTCCCTTAGAGTGCTTTTCCTGTGACACTGCATAAGGGGGGTCTAAACCAGGGGTTTGCCCTGTTTTTCCCCAGGATGGTTATAGTTAAATGTTTTTTCCCCTGAAAACAAGAACAACGGGTTTATTCCTTAGTGATAAAAAATGATTTTCCCATCATTGCTGTTTCCCACAGGTTAAGACTTGCTTTCGGGGGGAGGGAGGGGGGGTTTGGGGGGTGGGGTGGGGGTGTGGGGAGGCTGCTTTTGGCTTTAAAAGCCAGTACATTTTTTCCCGTGACAATAGAAAAGTCAAAAACCCCATCCTAACTCTGGTCCCAATGCGACGGGGAACCACCCCTATTCCTCTAAACCGCTGAATTTTAAACCCCGATTTTTTTTCCCCTTTACGCTTGCTCATTTTTCTTATCCCCTTCGCCATTCTTTTATGACAGTTTTTTCAAAAAAGAGATTTAAAATCAATGACATTTGCAATACGTTTATTTTTGAAAAACGCAACCCCCTTTTTCAACAAATATTCATAATCCCAAACCAAAAAAATACTCCTTTTTGTTCTCATCAAGGGGAAACCCAGTTCGGCGCTGGCCCCTTTCGAAGAGGGCAAACGGGGGTTTAAGAAAATACCGCAGAAAACGAGATGTTTTTGGCCGCATTTGATTCAAGCTTTGGACAAGGGCGCACAGAAGGGGCTGTGCGGGAAACACAAAAACATTTTAAAACATTTCATCCATGCCTTTTTTTTTCTCCAAAATGTGCATTGTCAAAATCGATTTTTTGTTTTGATGAAAGTGTTTTTTTTGGGATTTTTTTTTTTTTCCAGCGCTGAAAGGTGCTTTTTTAATTGAAAAAAAAAAAAAAAAAAAACCCCAAAAAAACAAAAAGAAAAAAATTTTCAAATTTGGGGCCCTTTATAGATGGATGGGGGGGTGGGAACCGTAGCATATTTTAATTCCTCCTCCCTTCCATCAAAAGCATAAAAAAAAAATTCTCAAATTCTGGGCCCCCCATGCCCTGCTCTCATGGTGACCCCCAATTTCGGGGTTTCCCCTCCCCGCCCCGGGGGGTTTTTTTTTGGTTTGGTTCAGTTTGGGGTTTACTTGGGATCGGCAAGTTTATGGGGGTGTTGTTGGAAGGACTTTGGGGGCGCCCTCCGGGGGGGAAGCTCACTTAAGCCGGTCCGGACAAACAATTATTGTCCCCTCAGTGGGGGCTTAGTAGGGGGTGTCCGCGTATTTACATCCCGAACAGGTTTCCACTGAACACCACCAAAATTTACTCGGCAGCCCGTGCAGTTTTCTCCTCTGGTGGGTTCCTCTTGGACGATTTACATTTTCTGCTCCCTGTGGGGTTGCCGGTGCCGGGGCCCGCAGGGGGGGGCCCCCACCGGGGTGTGGTGGGACGGGGTGCGGAATTTAGCAGCGTGGGTGCAATGCCCCCGTGGTGGCGCAGAATTTTGGGGCAGCAAAAAAAAAAAAAAAAAAAAAAAATCCTTTAAAAACAGTAATTTGTTAAATTTCCATTTCCCTGTACTTTAAATTTTCCCTTTTTTTTTACTTAATTTTTTTTGTTTTTTTTGGTCACGTTTTTCCCAAGCCTTAAATTAAAATTTTATTTTCTTACTCCCAACCCCCCCCCCTCCCGCGTGGCATTTCCTATTGCTCTCAATCCCGCCCCACATTCAAAAAGCCATGCCCTGGGGGTTTCCCGTTTCAAAGGGCGACTCAGCGTCAAAATTTTTTTCAAAACCCGCGTGATGCGGAGAGGAAAAAGAGAAAAAGAAGGGGGCCCAAAACTTTTGGGGACTTTGTGTGTTTTTTTGTTTGTTGCTTTCGGGGAGAATTTACCAAGATGACCCCCTGGAAGCCACTCCCCACAAAACTTTTGGGCATTTACGGGGTGTGCTCAAACTTTTGTGTACACCCCAAAGGGTTTAAGAGACCGGCAGACACCTGCAAAGCTGGTCCGGAAAAAAGAGAAAAACTCTCGAGTGGGATTTGGGAACCCCAGTTAAAGTTGATCCATGCTCCACTTTTCCCATTCGGGGCCCTTGCACCCCTCCACTAGAAGCCAGACAAAGCTGAAAAAAAAATTTTTTTCCCTAACTTCCCGCTGGCATGTGTGGGATACTTAAACCCCTAACCACGGTGGCGGGGGGCAATTGTTCCCCTTCTTATTTAAACAAGAGGGGGCAGTTACATTGGGGGGTTTTTGAAACTGGGGGAAATTTATTTTATATACTATGTATTTTATTTAAAATTTTATTTAATTCTCATAACTAAAGGAAATCTCGAAATTCCCAAACCCCTAAGTGGAAAATTTAGGCCAAATTATAAATGTTTAAACTGTACCCACCTTGCTCACTAGAGTATTCAAAAATCAAAAAGAAAATTTAAATTTTAACGTTTTAAAAGGTTGGTCAAATCATAAAATTTTAAACATATATTTGTGGCGTAAATGATTCATGGGAAATTTTAAAAAAAAACTGTTTTTTTAAAAATTTTGCAAATACATGCATTAACCCCCCAGAAAAGTGATAATAATTGGGAAAACAGCTATTTTCACTTAGGGAAAAAAACTGTTTTACCCCCCTTTTCCCAAAAAAAAAAAAAAAAAAAAAAAAGAGAGAGAGAGGGAGTGAGAGAGGGCAGGGGGGGGGGGGGGGGGGGGGGGGGGGGGGGGGGGGGGGGGGGGGGGGGGGGAGAGAGAGGGGGAGAGGAGAAAAAGAGAAGAAGCTTTTTTTCTTTTTTGAAATTTTAGCCAAAAAATTGGAAAATCATAATCACTGGTTTAAATTAGGGGAAAACTTTAAACACGGGTTTTCCCTGGTATCATAACTGTTTCCCCCCCTTTGCTGGGCCCAGTTTATATTTATGCCAGTGCCCAAAGAAAGGGGGGACCCGGGGAAAACCCAAATATTTTCAACAATGTCCTTGTTTAGAGACCTCTCCTTTTTTGTTGCCTTATTTTAATCATAAAAATAATAGTAATGGGACAATTTTTTATAGCCCCTCCTAACAAAAGTTTTGGGTACAGGGGGTTAATTTCTAAA
Source organism: Conus ventricosus (assembly GCA_018398815.1). NCBI lineage: Eukaryota > Metazoa > Mollusca > Gastropoda > Neogastropoda > Conidae > Conus > Conus ventricosus. The sequence continues at coordinate 38,607,247 of CM031623.1, forward strand.
ATGAAAAAAACCTTTTTTTGTCCTTTTGGGGTGCTTCTTCTTCTTCCTTTAAAAAACTGGTTCCCCCAAAAAAGGTAGGTCACCCGCCGGGTTTTTAAAAAGTTAAAAAAAAATAATTTTAAAACATAAAACAGTTTCCTAAACTGTTGGGCCCCCGGGCAAAATTTGGCAAAAAGGGGGGCGCACCCCTCGATTTAAAGTTTTAAAAAAAATGGCCAAATTCAGGCCCGGTAAAAGTAAAAAAATTTTTGGGAAGTAAAAATTGAAAATCTTTTTATGCAGATCTAAAAATGTCGAATCAACTTGTCCCCCAAAAAAAGAATGCACTTTGGCAACTTTATGGGACCCGGAAATGAGTTCCCCAGCCCAAAAGACCCGGGTAAAAGAAAGTAAGTGGCTGTCAATTTTTTGTGAGGTTTGGAACCCAATTTACCGCCCCCTCCGGGGCTACTTTTATTTAATTTCTAGTTGTTTTCCCTTGGAAAAAAGATTACTTTAGCTCGGGCCCTTTTAAGAAAAAGTTAAGTTTTATAAAAGCTCTTTCTCTTCCCCCTTCCCAAAGGGTTTCCATTCTTAATTTTCCCCTGGGGTTTTCCTAGTATTCCCTTTTTTTTCTGTTTTGGGTTTCCCTTTTCAAACCGTGCCGCCCTTTGAATCTTTTTTAAGGGTTTTTAATTTTCCTTTAATGGTAAGGGTCCCCAAACTGAGAACCATAATTTCCGTAATGGTCTAAAGTGTTTTTAGAGCGTCCTTTTTAAACCTTTTTGGGCAGGCATTATTATTCCTTATAAGAAAAACTAAGTGTTATTTGCTTTCATCATATAAATTGTAATGTTCTTTCCATTTTTTCCCCTATCTATAAACATGGCCTAAATATTTTTCAGCCTTAGTTCTTTAAAAAATTGTTTTTGAATAGGTAAAAATTGGGTTAATTGGGAAAAGGGTTTTTTAAATATTTCCAACACTTGGCCCTTTTGGGGGGGTGAAATTCCCTTTTCCCCCGTACTTTTTCCCCTCTTTTTAAAAGGTTTTTTCTTCTTGTGAATGCGTGTTTCTTTTTTGCCCTTTTGATTGTTCTTTATAAAATTTAAAATGTATCGAAAAGCCTAAAAGTAAATTCCCGGAAAGATTTCTACTTATGTCATTTATAAAAATTTAAGGGAAAAAAAAGGGCCTAGAAAAGTTCCCGGTGGTAACCCCGACAAAAAGGGGTTTTAAAAAAGGATGAAGCCCTTCCACAAAATTTTTGCGTTTCCAAAAGGAAATGAACGCCCATTTTTGCAAAAGGGCCCCCCATTTCCGATGTGTTTTTTTAAAAATTTAAAAAAGCAGGCCTCAAGGAAAACCTTTTCAAAGGCTTTTTGAAAAGTCTTTTAAATTTTTATCTATTTGCTTTCAGTTTTTAAAACGTTACTAAAATTCCCTTTGGAGTTGTTATAATTGAGTCTCACAACTCCTTCGCTGTCTAAAACCAAAGTTGGGCCTTTTTTAAAAGGGGCTATTTTGGCAAAGGGGTCCATTTTGCTACATATATTTTGGTTCAAGTAGTTTTGGGTGATATGGGGTAAGAATTTCAGGTCTATAGTTTTCTGCTTTTTTTTTGTCACCCCTTTTTTAAAAAAAGGAAAAAATGTCCCTCGCCCTTTATCGGTTTTTACCCCTGGTCCAGGAAGGTTTGGGAAAAAAGTTGGAATTTCCTCACCCCAATTTTATTGGGACTTTTTTTAAAGCTTGCCCGGAAAAGCCATCAGGACCCGTTTGGGTTTGTTTTCATTGATGGTTGGGGTAACCTTTTAAAAACTCCCGCTTGTTTACCCTTTTATGTTCCGGGATTTCAGGGGGTTTTTCTTTATCCTTTTTTTTCTAATTAATTTAAAGGTTTTGGGGTTTTAGAAAAAAATGAACAAAATGTTGTTTAGTAAATTTTTCTTTTCCCCTTTAGGGGCCGTAAAAAGGTTATTCTGGTTTTTCTAGGCTGGGAAACCCAAATATTTCCTGTCCTTTTCTCCTTATGTAAGACCATAATTTTTTTGTTTATTATCCCTTTTAGGGAAATTTATCGAAAATTTAAAATAATTTTGGGGTGAAAAGCCCACATTTTTCTCGACAACCCTTTTCTTTTATGTTTTTTCCTAAACCCTAAACTTCTGAATTGGGGGGTTTTTCCAAATTTTTTAAAAAACGATGTTTTTTCCTTTTCAACAAAATTTTTTTTTGAAATAATCCCGGGTGGGGGTTTGGCTTGAATTATTTTAGTAGGAAAGTTTTCATAATTTAAAAAAATTTTCCAAAATTTTTTTTTTTTACCTTCCAAAGGGGCACTGACATTATCTTAAAAAGTATGGGACCTTTAAAAAAAAGGGCGACTAAAATCAAAGAGTTCCTTGCCCCAATTTTTATAAAACCCCTTGGTTCCAGGGTCTGGGTGGTACGGGTTTGGGGTTTTTTTCTTCGAAAGGGGGTTTTTGGGGGAAAATTGCTCTCTAAAGGTTTTTGGGCTGAAACACCCAGGGGCCCGAATTAATTACTATTGCCTAAAGCGGCCCGGACAATTGGTAAAAAATATATCCAGGAATGCCTTACCAAAGGTTTGGGCTTCAACTGGGCTGTACTAAACCAAAGGGTTTTGGGGGTTTTAAAAAACTGAGTATTAATATTTTTACTGTAAAATTTATTTTCCAAATTTTGGGTCTTTTCCCCAATCAATATCAGGTTTAAAATTTAAAAACCCACCAATCCATAATTTTTTCCTTTTTTTTGGCCAAACAAAATTAGAAAAGTCTTGGGAGTTTTTCGGAAATACATTTTCTTTTGATTTTGGAGGGCTTAAACGGTCCAACAAGGGGAGGGCTCTTATTTTTAAAAAAATTTAATCAAAAAAAAACTTTCAATTTTTTGCCTTTGGGTTTTAAAAAATAATGGGTAAATTTTCCCAATGGCAATCAAGCTCCCCCCCCTCTTTTTCCCAAATCTGTCCTTTTTTTAAAAAAAACAAAAACCCCCCATTAGAATTTTACTTCTGGTGTTCCGGGTTTTTTCCCAAATTTCTGTTTTCCCAAATTTCAACATCAATGTTTTTTCGGTAACTAAAAATTTCTGAAAAATTCCCTTCCCTTTTTTTTGAAAAGAGATTGAAAAATTTAAAACCCAAGCATTAAGTTTATCTTTTTTTCTTAATTATTTGGGGGTTTAGTTGCACTTTGGATTGGGAAATTTTTTTAGTTTTTTAAAAAAGGGGGAATGCAAATTTTAGGACAAAATTTTCAAGTTTTCTTTTGGGGGGCGGGGCCCGGTGAGATAGGGGCAAAGCTGGGTTTCTTTCTGGCTGCCAAATCTTTAAAAGAAAACTTTAAAAAAATCTCGAATAAAAATTTTAAAACCCCCCCAGGTTAAAAAAAAAAAGTCCCGATATTTCACTATTGAAAAAAATGCTTCAAAAACTGCTGTTTTTATTAACATACATTTGTGTGATACCATGGGATGCCCGACGCACAGGCAAATGCTTTTTGTTTTCCTTTTGAATCTCCAAATTTCAAACTCCGCTTTGGGTATTTTTTTTGGGGGGAGGACCAGGGTTAAGTTTGATTTTCTCCCGATAACGGGTGGGCTTAAAAGCCATAATTTTAAAAACCCCTAGGCTAACCCCCTTTTCTTCAAACAATTTTCCCTTTTCACTGGACTATTTCCCTTTTTAATTTTAAAACCGGGGTTCAAATCGGGCCTAGTTAAGACTGAGAATAGTACCGGCGCAGGGGCACCCAGGAACAACATGGTTCAGGGGGCACAAAAATTTTAAAAGCCCGTACCGACTAAGGGGGGCCCCCTAAACCAGGGGGTTTGCCCCGTTTTCCCCCAGGATGGTTTTTAGTTACCCGTTTTTTCCCCTGAAAACAAAACAACGGGTTTTTAAAAAATTTTTCCTTTTTGTGATTTTAAAAAACTGAGGGGGGGGGGGGGGGGGGGGGGGGGGGGGGGGGGGGGGGAGAGAGAGAGAGAGAGGAGAGAGAGAGAGAGAGAGAAGCTTTTATCTTTTATGAAATCAGCAAAACTGGGGAAAATCATAATCACTGTTAAATTAGGGGAATTCATAATCACTTTTATCCCTGAGTATCATAACTGTTTCCCCCTTTTTGCTGGCCCAGTGTTATCGATGATGCCAGTGCACATGCACAGGGTACCAGGGAAAACAACTATTTTCACAATGTCCTTGTTTAGAGACCTCTCTTTATGTTGACCTTATTGGACTCATAATAATAATAGTAATGAGGACAATTTCTATAGCCCCACCCTAACAACGTTGGCTACGGGGGGCTTAATGCTCACATGAAGAAAACCATTTTCTGTCCATTAGAGTGCTTCTTCTTTTTCCTAAAATATGGTTCACTAAAAAACGAGTAGGTCACCAGCCGCATGTTAAAAAGAAAAAATAAAATAATATAAATCATAAAACAGTGAACTCAAGACTTTTGGGCCCTGGAGAAAAATTTGGCAACAAGGGGTCGCACTCGTTTCAAGAAGTTAAAAAGCAATGGCCAAATTCAGGCCCAGGTAAAGAAAAAATATCTGGGAAGTAAAAATAGAAAATCGCCCATATGCAGATCTCAAAACTGTCGAATCAACTTGTCCCCTAAATGAGACTGCACTTGTGGCAATCTTGAGGGCACCTGGCAGTGAGTTCCACACCCCGTACAGAACTGGGATAAAAAAGAAGTAAGTGGCTGTCAATATTTGATGCAGGTATGGTAAAACAATTGCCGCCACTCCGGGTGCTACTTTTATTCAATACTAGTTGTTCCATTGGAATATCGATTACTTTAGTCTGCCTTTGAAGAAAATGTTAAAGTTTGATAAAAGCTCTTCTCTCTTCTAAGGGTTTTTCCATTTTTATTTCCTCATGTTCTTCCTAGTATTCCCCTTTCTCTGATGTGGTCCCTTTACAAACCGTGCTGCTCTCTTCTGAATCTTTTAAAGGGTTATTAATGTCCTTTAGATGGTAAGATCCCAAACTGAGCAACCATATTCCAGTACTGGTCTAACCAGTGTTTTGTAGCAGTCGTCTTTAACCTTTTGGGGCAGTCATTATTATTCCTGTATAAGAAAGCTAAGTGTTATTTGCTTTCTTACATACTAAATTGTAATGTTCTTTCCATTTGAACGACTATCTAAAATCAGCCTAAATATTTGCAGCATTATTTTCTTTAAGAATAGTATTATGAATGAATAATCTGATCTAATTGGTGAGCGTTTGTTACATATACGCAACACTTGGCACTTTTGGGGATGAAATTCCATTTTCCAAGTACTTCCACTTTTTGTAAAGCGTTTAGATCTTCTTGTAGAATGCGTGTATCATTCTTGCTTCTGATTGTTCTATATACTAAACTGTCATCTGCAAAAAGCCTTATAGTAGTTCCAGGAGAGAGATTTCTACTTATGTCATTTATAAATTAAAGGGAAAAACAAGGGCCCTAGAACAGTTCCCTGTGGTTACACCTGACAAGACTGGTTTACAAGGGGATAAACGACCCTTCCACAACAACTTTCTGCGTTCTCCCAACGAGAAATGACTAGCCCATTTTAGCAAAGGACCGCCAATGCCGATGTGTTCTAATTTAAGCAGCAGGCCCCTCATGGTCAACCTTATCAAAGGCTTTAAAAAAGTCTAATAAATTGCATCTATTTGTTTGCCTGTTGTTAAGACAGTTACTAAAATCATTGAGAGTTGTTATAAGTTGAGTCTCACAACTCCTTCGCTGTCTAAAAACCATGTTGGGCATTATTTAAAAAGTCATATTTGTCAAGGTGTGGTCCATTATGCTACTATATATTATGTGTTCAAGTAGTTTAGCTGATATGGAGTAGAGATACAGGTCTATAGTTTTCTGCTTTTTTTTTGTCACCCTTTTTAAATAAGGGAACAATGCTCGAAATCTCGCCACTCATCAGGTATTACCCCTGGTCCAGTGAAGCTTGGTAAAGTAGTTGGTATCCCTCACTCAATTCATTGGCACATAATTTTAAGAGCTTGCCAGGAACGCCATCAGGACCAGTAGCTTTGTTTTTATTGATGTTGGTCAGTAACTAAATATCCTGCTTTGTTTACTTTGATGTTCTGCATTTCAGGGATTTATCATCATCTTTAGTCTAACGTTAATTAAAGGTTTGGGATTTGAGAAAAATGAACAAAACTGCTTGTTTAGTAAGTTTGCTTTCCCTTCAGGGGCCTGTATTAGGTTTTTCTGGTTGTTTCTCAGGTCTGGAATCCCAATATTTCTGTCTCTTACTCCTTATGTAAGACCATAATTTCTTGTTTTGATGATCACCTTCAGAAATTCTCGAATTTAACATAATTGGAGTGAGCAAGCCTCATTCTCTCTGACACCTTCTCTTTAAAATGTTATACCTAACCAGTAATCTTTCTGAATTGGATGTTTGTTTCAATTTCTTAAAGAAAAGAGTTTTTCCCTTTTCAACAAACTTAGTTTTTGTAGTAATCCATGGCTGGTGGTTCTTGCTTGAATTATTTTAGTAGGGATGTTGTCATCCATAATAAAATCCAAATTAGTTTTTATACACTTTCCCAAAGGTCACTGACATTATCTTTAACAGTATGGGACCTCAAAAAAAGACGACTAAATCATGAGTATCCTTGCGCAATTTTGATAAATCTGCTTGGTTCCAGAGTCTGGATGGTACGTTTAGGGGTTTTTTCTTCGAAAGGGTTGAAAAATTGCTCTCTAAGAGGATTATGTCATGATCACCCAGGCCTGCAATTAATTCCCGATTGCCTAAAGCGCCTGGACAATTGGTAAAAAATATATCCCGGAATGCCTTACCACGAGTTGGTGCTTCAACTGACTGTACTAATCCAAAGGGCTTTGGGGGTATCAAAAAAATGAGTATTAATATTTTTACTGTATTGATTACCAATTATGCATCTTTACCCCAATCAATATCAGGTAAATTAAAATCTCCACCCAAACCATAATATTTCCTTCCTATTGGCCAAAACAATATTAGAAATGTCTCTGCAGATAGCGAACATACATTTTCATCTGAGTTGGAGGTCTGTAAACTGATCCAACAATGACAGGTCTTTATTCTTAAAATTAATCCTAAAAAATAAACTTTCACTATTTTTGCCTTTGGGATAAAAACTCACTGGGTAAATTCTTCCTAATGGCAATCAAGACTCCCCCACCTCTTTTTCCAAATCTGTCCTTTCTATAAATATCAAAATCCTCCATTAGAAGTTCACTGCTGGATGTTCCAGTTTCTAGCCAAGTTTTTTGTTCCAATTACAACATCAATGTTTTTTCGGTAACTAAATTACTGAATTCTTCCTTTTTCTTGAAAAGAGATTGAAAATTTACGACTATGCATTTAAGTTTATCTTTTTCTCTTAATGATTTGGGGTTCAGTTGCACTTTGGATTGGGGATTTTATCAGTTTTAGAATCAGGGTAGATGCAAACTGAGGACAAAATTTCAAGTTTTCTTTTGGGGGTCGGTCTGGTGAGATAGGGTCAAAGCGGTTGCTTTCTGAGCTGCAGTCTTCAATAGAAATCTTCAAAAAGTCTCGAACTAAAGTTTGGAAGCCCCGCAGGTAAAACAAGTCCAAGATATATCACTATTGCATAATGCTTCATAAACTGCTGAATTCATTAACATACATTTAGTGTGATACCATGTATTGCAGACGTCACAGGCAACTGCTTTATGTTTCCATGTGACTCTCAAATTGCAAACTCCGCATGGATATTTTACTTGGTGGACGGACCAGGATTAAGTTCGATGTCTCCCGATAACAGGATGAGGCTTAAAAGCCATAATTTAACTCCTCTATGTCTAACTCTTTTCTTCAAACAATTCCTTATCACTGTACTATTTCCAATATTAATTGAAATCAGGGGTTCAAATCTGGGCCTAGTAATAGACGTGAGAATAGTACTCGGCGCAGGTGCACACAGGAGACTAACATGGTTCAGGTTGCACAAAGTTTTAAAAGCCTGTGACACTGACATAAGGGGGCCTCTAAACCAGGAGTTTGCCCTGTTTTCCTCAGGATGGTTATAGTACCTGTTTTCCCATGAAAACAAGAACAACGGTTGAGTTCCTTAGTGATAAAAACTGATTTCCCTATCATTGCTGTTTCCCAGCAGGTTAAGACTTGCTTTCAGGGAGAGGGAGGGGGAGTGGTGGGTGGGGTGGGGGTGGGGGAGAGGCTGCTATTGGCTTTAACGCCAGTACATTTCCAGTGACAGATAGAAACGTCAAAACCGCCATCCTAACTCTCGGTCCGAATGCGACGGGAAGCCACCCCTATTCCTCTAAACCTGCTGATTTCAAACCAGATTTATATCCCCTGACGCTGTGCTCATTTTTCTCTATCCACTTCGCCATTCTTTTCATGATCAGTTTCACAAATAGAGATGTAACTCAATGTACATTTGCAATACGTTTATGTTGAAATACGCACCCAGTTTGTCAACAAATATTCATAATCTCCACCAAATAAACTACTGCTTTCTTTGTTCTCAGTCAAGGGCACGCTAGTTACGGCGCTGGCCCCTGCGAAGAGGTCATACGGGTCAATGAATATACCGCAGAAAACGAGATGACTTGTACCAGCATTTGATTCAAGCTCTTGTGGACAAGTGGCGTCAGCAGAAGGTGCTGTGCGTGAAACACAAAAACAGTTAAATCATTATCATCCATGCCGATTTCTCTTCTCCAACTGTGCATTGTCAACGATCGATATTTGTTTTGATGACGTGTTTTTCTGGAGATTTTTTTTTTATTCCAGCGACTGAGATGGTGCTTTTGAATTGAAAAAAAAACCCAAACAAACAAAAAGAAAAACAATCTCATTTGGGCCGTTGATAGATGGATGGGTGGGGATAGGAACCTTACGGCTCACTGCACCCCCTTCCGCCCCTTTCCTCTCATGAAGCAAGAAACGTTCCACACTTTGCACTTTGAAGTAGTCCCAACATTACGGTAGAAAGAGTTTACCCTGATAGACCTAGGCCCTATTATGTCCCCTGATGTTATAACAAATGGCCGTCAACTGATCAACGTAAAGAAAACGAGGATAAAGCTCCAAAGACACTGCTCATTTTAGTCTTTGCATTCAATTGAGATCAGTTGGTCTATGCACATATTGACCGACTGATCCAATAATGAGCAGTAAGTCAAAACGGCGTGTTACAGTTGATCCAGGGAATACGGTATCTGAAGATGCAGAGAAGAGAAAACCAAGCGTGTTTGAGAGGCTGGGGCCAGGCGCAGGACAACGTAAATACTCGGAATACGATAGCGAGGTGAGTGGCTCTATTTGTTGTATCTGTCGAAGTGTGTTGCTTGACCAGTCGTTGCGTGCATCTAGATATTTGGCAAAGAAAATCTGCAGAATAATTGTTCTTTTGTTGTAGACACGTGGGAAAACACGCGCACACGATTTTTAGTAGTAGTAGTAGTAAGTAGTAGTAATGTAGGGACGTAATCAATTACATAGGCCGTTAAGCCTTTCAATGTCCCCTCGTGTTATTATACTTTTATGACAGGGTTGAAAATGCATGCAATATAAATTTTCCTTCTTATTCATCAAAGCTTCTAAACTGTACTTTAAATTTCAAGTCTTCATCCAGCAAATTCTTAAAAACATTAGTATTTTTTAGCAAATTTAAGTGCAGTTGGCAAACTGTTCCAGTTAGTAATAACTCTGTTACTGAACTTGAATCTCCCATATTAGTATGAAACTGCTTAACAAATATTTTGCCTTCCGAATTTCTTGTTCTATCTGTTTTAACAGCCTCAAAAAAATAGTCCCACTGTATGTCCGTTTGCTTGTGAAATATTTTGTACACTTCAATCAAATCCCCTCTAATACGTCTACCTTTTAAAGAGTACAAATTTAAGTAATTTAATCTATCTATAAAACATCTTTGTACATTCTTGCAATATTTTAGTACTCTTCTCTGTACTCTTTCGATTGCTATTGACTGTCTTTTCAAGTGTGGGTACCAGATTATATTTCCATATTCAAGATGCGGTCTAACCAAGCTTTATATAACTTTAAAAACGTTCTTTATTAGGTAAATAAAAGTTCTTTTGATAATCCAATCATTGGTTTGCTTTATTTATACACTTATGAATGTGAGTATCAAAAAGTAAATCTTTATCAAAGATTACACCCAGATCCTTTTCTTCCTTACATTTCTGTACCAGCCTATTTCCACCATCTATTTTCATGCTGTATTCATGTTCTGGATTGTTTTTGCCAACATGCAAAACTTTACATTTTTCAACATTAAAATATAGATTCCACTGTCTGACCATTTTGGAGGCAATTTAAATTTTCTTGCAGACTATTATAGTTATCTGATTTGTCATATATTTTTGTGTCATCAGCAAAAATTTTACAAAACTATTTACCTCATCTGGAAGGTCATTTATAAAAATAGTAAACAGTACAGGTCCTAAAATACTCCCTTGGGGAATACCACTCATAACATCTTTCTCTGTCGACATACAGTTACCACTCTTACTCTTTGTTTTCTATTTGACAAAAAATCTCTAATCCAGTTTAGCAACTTACCTACTATACCGTATGCTTCCATTTTTTCAATAATCTCTCATGCGGAACCGTATCAAAAGCTTTACGGAAATCAAGGTAAATTATATCAACAGAGTACTTATTTCTAGCATGTTAACTAAATCTTCCATAACTTCAAGTAGTTGTGATATGCAAGACCTTTTTTTACGAAAGCCATGCTGGCATACTGCAAACAAATTATTATCAGTGAAGTGAGATACTATGACATCTCTTATAATGGATTCTAGCACTTTGCATGCAATGCAAGTTAAGCTTACCGGACGATAGTTGCCTGGCTCAGATTTTGACCCTTTTTTAAAAATAGCAGTAACTTCTGCCGATTTCCAGTCGAGGGTAATTTTCCTGTCTCTAATGATTTATTATAAATCTTACTGAGCGGTACAGCTAACTCCTTACTTAATTCTTTTAGAACTTTAGGTGGTATTAAATCAGGTCCCTGCGCTTTAGACTGATTCAATTCAAACAACTTCTTCTCTACTGCAGCTGAAGTAATTATTATATCTGTAACTGAAATTCCATTAGATTTACTACATTCAATAAGATCAGGTATGTTATTTGTATCTTCATTAGCAAAGACACTTGCGAAGAACTCATTTACTAGATCTATAGATCTCTAAACACCGTCGTCAGTTCTAAACAAAACAAAAAAAAAGAGAAAAATGCAAGCAAATGGTGCAGAACGTATCTCAGTGGGACATCAGAGGCAAAAGTTATGATTTTTTTTGTAAATGATTAAATTGTGGCGCTTGAATCAACAATTGAAATGCATCTGAGGTCTGTGAATGTAAACTGTGCAAAATGCACTCCTTGATGCTGGTGCAGCTGATCTTTTAGTTCTAAACCCCATTGTCTTGTTTGTCTTGATACTGACGGCACTAATGTGATTGCTCCAGTTGATCTCTCCTGTGGATGATAATGCCAAAGTATTTGGCTCTCGTGACACTGACACTATGACAGTATCCAAAGTATGTTCATGCAGCATGTACTGGAAGATTTCCTGCTCCATGTGATTGTCAGAGGTTGACACTTCTCAGGACTCTAACTCAGTGTCAGTGCAAGAGACATTTAACTCAGTGTCAGTGCAAGAGACATTTCTGAATGACCGTGTAGCACATTTATGCCTAGCAGTATTTCATTCATTACAATTTTAAATTAATGTATGCTGCTAAACAGTGCTATACATACAGTGTTGCATGCATCATTACATGTAAGTTTGCAAAAGAGGTTTTATCCTTTTCCTCAGTATCAATTTGTACTTCAGTATGTGTGGGTGTGAAGTGTATCAAGTAAGAACATCAAACAGGAACTTGTTGACACACACACGTGTTTACACACACTCTTGCAGTCTTACGTATGTTTGTGTTCTATTTATAGGAGGCACACATCGATATTGATAGCAGTTTTAGAGTCATATTATGTATAGACGCAGTCAAATGTCCTATTTCACTGTGGGACTTATATAGATATCATCTATTGATCTAATCAAGTTATTTGATGCAGTTTCAAAGCAATAAACCTTTGACACACTGTCGCACATGCACAAGCAGACTGGTGCACACATACACACATAGTACACACACAAACACTGACAGTGACAGTCAAATTAGTACACACGTACACCAGTAATCGACAACTTATTCATGTGTGCATATTTTCCTTCTTTAACAGTGGACATTGTTCAGTTAGTAAAAATACAGTGAAAGTTCAAACTGTCAAAGAGAGGGAAGGTCATAGCAGTGAAAGTGAAAGGAAGTAGGCCAATGCAATTTTTATTTTGGGGTTGAGTTTTTTTTGTTTTTTTTTTTGTGCCTTTTTTCTGTTTTTTTTTTCTTTTTGTAAGACGGGTTTTTTTTTTTTTGTTTTTTTTTAGTAGGGCCTCAATCCTCTTTTTTTCTAACATTTTTATTTCTTGAAAGCCTCACACACATGCATTGTCTGTGTGTTTCATTACTGTGCTGTCACTTTTGCTCTGTTGCATTTATCACTTACACCGAAAGAACAATTGGACAAAAGAGCGTTGACAGCAGTACTTTTCAAATAGGAAAAAAAGAGACACAGTGTTTGTGTGTGTGTGTGTGTGTGTGTGCGCGCGCGCGCAACACTCCTGCGTTAAGAGAGAGAGAGAGAGAGAGAGAGAGAGGAAACCTGCGTGCACACGCGTCAGCGACTGAGAAGAGAGAGGGAGAGAGAGAGGGGGTGGGGGGAGGGCAGATAGATAGACAGACAGAGACAGACAGACAGACAGACAGTGCACAACAGACAAACAGAATATGACAGGAAGAGAAATAATGAGTCAGACAGATAGACAGACAAGCAGGTACACACACTGTCATACAAACAGATAATAGCTCTAGAGACTGCTAGACAGACAAGTGAACATGGTGATAAAATTAAAGAAAAATCACTCTCTTGCTGAGGGAGAGAGAGAAAGAAAGAGAAGGGTAGAGACAGAGGCGGTCGGGGGACGGACAGGCAGACAGAAAGACAGGCAAGCAGACAGACAACAAACTGAGAGAGAAAGAGAGAGATAGTAGATAGATAGATAGATACATAGGGAGAGAGAGGGGGAGGGGATGGGGGGGGGGGGGGGGGGGGGGGATGAGGGAGACAGATTTGATTTTCTCCAAAAGTCTAAAGGAAATATGTTCATTCACCAGTCAAAATCTGCACTATATAAAGGAGAATGTAGCATAGTCTTTAAGAGGTCTCATCATGGCTTAGCTTTGAGTCAAATTTAAATGATCATCAGAGTATTGAACCATTCTTATGTTCTTGAACTTCTCTCTCTCTGTCCAGGCCCTCCAGCCTATGCCTCCTCGCACCCCTTCTTTAATATAAGTTCTGTTGAGTGTAGCAAAAAAAACACACCAAAACCCCCAAAACCAAAAAAAACTTTTTCATCTTCCACAGTCTATCACAGGCATTACTTCCAAGCTGCTTATTCTGGTCTCCTCATGTGCATCTACTCCCAGTGTAATCCATCATACATTCAATAGCAGCAGTCCATAGGTAAAGTCAATACCACATCATTGTGAGAAACCAGGCGGAGGAGACGTTATGCTTGGTGGTTTGTGTTCTGATCCAGCGTGTGCAGGACACCACAGATTCTGCCTGTCGATGAATGTAATAATTGCTTAGTCGCAGAGCCAACTCCAGTGAATGAATGCTCCCTTCTGCAAGACACCACCAGCTCCACCCAGCAACAGTTCCCGTGAACTTACTACAGTTAAGTTTGAGAGGGGAAAAAAAAAGCCCATTACCTATCAGCATGGAGTGGAGAAGAAGCTGAAACAGGTGTCACCACTAGAGCAGGGCATGGTGAAGAGCTTGAGAAATGGACATATAATATCAATTGATCTAGTGATGATCACTGAGGAGGAAAACAATGATATATGCTGTTTCATTCTGGAGTAGTTTAACTGGGCTATATAGATACTTGTTTGCACTTCCTGTCGTATCCTGAGGCCTGAGAGTTCTAAACAGACGCCTACAGTGGTGATGAGAAAAGCTGAACAACTTTCAAGCAGAGATGCATGATGTTAGTTACTCATTTAGTGAGTACAGCTTGGCTGTTTGCTTCCAGTGTCTCTATCTTGAACCCATAGCATGCTCCACTGAGGGTAATGCTAAGGAAATGACAGGTCCAAAAAAATCACACCAAAAACACAATCCTATTTTTTGCACTATTGATGCCAAACATTCACACACACACTCACACTCGCACACATACACAGTACACATACAAACACACACACACATGCTTGCGCACACACACTGACACACACACACATGCTCGCGCACACACACTGACACACACACACAATCTCTCCCCTCTCACACACACACACACACACACACACACACACACACACACACACACACACACACACACACACACACACACAATCACTCTCTCTCTCTCTCTCTCTCTCTCACACACACACACACACACACACACACACACACACACATCCACAACAATCTCACACACACACACACACACACACACACACACACCACACACACACACACACACACACACACACACACACATATGCTGCACACACACAATCACACACACACACACACAACACACACACAATCACATACACACACACACCACACACACACTATGTGCACTGAGCTGCTGAGTTAAACACCAATTTTTGTTGTTGTAGCATGTAACAAAATTGTTCACAAAGTCAAGTTATGCTACTACACTTTGTGTCGAACTGCAACTGAAATAAACAACAACAAAGCTTCATGGACATAGCTGCTGCATAAACCGAACCAAGACGACGTAGATTTTTAGCCTTATTTCGTAAAAAAGTGGCAAAGTTCAGGTATGGAGAGAACAAAAAGCAGGAGATAAATCACAGAGATATTGCAGTTTTGCAGCCTTATTGATTTACATTGTTGGACATTTTGATTTGGGTAGGTCAGGTCCAACTTCAAGCCTTGCGATCTTCCTTATCTGCCATTATGTCGTATATGAAGCGGAGGCAACTGGAAGTGCCATTGAGTCTGACTTTCCGTACGTTGAAGACATCACAGAAACAGTTTCAAAGAAGAAACTAGTGGGGAAAAAATTCCCCTCTGCAGCATAGGAGTGTTACATTCAAATTTTGAACGCTAAACTTAAAACATCAAAATGCTTTGTACACTTTGCGCTTTTGAGACCTTGGCAACTCTGTATACACAGTATGCACAGTTTACATTTATGCATTGGACAGAAGCAGGAGACATTATGGTGTTGGAATGAATTTTAAAACTTGTTTGATTGAAGGCTGAACGTTTATATCACTGTGATCTGTGAAATTTCAGAGAGAAAAGAAGTGCCGGCCGTTTTTGCTGACAGGAGAGTGTCCCTATGGAGCTACATGCAAGTACAAACATGTTCAGCTTTCCCGCAAAAGTAGATCCAGGTAAGTCTGAAAACAGTGGGGACTTGCGACTTCATCTGTCGTTTCTTTTCATGTTAAACCTCATATTTGCTTGAGTGAGATGGTGTTTTGTCCCCAAAAAAAGAAAGTGTAAAAAATTAGAAGTGGATGTTGTTTGATGGGCATACGTCAGTTTTTGTGTTGTTGATGTTTATTAACTGACCTTTGGGGGTCACGCATTTCCATTCAGATCCAGAGGGTTCAGAACATTGACCCCACATGGCCACTTGTGGGTCACCAAAGTCATTGTCACCTAAACTTGAATTTTGTTTGTGTTACATTCATATTCGTGCGGATGTGAAAACGATGTGAAAACACATGAATGTGCTTATATACGTGCGGATGTGGAAAACGATGTGAAAACACATGAATGTGCTTTGAAAACAAAGAAAGGGACAAAACATGCTTCTGCCTTGCAGTGGTGTCAACAGTGACTGGGAATGTGAAGAGTGCATTCCTAGGCTGGTTTTTGTAAGTCTCATTTTTGTTTGCCAGCTTGTCTGATCTGGCTTTGCCATCATCTTTCCTTTGCAAAGAACATGAACTGTCAATGGCTTGTGAACCCAACCTAAGATAGGTTTTTTTTTTCTCCAGACTTTTCTCATACCCCTGTATATATTCTGCAGCATGTCTCGAGTTATCGCTAGGTTGATGTAGCTTCATCGTCCGCAGTCACCTTACATGTGCTGTCTCTGTGTTGCTTACTGTAGTTAGTCACACTCTGCAAAGCGAAAGAATTTGGAGAAGATATATAGCCCATTGTTAGGGCCGTTTAATTTCTTTTTTAATGTCACATACTGCAGAACTAAAGCTGTCTGCTTGAAAATGCTGCGTTGTTGTTGAGGGATGAGATTTAATGCTCACCAGCCGTCCCGATTGTTGTGCCAAAGAACTCTACCAGTTCCAGTTGCCCAGGTGGCGACCTGAAATTTTCCCTGAACAGTAGAGATATAATTCACTGAGTGCACAGACAAACTCGAGCAGAACAGCACCCATACACCCCCGAGTGAATCCAGCCTGTGAGAGAGGATTGGTGTGCTTCAGGCCCCATCTTGTGTCTCCCAGTACTGTGCCTGGTGATGAGCCACATGAGATTGCAGAATCTCAGCACAGTTGTGCTCAGCACTTCCAGAATAACTGATGTATGATGATAGAATGTCGATTGACCCCTCAGCAGGCGATGATACAAGAATCAGAATTGACTGAGCAGCAGCTGATAAAGCTGGACTGATAGTGGAGGTTTAAGAGAAAACAGATTTTATAAACACAAGTAAACCTAGAAGAACATTTTGAAAGGGAAAGTAATCACACTTTTATGTCACATGTGCACACAAAGACAAAAGGGCATCGAGAGTTTAAAAACAAACACAAGTGTGTAGGAACGAGCAATAACAAAAAAACTGGTTTGGCTGCAACTCCTGTCATCACCTCTCTGTACTCCCCCCCCCCCCCCCAATCATCCTTAGTCTTTCTTAGCTTTGCTTGTATAGTCCGTATTCATTCACAACTTTCATACTTAATCTCGAAGCAAACACTGAAAGTGTTGTACTTGTCAGTCATTTTGTTATTCCTTAAAGAAAATGAGTTATGATGAGTATGCGTTGGCCATGTCTTTTTCAAGGAAGTATAACTTAGGAAGTTAGAATGCAGCATTATGAGATGGGGTTATTGATCACTGGTTATATTTTTCAAAAATCAGTTATTGTTTTTTTGTTTTGTTTCTGTTTTCCTATCTTGTCCTGTACCCCACCCTCATCTTACTCCCATTCTCCCCCCTTTCTCTATTTTATCCTCCCAACCTCTTGTCTGGCGTCACTCCCACATGACTCGTTCCAGCCTTCCTAAGCACAGTCACTGTCTTGTTTGTTTGTGCCAACATATCCCCAGCATCGCAGCTGATAGGCAGCAATCAATATGAAGTTGGGTCATGATGCAACTCACCAGAGATGATTTTGAACTTCTGTAACTCGTGTAAGTCAAAGTCACTTTGGTAGTGTTTAGTGCTGCCTGTTCAGACTTAACTTGCAAAAGAAAACCTGCTATACTCCCTATCGATGACAGTGAATTAGTTTTTCACAGGCCCACTGTGAGTGAGAGTTTGTGTCCAGAAGTTGCCATCATGTCTATCCAGTGATAGACCTCATGAACTCACTGATACTGATGACTTGGACACAAGATCTTCATGAGCATGGATGCAGAAAGGAAATCAAAACTGAGGTCACAATGAGAATTTGGCTGGAAAAGCCGAAGATTTTGTTTTGTTTTTGTGTTTAAAGATCTGTGAGAATAATATAATGACTCCAAAGAGTTCCAGTCTGGTCAGAGACTAAATAAATGGCAAGGCTGCCTATTATGTTTTCTTATATAACGATCCTAAACGTCAACCATGCTAAAAGCTTCAGTGACTGTGTTGGTAAAAAAAAACAACTGAGCAACACTGAGAGATGCATCCCTGAAGTGAAATGTGACTGGATGGTTCTGGTCTTCCTGATTGAGCCCCTAGCATGCTCAGTGCCGGGAAGGAGGGGGCATGGGGCTGAAAAATCCCTCAAATGAATGGTTCAGGGGAATTCTCACCCCTGACTTCCAAGCCACAAGTCTGCAGCGCTAGTCACTGAACCATCATGACCAGGAGATCTGGTTAATGATATGACAAACAGGAACTGGAACTGACAGAATGCTGTGACTCTGATCCCATTAACACTCACAGGAAGTACATGCCATAAGTTTTCTGTGATGAAAGGGAAGAAGACGCAAGCCCGGAAAACCTGCGACTGAAACTGAAGGGAAGCCAGACAGAGAGAGGCGGCGACAAGCGGCGTGACAGCGACAGCGAGTCCCGTGACCCCCCTGCCCGCTCCTCCAGCCACGCCCGCCGAGAGAAGGACCCTGAAGGTGGGGAGCGAGCGGACAGACCCTCCCGCCGTGACAAGGAGACCAAAATCAGGTCGCAGGTGGTGGTGAAGAAATCAGAGAATCAGGACAGCGACGACAGCGGTGACGACAGCGAGAGCAACTGGTTTAACTGTAAGTGATAGCGGCATGGGTGGTAATGGTAGTGATGCTGAAAATGGGAACCCTAAAAGATTGAAGTACAGCAGTGCCAGCAATAATCAAGAAGCATGATGAGGAGTATGATAATAGATAATTGTTGATTGTATGTGAAACTGTTATGCTGCATTTTTAAAAATTAAGCATTACAACATTTTATTATGGTAGACGTTAATTTTAAGATGCAACAAAAAAGAACAAATGATCTGAAGTGAATTCTAAAAAATGAGTTGTAAATGCACAGGGCAAATTAATTTCATTTCAACGATGACTGTACAATAACAGTGGAAAGATTAAACATTACGTTACATTTATAGAAGTAAGCACTCATGCACACACTCATCATTTGCATGCACTTGCTTACATATGCATGCAAACAAGTGTGCACTCACACACAGGCACCAGCCCTGATGTGGCCCTTTGCGGTCGGCTGGGCTATAAGTAACATTATCTTGCACACAGGTACACACACACGCGCACACACACACACACACACACACACACACACACACACACCACACACACACACACATACACACACACACACACACAACACACACACACACACACACACACACACACACACACACATGCACGCGCAGTAATACATGCATACACACACATGTGTGCACACACACACACAGTTGCTCACACATACACAGACACACACACACACACGCACTCTTACACACAAGTACGCACGCACACGCACCATGCACACGCAAACACACACACACACACACACACACACACACACACACACACACACACACACACACACACACCACATGCGCATGCATGCACACACACACACGCACACACACACACACACACACACACACACACACACACACATGTGTGTGCGCGCATGCACACACACACACACACACAACAACACACACACACACACACACACAACACACACACAGACAGTGACCCAAAGTAATGACTGACCTGCCACGATGACGACGATGATGATGATGGTCGGCCTCTGTCTCCACACAGCCTGGACTACAAGAAGGAGCTGGAGCTGGAACAGAAGCGACAACAACTGCAGCGGGAGCTGAGCCAACTGGCAGAGGAGGAAGTGGAGAACATCACCATACAGAAAAAGGTCAGTCATTGCGCCTTTGTTGTCATGCCTCTCCTCGTCAGGGTCCCCCGCGCTCCCTGCTGGTGCTGTCATCTTCCAGGAGAGGTTTAGAAGGCGGCTTACATGGTGTGCAGAATGCCCAACTCTTCTGCTTGGCCCCCACCCTGGAAAACAAAAATCCCAATGCACTCTTGAAGCACTTACTGGAAAGAAATGTCATGGAAGGGAATAGAAAAAGAAAAAAGAAAAAAAAAGAAAGTGTTATGATGTAATTTACATGAGTTCTACTCATCAGCCTTTGAACTGCATGAGAACAGCTCAACAGGTACATTCCTTTGTTTCACTCGTAGGATTGTTTGGGTTTTTTTTTTTTTTTTTTGGTTTTTTTTTTTTGTGAGTGTACTTCCTTGTAGTTGCTGTACTGGCATGTAAAATGTGACAGTGAATCTCCACTTCCTCCATTTCTCACTGTCCTCGGTTCCCTTCCCAGTTCCTTCCTCCCCATCCCTCCTGGTTGAAGTGATCATTTCCTGTGTTCCAAGAATTTGACTGTGACTGCTCAAGACCTTGTCGATCTCTCGGGTCTCCTTGAAAGTCTTTGTGTTTGGAAAATCGAGAGCTGCTCCTTTTGTATGAAGTCTCTGAAAGTCTCTGTTGGTGGTTTATTTTTGTTTGGAATGTGGGTTGGGAAGGGTGGGGTTGGGGGGGGGGGGGGGGCAACACTGGAGGTGTCTTTATGACCTAGTTCAATGGTTGTGGCAGAGGCTGTCCATCAGGTGGGGAAAAAAAAAAATCTGTGTTGAGGATACGGCATGAGGTTTCACTGGAAAGAAAAATATGGAAAAGTCCTTTGTCAGGTTGTGAGCTTGTGTGTGCCATGCCATAGACATTATGTGGTAGTGGCTGGTTGGTTCTAAGATGTCTCAGTTGGTCCTTGTCAGTGTTCGACTTAGAGGTTTATTTTTGTTTTTGATGTTGGGGAATGTGTCTGGGGGAGGCCACAGGTGGTGCCCCTCACATCCTGCAGAAAAGAGCAGGCCTGGGTATGTGGGGCTCAGCACCCTCGGCCCAGCATGAAACCTTAAAGAAGAGGGAACATCTCAGGTGGTGACTGGGGTGCAAGGTCGTACTGAGGGTTCCAGTCTGGTCAGCTCTATCGGTCAACAATCGCCTGGATAACGGCGAGTAGTGTACATGAATAGGACCTTTCTCCCCTCTTCCACACTTCGTCACAGTGATCAGCATGTCTGTGGTTTGTGCTTGTAGAAACTATGGAAAGGAGGTAGCCTTACTGTTTGAAATTGGGCTTTTGAGGGAGAGAAACTCTTTGAACAAAAGTTAGATGGGCAGCCCTTCTTTTACGGTGCACAGGTTCATCGTAGATTCTTTATCTCTGAAATAATGACGACTCCATAAGATACAGTAAGGCTTTACCGGTCACTGTTAATCGACACTGTATGATAGATAAACCTTTGGGATTCATGTCCATGTGAAATATAGTAAAGTTAATTTTAATATAGGGTTTAAGTGTATTCCCTTGAGAGAGTTACTGACAGATTTTTTTTTTTTGTCCTCCCTTTCAGGTCCCTGTGTCACCGTCAGATTCAGACAGCAGTCCTGAGAGAGGACGACCCACCAAGCGTATGGCCCTCCCCACATGACAAGCGGATTGCTTCACCTCATGACAAACGCTCCACTTCTCCTAGCGGTAAGTTTCTGTCATTGTCACTTTCTTGGGCCCCCTCCCACCCCCAACGCCCCCCCCCACCTCCACCTCTCCCTTCCCTGGTCCCTCCTCCCCTGAAGGAGAGTGCTCGTTCATTCCGGGTCTTCATTTTGAAACCGAAGCCTTTTATTGTCTTACTGGCAGGATCCTTCTTACCCTCCAATACTCATGGAAGACGTCTGAAGTGCAATCAGTTGTGTCAGATGTAGATTTCCAACACATCTAGCAGTTTACTACGATTGTGAGCATGTTTGCCACATTTTTTTTTTCCCCCAACAGAATTCGTTGATCTTTGCCAGTGCTGCGTTGCAAATCAAAGGCAGTCAGCATCAGTCCTGGACCCCTCAGTTTTCAACGTTTTTCTTTCTCTTTCACTGTTTTTGACTTGTTTGTTTGTACTTTATGTGGGTTTGGCTTGACCAGCTGCCAGATCCCAGGACCTTGTTCGTTCATTGGATGGCTGGCATCAGCTGGAAATGAAAAGTGGGTATACTTGAGTGTAATGTGCTTTGTGACTTTTGCTGTGTTTCTGCTTTACTGTGTTTCTACCACTTCGTCAGAGCTCATCTAGGGTCAGGTGTTTTGTGGTAGATCTGATAAGGTAAAACAATGGTTGTATGACATTGGGAGATGCGTGCATGAATGTTTTTTTTGTTTTCGTTTTGTGTTTTCTTACTCTTCCATGCACGTCAGTGGTATTACCCCCACACGCACGTCTTATCTTCCATGCCACGTCAGTGGTATTACCCCCACACGGCACGCTCTTATCTTCCATGCCACGTCAGTGGTATTACCCCCACATGGCACGTCTTATCTTCCATGCCACGTCAGTGGTATAGCCCCCACACGGCACTCTTACTTCCATGCCACGTCAGTGGTATACCCCCACATGCACGTCTTATCTTCCATGCCACGTTAGTGGTATTACCCCCACACGGCACGTCTTATCTTCCATGCCACGCTCAGTGGTATTACCCCCACACGCACGTCTTATCTTCCATGCCACGTCAGTGGTATTACCCCCCACACGGCACGTCTTATCTTCCATGCCACGTCAGTGGTATTACCCCCACACGGCACGTCTTATCTTCCATGCCACGTCAGTGGTATTACCCCCACATGGCTCATTCTAGCTCCATGTCCACAGCCACACCCTGGGTTGTCCACAATATATCGGCAACCTACAGGGAGCAGTCGGTGTCAGATCGCCATGAGACGATCCACCTAAAGGGCATGGCACTGCTGCAGAGTCACTTCAGAGGTGCTCTGTGGTGCCTATCATTCAACACACACAGGACACCACCTGATTAGCCCCCTACCATTGACAGTCATTGCTTATTTGTGGAGCCAGTGTGAGCGTGCGTCATTGTCTGGAGGGCACCTCCACATCCCTTTACCGACAGTCCCTATGAATATGCTGATACCGGGCAACCCAACACAAACTGACCAAGAACACAGACGTGGAGAAGCGAATTGAAACTTGGTCACCGTGAGAGTTAAGAGCATAACACCGTTAAATGGCCAGAGTGTTGTCTTTTTTTTTTTTTCTTTGCTGACCACTGAGGATAAATATGGGGAAAAGATGCTGTGGTGTTCCATAGTGGTCTGAGGCTGCATGACAGGGCTGTGCTGCACACTTACTGTTACAGTGTATCTGGGTTTCAGTCAACCCAAGAGATACAGACACGTGCAGTGTTAGCCAGGAAATTTGAGCAACATTCTTCGAGATGCATCCATTAAGCAGATAAAGCTTAATTGTGTCATTCCTGTCATCCCAATGAGCTCATAGCAAACTCAGCTCTAGGAAGGAGCCGGTTGGGGCAAAAAAAAAAAAAAAAAATCCCCAAGTAAATGGCAATGATCCAGAACTGAACTGGTGACTTCTGAGCCAGGAATCTGCAATGCTGACCACCATGCCACAAGGGAAAGGGGTGGGGAGGGGGGGGGGAGGAGGGGGGGGGGGGGGCTGGTGTGAATGAAAGTTTTAAGGTTTTGTGTTTGAGCACCCATTCAGATGTTTATGTCAAAAGGGAAAAAAAATCCTACAGCATGCAGACTTCAGTTAAGAGCTTTTTGAAAACATCGTTAACATGCAACTAAGTGTTTTATGTACTTAGAGTTCAGATTGACTGACAATTGAAACAAAAATGCTTTGTGATTACGGATGTGGCTGGGGGAGGGGGTTGAGGAGGGAGTAGGGCAGTTTGTCCATTTTTACGTCAGCCTGATAGAGCAGAAAGTGGTTGCAGCTGGCAGCAAGTCTTGTATGGGAATGCTTTTTTTCAGTGGCTGTGTTGTGCCATTCTCAGTCTGGGAAGAAGTTGTGGTGTCGATGCTCATCATGATGCGCTTATGCTAGTGTGTGTATTTGTGCATACATTCTGTTGTGGGGGAAGCTCAGGTTGTGTTGTTTGACAGCAGGTGAAGTTGGATTCATGGCAGATTATTTTTTTTAAAATATGTTATTATTATTGTTGTTTTTCTAATATCATTATCATTGTTGTTGTTGTAGTTACGGTTTTTTTTTTATTGTTGTTGTCATGGTTATTACTATAACTCTACAAGCCATGTGGCAAGGTATTGTTTATGGTGCTATGTGTGAAAGTGCTGGACAGTTTGAAAAGGCACACATGATGTGTAGTAAGGTAAGGTAAGGTAAGGTAAGGTAGGGTAAGGTAATGTTGCTTATAGCCCAGCTGACCGCAAAGGGCCATATCAGGGCTGTCACCGCGTTGAGATGTGTAGTATCCAGTTGAATGAGCACATGATGGATGCAGTGACATAATGTATAAGGTACGCAGGGGATTGGGATGTATGATGAAAAGTTCATGCTAAGTATAGCAGTATACATATATACACAGGTATAGGCACACATAATAATGATAATAATAATGAATACTTATATAGCGCCTATTCTTGCTAAAGACCAAGCTCTAAGCGCTTTACAGTCAACACTCATTTGCACGACGGGCTGCCTACCTGGGTAGTGCCGACTGAAGAGCTGCCAGCTGGCGCTTCATTCAGTCGTTTCCCGTGTCATCCAGTCAATATCGTTCAATATTGTTCACTCAGTTTCATTACTTCCTCAGTCTTTCCATTTCTCACACAGGGTGCATACTATGTGTAACATGTCATCCATACCAACGACCAAACTGGCCTACTCTTCCGAAAGTTGGTGATGGGATTTGACGTGTGTGCAAGATGTTATGCGTGCACTCACACACGGAACCTCAGTTTATAGTCTCTTTCGAAGGACTGTATGGGAAATGGAGTCAGAACCAATGGTTAACTCTGAGGGAAAAATCCCCATGTACCGAAATGCCCCAACGGAGGTTCAAACCCGCAACCCCAGGATCACCAAGATTACGAGTCCGGCGCTCTACCAACTGAGCTATTCCGGCTCCCATAATGTGTAGGTGCATGTGATATAGATATACATAAGGCATAGATATTCATGAAATATAGGTTTGGGTACACATTAGGGGCTGGCACGCCTGAGGTATGGGTACACATGAGTATTGGTACATACTAGTACATGAGCATACATGAATATCAGTATGGGTACACGTTAGATATAGCTTCACATGATGTAAGGTGTAAATGAGGTAGAGGTCGGTACACAGGAGGTGCACAAATGGTGAAACTTGTAGGCTTAGAACTGACAAAACATCAAATGAAAAACTGACAGTAAAGCTATAAAAATAAAGAGTGCCAGATGTTATGTGATTCAGTATGCATTTGCGTTTGAACCACAGCATTTTCTCTTCTTTGTATGACACTGATCGTTACGATTATTTATTGTTGTGTTCATTACTGGGTTTGCCTTTCTCTCCCACCACCTTAGTTTTCTTTTTTTTTTCTTTTCTTTTTGTTTGTTGTGACATATGAATTGATATGGTGTGAAATATTGGATAATCTGCTATGGATAGTTCTTTAGAATATGCAGTTTGCGTATTTGCATGCATGTATGACATTGTGTATGCATGTATGTGTTTGTGAGCAGGTGGTGTGTGTGGATATGTGTGTGTGTGTGTGTGTGTGTGTGTGTGTGTGTGTGTGTGTGTGAGAGAGAGAGAGAGAGAGAGAGAGAGAGAGAGAGAGAGAGAGAGCGTGTGTGTGTGTGTGTGTGAGAGAGAGAGAGAGAGAGAGTGTGTGTGTGTGTGTGTGTTTGTGTGAGTGTGGGGTGTGTGTGTGTGTGTGCATGTATGTATACAGTGTGTGTTTGTGCGTGTGTGTGTGTGTTTTGGTAGTCCAGCGGACAATCTTCACACATTTTTTATGTAATACGGACGTGAAGTTTGTACAGACATCCACTGAACATTTCCCTTTCAAGAGTGCGTTTCCTACACTAGCCCTAGAGGTTACCTCTACAGATATGATCCATGTCCAAAGATGTTGACTGAAGTAGATTGTTGTGTAATATACCAAGAGTTTGGGTGTAACCTAGGGTTTGGTCACACACATGGGTCCTTTCTAGTTTGGTGTTTTGTGTTCCGCTTTTCATCATGAAAATGCACTGCCAGTCCTACCTGTTTGATTAATGCTTTGAATTGAAAAGTTTCCTTTAGTACCCCTAAGTATGGAGTCTGTAGCAGGGTGAAAAACTTCAGTAAGCTCGAAGTCGGTTCAGCCTCCAGTTAACGAAATTGTGCGTGTGTGTCTGCGTGTGTGTGTCTGTGTCTGCGTGTGTGTCTGTGTGTGTGTGTGTGTCTGTGTGTGTTTGTGTGTGTCTGTGTGTGTGGAGGGAAGGAGGAGGTGCATGAAGCCAAAATTGCAATCAGCCACTGAGGCTTTAGCCACTCTTTGTCAGCAGTGGGAAAAAGAAAGAAACTTTGAAAATACAAATCTATGGAAATAAAGATATAAATTAAGAGTGCCCTCAAAAGTGAGATCTGCTGGTAGAGGAAAACGG
This sequence comes from Conus ventricosus, assembly GCA_018398815.1. Taxonomy (NCBI): domain Eukaryota; kingdom Metazoa; phylum Mollusca; class Gastropoda; order Neogastropoda; family Conidae; genus Conus; species Conus ventricosus. Next base: position 38,633,589 of record CM031623.1, read on the forward strand.
CAGATGCCACGAGCAGAACAGTCATGAAAAGGTTAAAGGATACAGCTGAAATAAGAACTGCAGTAGCAAACCAAAATTTCTGTACTTCAGGACCTCCATTCTCTAAGTATCTTGAACTAGAAGGCATGGAGTTGTTTGCCTCTCTGAGCTGGAGACAGAGATCATCCATGTCCAGACATATGTGCCCGTAAACTTTGCTTTGTGTACTTAGAAATTTTTGTTTATAATGAAAAATACACTTAATGCACTCCATTATCCCCGAAATGCACCTTAAAAGTAGTGCATGCAGGGTTAACACAGAAACCGATCTCTCCTTTCTTCAATTGTTCAGTTTGGATATGAAAGTGTGGTTTCTTCTGAGCATCACAAAAACTCAAGAACAAGATACTGAAACTGATAGTTTCAATGCTGTCATGACTAGCAACAGTGGAAAGTGATAGTTTCAATGCTGTCATGACTAGCAACAGTGGAAAGTGATAGTTTCAGTGCTGTCATGACTAGCAACAGTGGAAAGTGATAGTTTCAATGCTGTCATGACTAGCAACAGTGGAAACTGATAGTTTCAATGCTGTCATGACTAGCAACAGTGGAAACTGATAGTTTCAATGCTGTCATGACTAGCACAGTGGAAACTGATAGTTTCAATGCTGTCATGACTAGCAACAGTGGAAACTGATAGTTTCAATGCTGTCATGACTAGCAACAGTGGAAACTGATAGTTTCAATGCTGTCATGACTAGCAACAGTGGAAAGTGATAGTTTCAATGCTGTCATGACTAGCAACAGTGGAAACTGATAGTTTCAGTGCTGTCATGACTAGCAACAGTGGAAACTGATAGTTTCAATGCTGTCATGACTAGCAACAGTGGAAAGTGATAGTTTCAATGCTGTCATGACTAGCAACAGTGGAAAGTGATAGTTTCAATGCTGTCATGACTAGCAACAGTGGAAATTGAACAATGCTGTCATGACTAGCAACAGTGGAAAGTGATAGTTTCAATGCTGTCATGACTAGCAGCAGTGGAAAACTGATAGTTTCAATGCTGTCATGACTAGCAACAGTGGAAACTGATAGTTTCAATGCTGTCATGACTAGCAACAGTGGAACTGATAGTTTCAATGCTGTCAATGACTAGCAACAGTGGAAACTGATAGTTTCAATGCTGTCATGACTAGCAACAGTGGAAACTGATAGTTTCAATGCTGTCATGACTAGCAACATGGAAAGTGATAGTTTCAATGCTGTCATGACTAGCAACAGTGGAAAGTGATAGTTTCAATGCTGGTCATGACTAGCAACAGTGGAAAGTGATAGTTTCAATGCTGTCATGACTAGCAACAGTGGAAACTGATAGTTTCAATGCTGTCATGACTAGCAACAGTGGAAACTGATAGTTTCAATGCTGTCATGACTAGCAACAGTGGAAACTGATAGTTTCAGTGCTGTCATGACTAGCAACAGTGGAAAGTGATAGTTTCAATGCTGTCATGACTAGCAACAGTGGAAACTGATAGTTTCAATGCTGTCATGACTAGCAACAGTGAGAACTGATAGTTTCAATGCTGTCATGACTAGCAACAGTGGAAACTGATAGTTTCAATGCTGTCATGACTAGCAACAGTGAAAGTGATAGTTTCAATGCTGTCATGACTAGCAACAGTGGAAACTGATAGTTTCAATGCTGTCATGACTAGCAACAGTGGAAAGTGATAGTTTCAATGCTGTCATGACTAGCAGCAGTGGAAACTGATAGTTTCAATGCTGTCATGACTAGCAACAGTGGAAACTGATAGTTTCAATGCTGTCATGACTAGCAACAGGGAAACTGATAGTTTCAATGCTGTCATGACTAGCAACAGTGGAAAGTGATAGTTTCAATGCTGTCATGACTAGCAGCAGTGGAAACTGATAGTTTCAATGCTGTCATGACTAGCAACAGTGGAAACTGATAGTTCAATGCTGTCATGACTAGCAACAGTGGAAAGTGATAGTTTCAATGCTGTCATGACTAGCAACAGTGGAAAGTGATAGTTTCAATGCTGTCATGACTAGCAACAGTGGAAAGTGATAGTTTCAATGCTGTCATGACTAGCAACAGTGGAAACTGATAGTTTCAATGCTGTCATGACTAGCAACAGTGGAAAGTGATAGTTTCAATGCTGTCATGACTAGCAACAGTGGAAACTGATAGTTTCAATGCTGTCATGACTAGCAACAGTGGAAAGTGATAGTTTCAATGCTGTCATGACTAGCAACAGTGGAAACTGATAGTTTCAATGCTGTCATGACTAGCAACAGTGGAAACTGATAGTTTCAGTGCTGTCATGACTAGCAACAGTGGAAAGTGATAGTTTCAATGCTGTCATGACTAGCAACAGTGGAAAGTGATAGTTTCAATGCTGTCATGACTAGCAACAGTGGAAACTGATAGTTTCAATGCTGTCATGACTAGCAACAGTGGAAAGGATAGTTTCAATGCTGTCATGACTAGCAACAGTGGAAAGTGATAGTTTCAATGCTGTCATGACTAGCAACAGTGGAAAGTGATAGTTTCAATGCTTCATGACTAGCAACAGTGGAAACTGATAGTTTCAATTGCTGTCATGACTAGCAACAGTGGAAAGTGATAGTTTCAATGCTGTCATGACTAGCAACAGTGGAAAGTGAATAGTTTCAATGCTGTCATGACTAGCAACAGTGGAAAGTGATAGTTTCAATGCTGTCATGACTAGCAACAGTGGAAAACTGATAGTTTCAATGCTGTCATGACTAGCAACAGTGGAAACTGATAGTTTCAATGCTGTCATGACTAGCAACAGTGGAAACTGATAGTTTCAATGCTGTCATGACTAGCAACAGTGGAAACTGATAGTTTCAATGCTGTCATGACTAGCAACAGTGGAAACTGATAGTTTCAATGCTGTCATGACTAGCACAGTGGAAAGTGATAGTTTCAATGCTGTCATGACTAGCAACAGTGGAAAGTGATAGTTTCAATGCTGTCATGGACTAGCAACAGTGGAAATTGAACAATGCTGTCATGACTAGCAACAGTGGAAAGTGATAGTTTCAATGCTGTCATGACTAGCAACAGTGGAAACTGATAGTTTCAATGCTGTCATGACTAGCAACAGTGGAAACTGATAGTTTCAATGCTGTCATGACTAGCAACAGTGGAAAGTGATAGTTTTCAATGCTGTCATGACTAGCAACAGTGGAAACTGATAGTTTCAATGCTGTCATGACTAGCAACAGTGGAAAGTGATAGTTTCAATGCTGTCATGACTAGCAACAGTGGAAACTGATAGTTTCAATGCTGTCATGACTAGCAACAGTGGAAACTGATAGTTTCAATGCTGTCATGACTAGCAACAGTGGAAACTGATAGTTTCAATGCTGTCATGACTAGCAACAGTGGAAACTGATAGTTTCAATGCTGTCATGACTAGGAACAGTGGAAACTGACTGTACTCATCTGCAGGTCACCTTTGGGTCGGAGGTCATCACCTTCAGTGGAAAATATGGCTGTTTTGTGGAGAATGTTTCTCTGATGCGCATGGCGTAAGGGTTCAGCTTGCTTGCTGCTGGAATGATTGTTTCCAAGCTGACTGGATCACACTGACAGCATGACCTTACATGGCATGGATACTCCACGCTCTGACACATTGACAGCATGACCTTGCATGGCATGGATACTCCACACTCTGATCACAAGGTGTATTAATTGGAGAAGAATTCAATCTTCCGGGGGGCCTCTGATGTGATTTACCTCCCCTGACTGCGTAACTCGATGGCAATAATTTATATCGGGAATTGATTTGTTATCATCTCATGATGGGAACATTTTGGCCACATATGACAGATTCAGCAGACTTGCACAAAGCATATAAAGGTCATATGATTTAAAAGTTTAAAATATGTTTACTTAAAAAGTGTCCTAACACATTTTGTTTATGGGTGCTACATGTACACTTCTGCAAGTGAAACCAAGGAAAAGTTTGGAAGGTTTGTTTTGCTTTGAATCTCACAGTGTTTCTACTGTGTCCATCACATATGTGCTATGAAGAGTTAGATTATTTCTCAACAAAAGTAATATTTCCCTCATTGTATAAACTTGTACAGCATCATGTCCTTTCGCCCATCACAAAATCAATTACGCCACAAAACAAAAGTAGCCTTTGTTTCAGCATCATCTTCTTTTAGGGCAAGAACAACCTTCAGCTGTGTCAAAACAAGTGTCAGAGAGAATAATAATTATGCTTTCAGTCACTGGGAAAGAACTGTGTATAGTGAAATGGTCAAGCTAGCATGTGAAGTTTTCCCAGAGACTGAATCTTGTTAAAAGTGCTTTCAATCAAAAGCCAGACTGCCTCCTAATGCCCCCAACTAACAACCTTCATCCCTGGTTCCTGAATGTAGTCTCCAGAAGTTTAGCAGCAATGCTGTTTTTTTAATTTTATTTTATACAAGTGGATGAGGATGATGAGATGATGCTATGGAGCTCCACTCTGGTCTGAGGCCATACAACGCGGCTGTGCTCCACACCCACTCCCAAACACAGCCTACAGCAACCAGGCCCAAGAGACACAGGCACCTGCAGTTGTGGTCAGGAAATCGGAGCAACACTTTCAGAGATGCATCCGCTAAGTGGATGAAACTGGACTATGTGGTCCTAATCTTCACAGTTGAGCCCATAGCAAACTCAGCTTTTGCAAGGAGCTGGTCATAGTCCTTGGATTGGTTACAATCCCTTGTGTGTAGACAAATGGTCTTTTCGTGTATACACAAGTGTCTGTAGATGCTTTTTTGAAAACACTTAAGAGTTGAATTACCTTGTTATGAATAGATCACTCTCAGACAGTTCAGCAAATGGAATGATTTAACCCTCTTCAGTTCTTTCCCTTGAATTTTGATCACCGGTGATTGACAGTTTTCTTCCCGAATTATGGTATTTAAAACAACATGTTTGTGATCTGAAGCAATATATCGCCTAAAAAAACCCGAAATAGACACATTCATCACAAAATATTATTATTTTAGAAATAACGCGCAGAATGTTACGAAACAAAAGAATGTCCGTCGTGCAAAATGCAAAAAATCTCAAAACTGTTGAGGAGTGTTGGAACTGTGTGCAAATCTGTTTCCACTCCCTGTTTAGTAACTTTGCGAATCTGTCAGAGAGTTGTGTGGTCTTAGTGTCAGATGACCTGACCGTATTTTAGTTGTGTTCGGTGTCGTCTTCAACAACTTTGAACCTTGTTGCCTCTCAGGTAGTGTAAAGATATGTAGTTGAACCTCAAGGATACTTTGGGGCAAGTTTTACTCAAAAAGCACTCTCCCCCCCCCCCCCCCTCCCTCCCCATAATCT
>CM031623.1:38648957-38708957 GCA_018398815.1 Conus ventricosus
AAAATCCTGAATTTAGTGGGAAAATCCAGAATTTTTAGAATTTTGTTTAAAAAAAAAAATGTTGGGTGTGATGGGTTTTCATATTTTTGTGATGAAGTATTGCAGAATTAATAAAGTCCAAGTGATGTCTGTGGATGTTGAAAATTGATGTTGACAATTGTATGTATGGAATTTGCTGTGCCTTTGTGAAGCCTATGTTGGTCAACTGAGAAAGGTAAGGGCCTGGAAATGCCCCGCCCTCTTCATCCCCTGGTTCTCTCATTTTGGTGGGAGAGATTGAGAGTGTGGATGGGGAGGTGGTATTGAGAGTGTGGATTGGGGGGGGTGTATTGAGAGTGTGGATGGCGAGGTGGTAGTGAGAGTGTGGATAGGGAGGTGGTATTGAGAGTGTGGATGGCGAGGTGGTAGTTGTATTGAGAGTGTGGATGGCGAGGTGGTAGTGAGAATGTAGATGGGAGGTGGTATTGAGAGTGTGGATGGCGAGGTGTAGTGAAGTGTGGATGGGGAGGTGGTAGTGAGAGTGTGGATGGGAGGTGGTATTGAGAGTGTGGATGGCGAGGTGGTAGTGAGAGTGTGGATGGGAGGTGGTATTGAGAGTGTGGATGGCGAGGTAATAGTGAGAGTGTGGATTGGGACAGGTGGTAGTGAGAGTGTGGATGGGGAAGGTGGTATTGAGAGTGTGGATGGGGTGGTAATGAGAGTGTGGATTGGGAGGTGGTATTGAGAGTGTGGATGGATGTGGTAGTGAGAGTGTGGATTGGGGAGGTGGTATTGAGAGTGTGGATGGCGAGGTGGTATTGAGAGTGTGGATTGGGGAGGTGTATTGAGAGTGTGGATGGGGAGGTGGTATTGAGAGTGTGGATGGGGAGGTGGTATTGAGAGTGTGGATGGGAGGTGGATTGAGAGTTGTGGATGGGAGGTGGTATTGGAGAGTGTGGATGGGGAGGTGGTATTGAGAGTGTGGATGGGAGGTGGTATTGAGAGTGTGGATGGGAGGTGGTATTGAGAGTGTGGATGGGGAGGTGGTATTGAGAGTGTGGATGGGGAGGTGGTATTGAGAGGTGGATGGCGAGGTGGTATTGGAGTGTGGATGGGGAGGGGTATTGAGAGTGGTGGATGGGGGAGGTGGTGGGGATGGGTAGCAGGAGACAAGAAGTGATGGATGGTGAGAGTGTGTGCCAGGGGAAATGGGGGGGTGGGGGGGCAGAGGGGGAGAGAACCTTCATCTGTCATGGTCGTTGTCTCGTAATAGTATGTCGTAGAGCTGCCGTGATTTAATCATGCGTAACTGGGTACAGGTGTTATGAGCAAGCCCGGTCCGTTTGGCACGCAGACCGCACCAAAACGCTTCCACTAGTTCCAGTGAACAGTGTGCCTTTGGTCCAAACGATGATATTCAGAGTTGCTAAGGGTGAAAATGAGGCCCCCCCCCCCCCCCCCTCATTCTCCTCCTCCTTCACACTCCCTCCCCTCCTACCCCTCTCCCCCCTCCCCCCCCCAAATGCTGTCACTTCCAAGAACTTCAGTGCCACAAGCTAGGGAAATAGAATTGTGTTCTGCCGAAGAAGAAGGTTGTCAACAGAACGTGCCATCTGAGTAACCGCAGTCACATGCAAAAAGAAAAAAAATGAAAAAGAAAAAAAAAAAAGAAAAAAGAAGAAGAAAAAAAAAACCCACAAATGACGGAACATCAGAGTTCTACCCAAGGAACGTGGGCAAAAGGAGGAGGAGGAGGAGGAGGAGGAAGAAGAAGAAGAGGAGAAGGAATGAAAGGAATGGGTCAAAATTCACCTCTGAGACGAGAAGTGTTACTGTAATGTTACTGCTTAAAACTGCAGTTCCTGAGCTGAGAGAGGGGCCTGTCAAAAAGCTCCACAGGAAAGGTTGAGGGGGGGGGGGGGGGGGCTTACTCTTTACACAACAGAAACCTGCCAACCATTGCAGTCATTTCATTTGTGTCTGCTCTCTCTCTCTCTCTCTCTTCCTCCCCTTCCCCCCTCCCCTCCCCCTCCCCTTCCAAAAGTGGGGCAGATTGGTTGGAGGCCGTCTCATGTTACCTGAATTATAGGGTGTGTCTGTCTTACACAGATTTGGTTCCTGTGGCTATGCTACCCGGTGTGCTGCTGCAACGTGTTGTTGTATGGCTTTTTATATGGTTGTGCATTGTTGGGGGGGTGTTGTTGTGTGTATGTCCAGACGGAGCAAAAAAGAGAAGAAGAAGCACCGCACCAAGTCGCCGCCGCCGGAGGTGCCGCTCCGAGACAAAAAAATCACCTCTCCTCCTGTCCCTGACAAGCCGAGGGAGCATAAGAGAAAGTAAAAAAAACAACAACAACAACAACAACAACAAAAAAACAACTGCCGTGGTCTGTCTGTCTCTTGTCTTTCTTTCCCTCTCTCTTTTTCTTTCTTTTTCTTCGCTCTCTCTCTCTCTCTCTCTCTCTCTCCTCTTTTCTCTCTCTCTCTCTCTCTCTCTCTCTCTCTCTCTCTCTCTCTCTCTCTCTCTCTCTTTGTTGTTACTTTGTTTGTGGGCTTTTTGTTGCTAGCAGCAGGCCTGTGCACTTGTGCATTTAGGGTGTATTAAGCAAACTGTTTTGTGGAGAGAAATATTTGTTACAGTGGTACCTCTCTCTGTACAAATTTTGTATGGAGAAAAGAGGAAAATGTTGCAGGGTGTGTGTGTGTGTGTGTGTGTGTGTGTGTGTGTGTGTGTGTGTGTGTGTGTGTCTGTGTGTGTGTCTTCGTGTCTGTGTGTGTGTGCAAGGAGTGTTAAGTGGAGGTAAATCTTGTATGGGACAAAGAAGAAGTCAGGTTCTTTTTTCTTTGTTGTTGTTGTTGTTGTGTTGTTGTTGTTGTTGTTGTTGTTGTTGTTCTTCTTCTTCTTCTTCTTCTTCTTCTTCTTCTTCTTCTTCTTCTTCTTCTTCTTCTTCTTCTTTCTTTCTTATTTCTTTCTTCTTCTTTCTTCTTTCTTCTTCTTCTTCTTCTTCTTCTTCTTCTTCTTCTTCTTCTTCTTCTTCTTCTTTCTAGAGGTGAATTCCAATCTTTCTTGAGAAATTCATCAGGAAGTATCGGGTGCACAGATCTGTTACTTTCTGTATTTGTTTAGTATTGCAGTTTGGTGAACGTCACTATTGTCAGGGGGCTTGTATATTGCTCTTTCACAGAATGCTTCCAGTGCTTGGTCATTGTCCTTTGATTTACTGGTATCATCATCATCATCATCATCATCATCATCATCATCATCATTGTCTTCATCGTTGTCATCATCATCATGCAGCAGCAGCAGCAGCAGCAGCATCATCATCATCATCATCATCATCATCATCAACATCATCATCATATCATCATCATCATCATCATCATCATCATCATCATCATCATCATCATCATCATCATCATCATCATCTTCTTCTTCTTCTTCTTCTTTACTTCTTCTTCAACTTCTTCAGCGGTTTCTCTTCCTGTTTCTTTTATGACTTGTCTTCCTCTGTTTCTTTCGTTTCCTTTTTCGGACTCGTTCCAGTGCACCTGTTAACAGGTAGTTTCATCCAAAGTGGGTGATCAGGTCACTACTTGTGCTCAGCTTGTGAAGGAAGCAGGCAGGGAGCTGGGATCTGTGCGTTAGGTTCATTGACATGAGAGAGTTTGCCACTGTTGGTAGTGGGATGTGTTGTTGGCAAGATGATGCCCAGGGGTGTTGCTCTTATCCTAAATTCATGTGTGTTAATTCTGTTGTTTGATTGGTATTACTTTGGGCTGTCATTTTTTTTGTAAGTTGTTTGATCCGGCAGCAGGAGAATGTTTCCGTGTTTGTCTCTTGTTGTCTGTTCTTCCCTGCAAAAATGTGTACATATATATATATGATTATGAAGTCAGTAAGTTTCACTGTTGGCATGCAGATGTACATATACACATATGCACGTGCGCTTGCTCACTCACATGTGTCACACTTACATTATAATGATGTTGACTACACTAGCACATACACACTTACATCAGACATGTTCACGCTCCACTTTCTCTCTCTCTCTTACACACACACACACACACACGCATGCACGCACGCACGCATGCACACACACACACACACACACACACACACACACACACACACACACACAGAGTTAGCTCAATTTGCTGACGATATATGTCTATGGAGTAAAGTAACGATGAAAAGAAATACTCCGTTAAGATCACTGAATTATATTAAAATTAAATACCAACACGAACTAAATAAAATCAGTACATTTTTACACGAAAACGGGCTATCCCTTTCACCTGAAAAAATGAATTTGATCCTTTTTAATTCTGGAAAGGATCCAAATAATTCTGGAAAGGATCCAAATAAGCTTCCAGTTTTCACATTAGACGGCACTATTTTAAACTATGTTAAAAGCATTAAATTCTTAGGTGTAATCCTAAGTAGTAAAACTAACATGGAATACTCATATTGACCATATTTTAAATAAAGCAAGAAAAGGTCTGAATTTCCTTAAAATTGTCAGTAAACAATCTTGGGGCAAGACACTAAAAGTTTAACTGTTTTAGCAACTGCCCTTGTATGCTCAAGACTTACATATGCTCAGGAAGTATTTTTTAATGCACCTAAATATCTCCTAAATAAACTTCAGAGAACTGATTGCAAAGCCTTCAAAATTGCCCTAGGGTACCCACACTTACGTCAAACTTAGGGACATACAACGAAGTAGGAGTTCTACCTCTATCTGAAATTAGAAAAGCTTCTACTTTAAAATTCATCTTAAAAAGTTTCTCACAAAAATTTTTGCTCAGAAGAGGTATGTTTAGATTCGGAAAAGGATTTTGGAAAGCATGCACAATATATACAATCCACAAAATCTATCTATTCATTTTCCTCAGATCTTCTAAAAGATACAAAAATAGATTTAAAAAAATAATATCGCCGGAAACCTACGTTTTCACCCATTCCAAAATGGGTACAATCAAAGCTTCCTTTGACATTGACTACAATAATTTAACAAAAAAAGGATTCTCCCAACATTTTGAGAAATTTTTTCTACACTCACTTAGAAAATAAGTACAACCATCACTTAAAAATATTCACAGATGGCTCAGTATTAGATGATAATAGCACGGAGCAGTTTTCATAATTCCTAGCTTAAAAATAGAAAAGTTATTTCATCTTGGGAAAAGTCTGTCTATTTATAGCGCAGAATTACTTGCTATACTCAAATCATTGGATTTCATTTGAATTTCCCCATAAATAAGTCAAATCGTAATATGCGCTGATTCAAAAGCAGCATTGAATGGTATTAAGTCTTCAAATTCATGTGTACGATTAGACATGATAACTGAAATTAATCATATAGTGCACCATCTTTCCCAAAAAGGCATTAATATTACTTTTTGTTGGGTGCCTTCTCATTTTGGTATATCGGCAAATGAACAGACAAAGTTGCAAAAAAGGGAGCTCAAAACCTTAGTGGCACAGTAACAATAATGTTCGCTTAGATCTGACAGAATGTTTCTCTATCATAAATAAAACATCTCATGATAATGTGACAAAAACACTGAGGAACTCGGACAATTGCATCAAATGTAATGACAAAAACAATGGGATAACATCATACAAAAGATTATTTTCTCATCCAGGGGGATTGAAAGTCTAATCCATAGGCTTCGTTTAAATTCGTTTAAAACAAAATATTGCAAAGATATTAAATGTATGTGGGGATTCTATAAGTGTCAATCATTTACTGATTCATTGTCCCAAAACAAAAGAGCTTTTTAATAAATCAGGTATTGAGGGTTTTGTTGATGGATCGACTCCTTACCACTATCTAGTATATTAAACAATTTTGCTACTCTTGAATCTATTTCTAAATTTTTTATTAGGCTGTTCACTTAATATTTATCTTTAGCATTTGTGATTGTTACAGTTACAATTTTAGTTTAAGTTAAATGTTCTGATGAATAGGGTGGGGTGGAGGGTCATGATTACATTCATTACGTACTACTTTAAAACTTACACTCCCTTACACTCCATAAAAAAATGCATCTCTCTCATTCCTTACATCAAGCTCACTCTACACTATAATATTGTCTGAATCACTTTTAGTGGAAGGATGTTAAACTGAGAACAACACCCACACACACACACACACACACACACACACACACACACACACACACACACACACACACACACACATACACACACACCCCCTACACACACACACACACACACACACACATACCCACATACAAACACACACACACACACACACAAACACAACACACACACACACACACACACCACACACACACTCACACAACATCATAATTATCATCATTGTTGTTATCTAAATTCTGTTGTCACCAAAATTGTTCTTCATTTTAGTGACGTAAACACTGTCATGTGTGTGTGTGTGTGTGTGTGTGTTTGTGTGTGCATGCATTTGTGAACACGTGTGTGTGTGTGCGAGTGCGTGCGTGCGTGCGTGCACACGGCTGCGCACGTGAGCGCTTGCGGATGTGTGTGTGTGTATGTGTGCATGTATGTGTGCATGCTTTTTCATGCACATGGGTATACGTGTGCGTGCATGTGGGTGTATGTGTGCTTGCATGTGGGTGTATGTGTGCATGCACGTGTGTCTAACCTGTGTGTGTGTGGCAGACATGAGACGGAAGAGGAGCCCCACAAGAAGCACAAGAAGAAGAAGGAGAGGAAGCGCTCCCTGTCCCCCCCTCCACCCGCCCTGGTGCGGGGCAGGAAGAAGGACAAGTGGGGGGAGGAGTCGGAGTCCTCCATGTCCAGGTAGGAATGTATGTAGGCATGGACGGCCAGACTCCTCAGATCATAGGCTCCTTTGGGGTTTGCCGGAAAGGTCGACCCAGAAGCAAGCAGTGGTGGGTGTGTTTGTATGTAAGAACACATGTGTGTGCGCATGTGTGTGTGTGTGTGTGTGTGTGTGTGTGTGTGTGTGTGTGTGTGTGTGTGTGTGTGTGTAAGTGTGTGTTTGTATAAGCGTGTGCATATCTGCGTATGTGAGTGTCTGTCCGTCTGTTTTGTCTTCCTCTATAAATGAATGAGTTTGATGAAAAAAGATTTTTTTAAAAATGGCTTTGTCCATACAAGATTGATTAGAAAGAAACGGCTTTGTCCACACAAGATTGACAAGAAAGAAACAGATTTGTCCATACAAGATTGACAAGAAAGAAACGGATTTACCCGTACAAGATTGACAGGATCAAACGTCTTTGTCCGTACAAGATTGACAAGAAAGAAATGGCTTTATATGTACAAGATTGACAAGAAAGAAACCGATTTATCTGTACAAGATTGACAAGAAAGAAACGGCTTTGTCCGTACAAGATTGACAAGAAAGTAACGGCTTTGTCCGTACAAGATTGACAAGAAAGTAACGGCTTTATCTGTACAAGATTGACAAAAAAGAAACGGATTTGTCCATACAAGATTGACAAGAAAGAAATGGCTTTGTCCATACAAGATTGACAAAAAAGAAACGGCTTTGTCCATACAAGATTGACAAGAAAGAAATGGCTTTGTCCATACAAGATTGACAAAAAAGAAACGGCTTTGTCTACACAAGATTGACAAGAAACGGCTTTGTCAGACTGTGCAAAGTTAAGGAAAAATGAACAGCTTTGGCTGACTGTACAAGATTTAACAAAACAAAACAAACAAACAAAAAACCCCGCTTTGTTTTCTGTCTGTACAAAATTAAGGAGAAAGAAAGGTTTTGTCTGTCTGTACAAGATGGGCATTGAAGAAACAGCTTTGTCTGTCTGTGCAAGATTAATGAGAAGGAAACGGCTTTGTCTGTTTGTACATTAACGACAAAGAAACACCTTTGTTTGTCTGTGCAGGATTAATGAGATGGTAGATCAGCAAGAAATAAGCAGCTTTGTCTGTCTGTCTGCGCAAGATTAACAAGAAGGAAACGGCTTTGTCTGTTTGTACATTAACGACAAAGAAACACCTTTGTTTGTCTGTGCAAGATTAATGAGAAGGTAGATCAGCAAGAAATTAGCCGCTTTGTCTGTCTGTCTGCACAAGATTAACAAGAAGGAAACGGCTTTGTCCATCTGTCTGTATGAAGTAAACAAAAAAGAAGTGGCTTTGTCTGCTGTCTGTACAAGGTTAGGAAGAAAGAAGCAGCTTTGTCTGTCTGTCTATGCAGGATTAAGAGAAAGAGCCAGCTTTGTCCGTTTGTATATTAACGACAAAAGAAACACCTTTGTTTGTGCAAGATTAGGGACAGCTTTGTCTGTTTGTATATAAACGACAAAGAAACACCATTCTTTGTCTGTGCAAGATTAACGAGAAAAAAAAAAAAGCTGTTTCTGTCGGTAGAAGATTAACAAGAAAGTAGTAGCTTTGTGTGTCTGTTGAAGGTTAATACGAAAGAAACTGCGTTGTCTGTTTGCATATGATTAGCAAGAAAGAAACGGCTTTGTTTACCTGAGTGTGACTGCGTTGTCCGTTTGCATATGATTAGCAAGAAAGAAACGGCTTTGTTTACCTGAGTGTACTCCACACGCAGTGACACCTCTTTGATGAAACTGCAGCTGTTCAGTAGCCTATTTCGGCAACTGCTGCACAGCACCAACAGTTGAAAACAATTCTGGCACCCAGCCGTCAAGCAGCCAGTACCAACCGAATGACAGTGAGAGAGAGCTCACTGATGGGTTAAATCCTACATCACTGCTGGTGAACCTCTTGCGTAGTTCCTCGCCCAAATCTGCATGTTTTCTGACTTCAGCTTTGATGTGGATGATTTTTGTTTTATGGCTGAAACATGGTCATTCCCACACGTGTCGTGTGCACTGAGAAGTCTTTGGAATCGTGACTCAAAAGCGCTGGAAGTTGTCATTGTTTCCATGACTTGTGTCTTTGATTTTGTGGAGTAGGTTGTCACCACCTGTTGGTCTCCTGGCGTAAAGGTGGAAACAATTTTTTGGGCTGAATAATACATGTATCCACTTTTCAGTCATGCATGTCTTAAATGGTCTGTGTGTGTGTGTGTGTGTGTGTGTGTGTGTGTGTGTGTGTGTGTGTGTGTGGTGTGAATGTTGTGTGGAAAATCAAGTTCACATCACATGAGATGTAGCCTAATCATCTTTACGTACGAACACAGTATGTACAGAGAGTGAGTTCAGTTTGAGGTCCAACCTTAGTGAGTTCTGTTGAAAATCATGCTTCCAATAAAAAATGTTAGCGGTTGCAGAGGCCTTCATCAGAAATGTTGTTTCTCTGTGCAGGCAACTTCATGTTTGAGATGTTTTAGAGCCAACAAAAACAGACACAATTTAAATCTAGAAATTGGAAGGAAATAGCACTGTAGGCTTACAACCACTGACTTGCAAATTCCCTCTATCTTCCCTACCTCCTGTCATCCCCACTCCCACCCACCTCTATCACCACTCTCCACTGATTGACAGCCAAGGACGCTCACAGAACACACACACACACACACACACACAACACACACACAAACACACACACACACACACACACACACACAAACACACACACACACACACACACACACACACACACACACACACACACACACACACACACAACACAGAGGCCTGCTTTAGTGGGTGAAACCAGTGGAGGAAGGGACGACAGAGGAACAGAGTAGATGGGCAGTTGGCATAGCTGTATTTATTTAAAATGACCCCAGTGGCTGCCTTTTACTGCAGCAGAAAGAAAAGGCGAAATAGAACAGTTATGAGAAGGAATCTTTCTTTACTTGTAACTTGCAACAAAATCCACAAAAAGGAGCCTACATCTGCAAGCTGTAACTTGCAACAAAATCCACAAAAAGGAGCCTACATCTGCTAGCTGTAACTTGCAACAAAGCCACAAAAGAAGCCTACATCTGCTAGCTGTAACTTGCAACAAAGCCACAAAAGAAGCCTACATCTGCTAGCTGTAACTTGCAACAAAGCCACAAAAGAAGCCTACATCTGCTAGCTGTAACTTGCAACAAAGCCACAAAAGAAGCCTACATCTGCTAGCTGTAACTTGCAACAAAGCCACAAAAGAAGCGTGCAACTGCTAGCTGTAACTTGCAACAAAGCCACAAAAAGCCTGCATCTGCTAGCTGTAACTTGCAACAAAGCCACAAAAGAAGCCTACATCTGCTAGCTGTAACTTGCAACAAAGCCACAAAAGAAGCCTACATCTTGCTAGCTGTAACTTGCAACAAAGCCACAAAAGAAGCCTACATCTGCTAGCTGTAACTTGCAACAAAGCCACAAAAGAAGCCTGCATCTGCTAGCTGGTACAAGGTACCAGAGCTGGGTTGGTTTGTTTTTTTAAAATATTTTTTAAAACTAATTAAAGGCCAAAATGTTCAGGTGAAAAGCAGCATGTGCTGGTCCAGCGGATGCTCTGAATGATTCTTGTTGCTGTCACTGGTCGAATCTTCGTGGCCGCTGTGTTGGAAGGAAGCGGAGGCCATTTCCAAGGAGTCATTCCACATTGTCATCTGAGTCTTACAGTTATAAAGAGCATAATTTTATTGTTCTTAATTACTTTTAATTCCTTATTTTCTTGCCCTGCGAATTTCTATACCTTGTTATTTTTTTTTTCTATTATTCCTAAACCATTAAACGTCTGTAAGTTTTATATTTTAGTTTTGTTTTGTTTTGTTTTTGTTAGTGTAACTTGGACTAAACTACATCAGACTGCCAGTGTTCCAAACTGCCAAGTTAATTATCTAATCGAACTTCCTGGTGTAGAGTGACATATATGTGTGTCAAACTGCCAAGTTGATTTCCTAATCAAACTTCCTGGTGTAGAGTGACAGGTTACTTAAGTAGCTAATGTTATGTTTTGCTGGAGAATCATACAGTTTGT
This sequence comes from Conus ventricosus, assembly GCA_018398815.1. NCBI lineage: Eukaryota > Metazoa > Mollusca > Gastropoda > Neogastropoda > Conidae > Conus > Conus ventricosus. The sequence goes on from CM031623.1 coordinate 38,659,831, forward strand.
ATCTGGAACCTCACCGCACCAGCCACTTCAGTCTATTTCCGTGTATTTATGTCAGCTTTGGAATCATGCATGTAACAGAGTGGTGGTGATGTAAGAACTCTGTTTCTGATATGTGTATGTGTGTGTGTGTGTGTGTGTATGTGCTTGCGTGCGTGCGTGTGTGTGTGTGTGTGTGTGTGTGTGTGTGTGTGTGTGTGTGTGTGTGTGTGTGTGTGTGTGTGTGAGAGAGAGAGAGAGAGAGAGAGAGCGATAGAGACAGACAGACAGACGGACAGACAGAAACAGGACAGAGAAAACATAATACTGTATTTCTGCCTTTTTCCCCCTCCTCATTTGCAGATCCCATGCAGATACTGTGTCAAGCAGTCGGCTGCACTCCCATCCTCACTCCAAACACTCCCGATCCTCATCCTCGGACAGCTCCCCATCACCACCCAGGCCAAAGGACATCAAGGTCAAAGCTAAGGCCAAGGCCAAGAAAAAGAAGAGCCGAGCAGGGAAAGGAGAGAGCGACTCGGATGAATCTCACTCCAAGTCCAAGAAATGGCTGTCGCCGCTCAAAAAGACCCTGAAACTGAAGAAAGCCAAAGCAAGTGCTGGTGCGGGAGACGCCAGGGCAGACGAGGAACGTGTCAAACAGAGGTCAGCCTCGCCAAAAGCCAGTCGTCGCGGTGACCGGCGAGACCCACTAGGGGAGGACAGTGTGCCACCTTCGAGGTCCCACGAGTCAAGAAGAGAGAGCGACATAGTTCGATCACGTGGTCACAGTTTAGAGAAGCGAGATAAGAAAATGAAAGTGAGGCCCTCTGAATCCCCGGACCCACCGCTGGACCGAAGTGGAAGCAGCAAACGAGGAGACGCAAGTCGCGACACCTCTTTTGGTCGTAAGAACCGGCAGTCTGAGTCTCCTGCCGTGCCAGCCGATCGCAGCAGCAGGAGGGGAGAGAGCGCACGTGACATGCCGTTCGACAGGCGCAAGCTGGACCAGCGAGACAGGGTGGAGAGCAGGAAAGGTGGTGGGGGTGAAGAGCGGCAGAAGCGCCCTCCCTCACCCCCCAGACAGTCTGAAATGTACTCCCCTTCTCAGTTGGACCGGGAGTCCCCCCAGCGAGAGCCGTCCCAGCGTCAGCAGCCAGCAGCTCCCAGAGGGCGCCAGGCGGAGCGAGAACCGCTGCCACGGGACGAGGAGAGACGGGGACAGGATCGGGACGGGCGGCGCGGGGAAAAGTTTGAGTCCCGTTCCTCCTCTGCCTCCCAGGATCGAGCTGGGCAGGAGAGGTTCAGTCGCCGCGGTGAGGGCGACAGCTTTGACCAGTACGGTCAGGATCGAGGACAGTTTGACGCGGACCCCAACCGTTGGGAGTATCGGGACAGTCGGGCCCAGGAAGCAGGGGGAGACCGAGAGCAGAGAGGCCGCAGGGGAGATCACTTTGAGAGAGGGTCCTCCCAGCGGGATCCGCCTAGAGGCGAAGGCATGGGTCGGGAGGGACCATTTGATCGTCCAGATAGCGGGCGCGGGACAGGTAGTCGGGACGGACGGGATCTCTCCAGGGATAACGAAGGACGTGATAGGGGCAGAGATGCAGCCAGAGACAGAGGAGACAACCGAAGCCGGGATCGAGACGGTCGTCTGCCCGTTGGTGAAGGTAAGGAACTCTCTTATCATGATGATTGTGCGTTTTACATGGGGCATCTTAAAATACGCAGACACAACTAGCTAGAGATTAATAACTCACTCAAGACGGACAGTTCTGTCCCTTGTTTTTCCCTGTGGACGGGCCATTTGTTATGGCTAGTAAAAAAAATCACCAAAAATACAAAACAAGAGATAACTCAATGAAATTTTCAGGAAGTGTTATTCATAAACTGTGTTAGTAGAATACAAAAGAATAAACTTCCGACCTTCATATGATTTCTTGTGCTTGAGAGTGAAAAAATGTCCGTAGACGCCATTTTTCACACTCTATGCAGATTAGTAAGTCATGTGGGTTGTTGTAGTCAATCAGCAACTGACGCAAAGTGGGTGATGGAGCCACGTGAAACTATTGGGCAGGCGAACAAAGGAATGCTGACGATGCTATTTACAGCTTGTTGTGGTCTACTGATCACGCTATCACCGCATGAAAAATCTGTGAAAGCCAGAACGTTGATAGCGTTCGTTCGTACGGAAACGTAACGTCATCGGAAAATGCTGTAGCGTTTGTTCGTGACGCGAGAGTTGATAAGATTGAATTCAGAAACAAGCAAAATAAAATCTATTTGATTAAAGCGTTAGTTCAGATTTTGAATGAAACTGAAAGACGATTCGTTTAAATATGAAATAAGATAAAATCAAATGCCATCCTTTCGATGTACCCTTTCATCATACCTTGACAGAAAACCAATCCGAATTGCAGTGAAGTCCTCTGTAACTTCAGGGTGTAAACACATGATGAATTGAGCCTTTTTGTTTTTCTGTCCAGGTAGTTGCATCAAGTGCAGCAGCTTGCATGTGATCTCCAACAGTCACATCCCCTTATTGAGGGAGCCTTTTTCTCTCTTTCGGCTAGTTCCTTACAACACTGTGCTGCATTCTGGGCTTAACATGCGACTGGCTTAAAATGACAAGTGTGCTGTAGTTCGTTCAGTGATTGGTTTGATATGTGTGATTGAGAATTGTAATAAGTGGGCTGGCGGGCTTGGATCACAGTTGTTATTTTTGTTTTGAATTTGAGGTTCCATTTTCTGCTGAATGAATGTTGTTCAACAAGAGCAAGTTCATGATGCCATCAGAAATCGAATGCACTGGTCTGTAAGTTACAAATTCATTAGCCGATACCGCGCCCACCCCCAACCCTCTCCCTTCCTCCTTCTCCCCTACCCTCCTTTCCCCATCCCGCTCAGTCTCATCTTGTTCCCTCCTCCTCCTCCCCCATGACCCCAGCCTCCCCCTTTCCCCGCCCCGTTCCCCCCCCCCCCCCCCCATCCTCCTCTTCCTCCAGTCCCCTGCCCCGTTTGCCCCTGTATCCCTCGTCACTCTTCCCCGTCTTTCCCCCCCCCCCCCCCCCCGTCTCCCCTTCCCTCATCCCCCCGTCTCCCTTCCCTCATCCCCCTTTCTTCCCCTTCCCCAGCCTCACTTTCGCTTCCCCTTCCACCTCTTCCCTCTCCCCCTCTGCCTGTCTCACCCCTCCTTTCCCTGTCTTCCCCCCCCCCCCCCCTTTCCCCATCTCATACCCTATCCACCTTTCTGCTGTTTACCTTAGGCCTCCTTCGAATCCCTTGGTGGAGGGGGGGGGGGGGGGGGAGAAGAGAGAAAAGAAAAAGGAGGTCTAACGCTGTCCCACCTGACCTGTTCTGGCTTGCTTTCAATGCTGTGTTTTCAATCGATATGAATGCCATCAGCAAGGTGAGTTTGCCTTGGTTCGAATCCCAGTATAGCTTCCCTCTGCCATAATGTTGTGTCAACTCTTTCCCTACAGAGAGTGTGGACCTAGTCTTTCCCTGTGTGCATGCAGTGTTTATGGTTGCACAGTCATTGCTTACTACTTAGCATGTTTAGCAGTTACCTGGGTTGGTTTTTTTGTTTGTTTGTTTGTTTTTACATTTGTGTGCAAGATTTCCGATCAAGTGTGATCATCTCTGTTCCGAAATGGATTCAGTTCTTACACCTAGAAATGACTTTTAGAGTAGTTTTTATGCATGGTTTTACGCTTAGACAGTGTCGCCCAGTGTTGGGGTGGGCATGTTGTGAGCGGGGGCAGCATCACACTGTTGCCAGTATGTGGGTGGGTGGCACTTAGAGAAAAAGTTAGATACACAACTAGTGCAACTTTCTGGCACAAAAGCAACCCACTTTTGATCTGCTTGCTGTTGCAAATGAGTCGCCATGCCAAAGTTGGTGAAAATTTTATGAAAACTGATTATACAGGAACAACAGACTTCATACACACACACACACACACACACACACACCACACACACACACACCACACACACACACACACACACACACACACACACACACACACACACACACACACTAACAAACAGACAGAACAAGCTTCATATATTAGAGAATAGTTTGTATTGAGAACTGAACATTTTTAATGCAAGTACATAAAATTTAGATAAATAAGTAAATAAATTATATGACCAAACCCTTTGTGCCCCCAGACCTTGTATTGAGAACTGCACATTTTTATTGCAGGTACATAAATAGATAGAGAAATAAGGAAATAAATCATATGACCAAACCCTGTGTGCCCACGGCAGGTGGCAAGTACGGCAGCGGGTCGTTCGGACCGGAGGGTCAGCGTCGAAGCGGTCAGTGGGAGGCTGGCAACAGGAGTGGGGAGTGGGGTGGCGACAGAGGTGATCTCTCTCGCGACCTTGGCGGAGGCCGTCTTGATGAGCGAGGTCGAGTGTCGGCTGGAGGCGGCAGTGTCGGGAGCGGGAGTAGTGGAGGTGGGTGAAGGAGAATGGCGAAGTGTTGTGGGTGTTGGTGGTTTCCTGTGTTGGATAATTTCTTGTTTTCTCGAAAGCTTAGTTCTCGCTCTCTCTCTCGCTCTTTCTCTCTCTCTTTAACATACATATGTAGGCATGCATGCATGCTTGTATGCATGCAATGCCACACACCACACACACACACACACACACACACACACACACACACACACACACACACAACACACACACACTACACAATACACACACACCATCACACACACACACACACACACACACACACACACACACACACACACACACACACAACACACCACAACCAGATACTGTTTGCTCTTCCACGTCGGAGGGTATTTCCTGAATTTTACTCTCACCACTTTGCAAGCTCAAAGGAGGTTATGTGTCTGACCATATGCACACCCAGTCATGAGTCAGCCGGCAAACTGTATTTATGGTATGGAGGGCAAAGATTGCACAGTAAAAATGACTTTTTTGGTTTGTTTATTTGGTTTTTCTTTACTTAACATCCAATTCAAAACATAACCAGCTTGTTTTCGGTATACCTGTTCGTTTAGCTTGACCAGGACACAGCTACATGACTTTTCATGCTTGTGTGTCAGCATGCAGAATGTCAGCAAAGTGTTAATGCTCTTATGTTGTCAATGTGTTGAAGGTCGCATGTATCGTGATGAGGGCGGGAGAGTGGCGATCGAAGAGGACGGGAGGCAATGGTGGCCGAGGGACTTGTGTCTCTGGAAGGCGGTCGTCTGGACCGACCTGAGGGCCGGGCGGACAGAGGAGATGCTCGCTTGGAACGGGGAGACAGCCGCATAGACCGAGGTGATGGTCGTATAGATAGGGGCGATGTACGCCTTGACAGGGGAGACAGTCGCGGCGAAGGCCGTCTGGATCGTGGCGAAGGCCGTCTGGATCGCGGAGACGGTCGCATGGACCGGGGACTCCCTCGAAACGAGGGTCGCCTTGACAGGGGAGATAATCGATTGGACAGGGGAGACAACCTGATGGACCATCGCCGGGGGGAGCAGCCACCTGCAGCCATGGACCAGCGTGGCTTCCGGCAGGGTCGTGGGATGGGTCCAGGCCCAGGCGACGGTCGAGGGGCCATACGTGGGGTTGACAGTCGCAGTCCTGTAGACAATCGCAGTTTTGAGTTTGATCGTCGAGATGTGGTGGCGCGCCGTCCTGGAGACCGGGAGGGCAGGGTGGACAGAGACCGAGACCTTGCTGCTATGGGGCAGCTCCCTCCTCGAGACAGGTTCCTGCCAGGTGCCGAGTTCAGGAGAGACGATCCGGGGTTCAGGGATAACATCCCTGAGGGCGCTGTCTTGAGAGATCGCCGTGGTGATGACCGCTTCATGGGTCATGAGGGCATGGACCTCCCACCTAGAGGTGACCGTCGCTTTGATGACGTGAGGGACGATAGGATACAAGGTCGGGGTCAGGGTGAAGACCCCCGCCAGGGACGAGACAGGATGCTTCCACCAATTCGTGGCGGTCTCTTTGACTTTGGCCGTGGTCCGGGGCCGGAAGTGCGACCCCCGGAGCTGCTGCCCAATCAGAGGCGAGGGCCTCTCTTGCCCACGCCTGTGGAAGAGCCTCCTAGACGTGAAGAGCCTCCTCTCAGACGTGGGGGCCGTGGGGAAGGCTATGACCGAGATCCTCCGAGGGTGGGCAGAGACGGACCCAGAGATGGCCGCGGGCGAAGGGAGCAGCGAGATGCCGACTTCGGGCCTGAGATGGGTCGAGGAGGAAGAGACCTGGCCCGAGAAGGGATAAGGGAGCCTGCCTGGGACCGTGACGGCAACAAGGACGGCCGGCCGGCTGGGCGTGACCCCTTGGGTCGGCGCAGTTATGGCGCCCCCGGAGAAGACTTCCTGCCAGAGGCTGACAAAAACAGGGATGCCGACCGCTTGGACTCCAAAAGGCGTGACCGAGATCGCAGTCCCCGGAGGGATGGAGACAAAGCCAAGGACAGCCCCGCCCAGGATGGAGACCCCGCCTCCAAGAGACAGGACAAGAAGGAGGCGGAGCAAGGCAGTGGGGGCAAGGATGGGTCACGGCCGGACGGCAGCGACGCCCGCAGCACTCGGTCTGCCGATGACGTGCGTGAGTTGAGCGGCCCGCGGGGCAAGGAGGGAGAGCCGGCGGCAGCAGGAGGAACGGGGTCGGGGCTTCTGAAGGGAGTGAGAGATCGTGACTCTCGCTCTGACGGCAAGAGGTAAGTAATAGCACTTTTTTTTTTTCAACAGAAAGTAAAACAGTTGTTATATGTAGGGAAAACAAGTTCCAGAATGTAGTCTAATTGGTTAATAAAAACTGAAAGAAGTTCACTTTTCAACTATATGAACTGAAGCATTTCAACTTTTCAACTAATATGAAACTGAAAGCAGTTTCAACTTTTCAACTAATATGAAACTGAAAGCAGTTTCAACTTTTCAACTAATATGAAACTGAAAGCAGTTTCAACTTTTTCAACTAAGTTATTAATGAAAATAATCTGAAATTCTGATCGAGGATAGGCGCAATAAATGTAGCCTTCATGGTGACAGTAACAAAACTTGTATCTCGCAACAACTCTGTAGGGTTGAAATCGTGGCATATGACAGATCAGTTGTTGTTTTTTTCTTTGCACTGCCCGCTGTGTGTAAAGAATGATCACAGCCTGATCATGTGCCAGTGGGTAATTACAGCTTGAGATTGTCATGTAACTTTAATTAGGATGTTGTTGACTTGTGGGGAGAAGCTTTCAGTGTTTGCGAATAGTCTCCTGTCACTGCCTTTGCCCCATGTGTAACTTGATGTATTTGAACACACAAAAGCACTAGTTTGCTGCTGTTCAAATTTTGAGGTTGACTGTACAGTCATATATTTGGAAGTGATGTTTATTTATACCAAATTGTCAGTGTATACAGGTCTGTTTGTTTGTACCAAATTGTCAGTGTATACAGGTCTGTTTGTTTATACCAAATTGTCAGCGTATACAGGTCTGTTTATTTATACCAAATTGTCAGCGTAGTCTGTTTATTTATACCAAATTGTCAGTGTATACAGGTCTCTTTGTTTATACCAAATTGTCAGTGAATACAGGTCTGTTTGTTTATACCAAATTGTCAGTGTATACAGGTCTGTTTCTTTATACCAAATTGTCAGTGTATACAGGTCTGTTTATTTATACCAAATTGTCAGTGTATACAGGTCTGTTTATTTATACCAAATTGTCAGTGTATACAGGTCTGTTTATTTATACCAAATTGTCAGTGTATACAGGTCTGTTTCTTTATACCAAATTGTCAGTGTATACAGGTCTGTTTATTTATACCAAATTGTCAGTGTATACAGGTCTGTTTATTTATACCAAATTGTCAGTGTATGCAGGTCTGTTTATTTATACCAAATTGTCAGTGTATGCAGGTCTGTTTATTTATACCAAATTGTCAGTGTATACAGTCAGTTGAATGCCTATCTGTTGTCGCTCTGTTTTGGTGTGTTTGTCTGCATACCGCAAAAAAAAAAAAAAGAGAAAAAAAATCTGTCCCTGCCTTGTTTTGTTTCTGTTATTTGCAGTCTGAATTTTGATATGAGTCCAGTTTTCTTGATTACTTCCGTTAATTGTTGTCAAGTTATAGCTGGTCTAAGCCAGTTCCATCTTTTTACATTAGTCAGCCAGTCTGACTTGATGAGGGTGGTTTAAGAGTGATTTTCATACTATGGTAGCAAGGAATAATTGTACAGTGTATTTTTTGCTTGAATATGTGTAATGGTGACTTGATGTCACAGTGCATATTGATGAGCAAACACTGAAACTGTCAGCATTGTGTCCCTTGTCTCTGGTGTGCCAGGTCCCCAGACGCAAGCCAAGGCAAGGCGAATCCTCTTTGTCTGGCCGTCGTCCGCCCGTCAGAGCTCGCTCCCTCTCTCCCAAGCAGCGCAGCAGGACCCCAGCCGGCTCTGAATCCGCCGGTCGCTCGCCGGGCCGACGTCGCTCACCATCTTCACGCCGGGGCGGTGATCAAGCACCCTCGCCTGCTTCCCGTTCTGGCCGTGGGGCAGGTCACGCACCCCTGTGGGCACCAAGCGCAAGATGGAAGAAGACCTGCGATCTCCCCGCGGGGGCAAAGACGACACCAAATCACCGGTCGCCAAACGCGCCAGAGAAGACTCCAGATCCCCGACACGCAAGGGCAGCCGCCACCCTTCCCCGGCAGGCTCCCACCAGAGCCGGGGAAGCCACAGCAGCGTGGAGAGGCGCAGAAGACCGGGGGGGCTGACGCAGAGGGAGCCGGGAGAGCCGTTTCTTCGGCTCTGTCCACGACCGTGAAAGCCCGGGGCGCAGGGAGAGGGAGCGGGAGAGAGAGAGAGCCCGGCATGGAGAGACAGAGACAAAGACAGCCCCGCGCGGAGGGACAGAGACCGGACAGGGACAAGGACGGGAAAGTGGAGGTGAGTGCTGCTGGCGGGGTCTTATTTTTGTATAGCTCCTTTTGTGTGGGATTTTACTTGTCTATTCTCTCATTTGCCTTCTGCTTGAGTCTCTAAAGTATGTGGTGTGAGGATGTACTGTGGAAATGTATGTTGGAACACGAGGCTGGAATATGTGTTTGCATGTGCGTATGTAATGTAGGTAATGACAGGTACCACAAATGAAACGGTCAGTGCTTGAAAATGCAGTGGTATGGCTGATTGGTTGGTTCTTTTCCTTTTGTGGGGTTTTTTCCCCATTGTTTCTTCATTGGTTCTGCTGACTGTCATTATGTAGAAGGCTTATAACCATTGCTACTGCTACTGTCACAAACTGCGTTTAGTTGATATTTCCTCAGTCACTATTGCTAGTTCTTCAGCCGTCATTTGTTTTATGAAAGTTAAATGATTGCAAGTGAGCATTAGAGCAAGGAAATAAACTAAGGTCACTTGATTTCAGAGAATTGAACAATTATTGACACATGGAAGTGATATGTTCCTATTCTGAGGTCTTCCATGATGCAAACAAAACAAAAACTCACCAACAAGTTTTTGGCAGGTCACTGTTGTCGAAACATAGTGCTTCCGTATTTCAATTTTTTGACTATCACTATTATTGTTTGAACATGTCCTGTCTTCTTTGAAGCCCTGCCCAAATAATATCACAACATGTTGCCATCTGGTGAGTCAAAGGCCTTGAGTATTGTAGCAGCATTTTTTGGGGAAAAGTTACTAGGATGTGTGGAAGTCTTTGTGGACAGGCTCCACTGTGTAAGTATAAAGTCTGCAGTAGGAAGCATGAATGTGATGGGATAACCATGTCAAGCCAACATTGTACGGTTAAGCTTGTTATTTATGAACTGAGCCTTAGAGTTTTGTGTGTGTGTGTGTGTGTGTGTGTGTGTTTGTGTGTGTGTGTTTGTGTGTGTGTGTGTGTGTGTGTGTTGGACACAAAGCAGACCTTAGCATGAAGGGCAATGAAAAAACATGAATTCAAACAACCACCACCTAAAATCGGTTGCAAAAAATGTTCTTCATGTAATTGTAATGCTGATGTGTGATCGGTGTCTTTTTTTTTTTTTTTTTTTTCTCCTTTTAATACAGACAGTCTGCTTGGGGGAATATCTTCCAATGCTGAAATTCTGACATTTTCATTCCACTTGTCGTAAGCTGGTCAAGAGACAACATCAGTCATGATCTAAACTACAAAGAGCACAAACTGAAGCGTGTCGCATGTTGCCTCTGTGCAGAAGGCCAGCGAGGCAGCAAAACAGAAAGTGAGGGATCTCGCAAGCGAGGACGCTCCCCGCCAAAGCCCCACAGCCGAGGCTCAGACAGCGGGGACCGAGGTCGGAAGCGGTGGAGGGGAGGTAAATGCTGAGAGGTCACCACTCTGTCTGTCTGTCTGTCTCTTCTTTCTGGCTGTTTTTTAAAAAAAAATTTCAGTGATCCGACATGGGAGGAGTGGGGAGGGGGAGGGGTTCATGAAATATTTGGTGAGTTTTTTTTTTTTTATAGGTTTCTTGTCCTGTCCATCTGAACTGTGCCTGTATCTGGCTCTGGTCCCACCCCCATACCCCTCTGTCCTACTTCATTCATCACCTTGTCTTTCACTCCCTGTCTCTTCTTGTCATTTGCTTCAGTACTCGAAACAAGTGTTACATGCAGTGCAGACTACAAGAATGGAGTGTAGAAGTCTTATTCATAGAGTTAAGGCGTGTGGGTGGGGGGGGGGGGGGGGGGGGGGGGGGGGGGGGCTGGTGCAGGAAGCCACAGGAACCTGATGGTTTTGATTCCAGTGGGTCTTTGAAGTCTTTGTCTGCGTTATTCCTGTGTAGAAGTAGAAAGGAATATATATGTGAAGGGAGGGATGGTGTAATGTGTATGCATGTGTGTTTTTGTTGCATGTATGCATGTGTGTTTAGAGCTTTCACTTCAGATATATTTTTTACTCGCAGGTATGAAAAATATTCAGGTTGTAACCCTTTGGTTTGATTGCCTTTGTGTGCAGTTAGTATGTGTGGGATAGTTTTGTTTTTAAGTGTGGATTGAAAAACATTTTTACCTTCTGAAATGCCATTCCACATAATTTTTTTTTATACATATAGTAACCCGTACTTAAATGTGCAGAGATTCATTAGCAAGTACATGCAAGTGCATGTGCTTATGCACATACACATATATGCCACTTGCACAGGCAAGCACGCACACACACACACTCATGCATACACACACACTCACACGTGCACGCACACACATACACACACACACACACACATACACATACACACACACACAGACACACACACACACCACACACACATCACACACACACACACACACACACACACACACACACTACACATATTATATACATAAGATACACACATGTGCACACCATGCACGGGCGTGCATACACATACACGCGCGCACAACACACACACACACACACACACACACAACACACACCACAACACACCACACACCATATACATATATACACATGTGCGTGCACACACACACACACACACACACACACACTCACACTCACACACTCACACATACACATACACATACACATGCGCACACACACACCACACACACACACACACACTCACACGTACACACACACGGCACAGCTGGGACTCATGCACAGCCATACATTACACACACACACACACACACACACACACATACATCTATAATCATGGCGCAGACAATGTTAGGTTAAAATTTTTAAAAAACCTGGGCAGCATGATGGGCACATGCTAAGTCTCATCTACAACTTCCTCTTCAGAAAACTGTTCTTTTAATTACACATACATACCGTGGCTCACTAATGCAATAAGCGGCAGCAATTTGCTATCCCTGCCTCGTATACAATAAAGTCCGTACGGACAACAAAACCCCAGAAGGGCCTCGAGCCTCGCGCATGCTCAGAACCATCCTCTTTTCTCGGCAGCCATTTTTTCCCGTTAGCCGGTGTACAACGAGCAGCTAAGTATTTTTTTTGCTTTTCTCACGATCGCTCGATCGTTGTTGCTGTTCTTTGGTGTCCTTGCTTATGTTTTCACTTAAGGGAGAACGTACGTGAAGCGATTGGGTGGTAAGGCGAGATTTACGAAGGTTCGTCATTCGATTCCTCGTCTCACTGGCAGGCTCTTAGCCTAGCCCACTCTGGCCGCGCCAACCCCCCCTCTCTCTTCAGCGTCACTTTCTCTCTTCTTGTTCTTCTTCTTTCTCCAAGGGTTCACTTCAACGGTTCTGTTGTTGTGACAGCGAGCTCTTTCTCGCAACCCTTAATTCGTGACGATGATCGGCTCAGCTGCGGTTCTGCTCGATCTCGTCCCTCGCCCCTAACGGAAAACGACTCAGCCGCGGTTCTGTCGTTACCGTTGCATCCTGGTGTTCAGTTCAGCTGCGGTTCTACTGCTCACAGTTCGATTCCCAGGGCGGAATCAAAGATGCACGAGCCCCTATGACGGAAGGCTCGAGGGGGGGTATTGAAGCAGACTCCACGTCTACCTCTGACGGCTAACGACTCAGCTGCGGTTCTGTCGTTTTCCGTCAGTGCATCATGTGGTCCAGTTCAGCTGCGGTTCTACTGCACACAGTTCGTTTCCCGTGGCGGAATCGAAGATGCACGAGCCCCCTTTTTTCGATGGCTCAGAGGTGGGATAATGAGGCAGACTGCTTGTCTACCCCCTCCCTTTCGCTCGATGGGCGATCCAAGGAAGCAACTCCTTCTCAAGGGCTTGAATACTCGTTCGGCCCCAGTTTGTTTCCCTTCCCCCACCTCATGTCTCTGCCTTTCGAGTAGGACTCTGGGGTTTCACCCTCTTTTCAGGCGTCCCTCGGGGGACTGGCACATCAGGTCCCCCATTTACTGGGTTGGGCCAGCAGCCACAGCACGATGATCGGCTCAGAGGTGGTTCTGTCGATCCTGTCCCCTTGTCCCCCTAACGGCGATCGACTCAGCTTCGGTCGTTCCCGTTCTGCCGAATCCGTCCCCTTGCCCCATAAACGGTGAGCGACTCAGCTGCGGTTCTGTCGCACCAGTAAGTGCATCCTGTGTTCAGTTCAGCTGCGGTTCTACTGCGCACAGTTCGATTCCCATGGCAGAATCGAAGATGCACGGGCCCTCTCCGGAGGCGCCGGGTGATGAGGTAGACTATTCGTCACCCACCCCCTCTCGCTCGGTAGGCGATCCAAGGGAAGCAACTCCTGCTCAAGGGCTCGAATCTCGTTCGGCCCGGTTGTTTCCCTTCCCCCACCTCATGTGTCTGCCTCTTCTTTGGGCAGACCACCGGGGCTTTCGCCCTCTTTTTCCGAGCACCCCTCAGGGACCGGCGCATTAGGCCCCCCCATTTTTCTGGGTTGGGCCAGCAGCCACACTCTCAGCCCCCCCCCCCCCCCCCCCCCTATCATGGGGTCAGGGCCCTTTGCCTTGGGCGCCATGGGCCCAATGGCAATATCCCCCGACCATGGGCTTTCCACAGCCCCCTGCTCCGGGGTTTCCCTGGTGGCCGGGTTTTATGCCCAGCCCTCCACCAGTGCAGGCCTCTCCCTCCCAGGCCCCCCGGCCCACCCGGGGACTGATCCCTCTCCCGGAATGTCTGGGGAATCAGCCATCCCAGGCCACCTTGGGCTTTCGCCGCGCACACGCTTCGCCAGGGCGGTCACCCCTCGGTCTGTGGATCCGACTGGTGGATTCTGAGTCAGAAGAAGAGGACCAGTCGCCCGGTTCTTATCCCTTCCAGGACGCGGTGGCCTTTCTGGCTTCTCTCTTGTTCCGGAGGCGGGCTCCCTTGTTCCGGAGGCGGTGTCATCGTCTCAGGAGGTCAGAGCCCCTGCCTTCGGCAGCGGAACTCGCCCTGGGATCTCGCCCATTGGCAGCTAGGCCCTCCTCTCTGCTAAAGGAGTCGGTTCATGTGGCCGACTGCATGAGGAGGGCCCAAATAAGAGTCAGGGGCACGGAGGCACAGGACATCATGCCTGGTTCTGTTCCTGATTTCCCTAGTGCGCTGGCGTGCGGCTTCCATTTGCCAAGAAGGCCTTCTTGGCAAATGATACTATCCCAGAAGCCACTCTCCCCCCCCAGGAGGCCTCCTCCTGGTCCAGAGGGTCAAAGTCACACGCTAAGCAGGTGTCCCTCTCAGGGCACTGCCTTGCCGAGTGGGAAGAGTCCGTGAGGGGGGGTTTGGGGGCTATCTCAGTTATGGATTCTTTTCTAGGGGGACTAGTGTCTGCCCTTAAGGACCTGATCAGATCCTCACCATCCCCAGTCTGCAGGACTAGGTCAAGGGGGGTCACACTGCAAGCTTTGCATTTGGTGTTTCCCTTCCCCCACAGGTCAACTCTTAGGGCCAAAACGGGCTTTCGCCCTCTTTTCCAGCCTTTTAAAAAAGATTTCAGGCATCCGACATGTGGGTGGGCAGGGGGGGGTTCATCAACCCCTGGCTGAGTTTTTTTTTGTATGGTTTCTTGTCCTGTCCATTGAACTGTGCCTGTATCTGGCTCTGTGTTCCCACCCCCATACCCCGGTCCTACTTCATTCATCACCTTTGTCTTTCACCCTCCTGTCCTTCTTGTCATTTGCTCAGTACTCGAAACAAGTGTTACATGGCGTGCAGACTACAAGAATGGTAGTGTAGAAGTCTTATTCATAGGTTAGGCGTGTGGGTGGGGGGGGGGCGGGGGGGGGTGCTGGTGCAGGAAGCCACAGGAACCTGATGTTTTGATTCCAGTGGGTCCGTTTGAAGTCTTTGTCTGGCGTTTATTCCTGCTTGTAAGTAGAAGGGAATATTATTGAGGGGGATGTGTGTATGTGTATGCATGTGTGTTTTTGTTGCATGTATGCATGTGTGTTTAGAGCTTTCACTTCCAGATATTATTATTTTTACTCGCAGGTATGAAAATATTCAGGTTGTAACCCTTTGGTTTGATTGCCTTTGTGTTGCAGTTAGTATGTGTGGGATAGTTTTGTTTTAAGTGTGGATTGAAAAACATTTTTAATTCTGAAATGCCATTCCACATAATTTTTTTTTAAACATATAGTAACCCGTACTTAAATGTGCAAGATTCATTAGCACAAGTACATGCCAAGTGCATGTGCTTATGCACATCCACATATATGCCACTTGCACAGGCAAGCACGCACACACACAACTCATGCATACACACACACTCCACGGACGCACTCACATACCACACACACACAGCCTTACACTATACACACACCACAGACACACCACACACACACACACACACACACCATCCTACACACATCACACACACACCACATAATCTTCAAAGATCACTCCATGTGCACACACATGCACGGGCGTGCATACTACAATACATCGCGCGCACACACACCCACACACCACACACACACACCACCACACACACACAACCACACACATTATACATTATACACATGTGCGTGCACACAACACACACACACACACAGGACCACACTCACACACTCACACATACACATACACATACACATGCGCCACACACACACACACACACACACACCCACACTCACCCACTACTTCACCTCAGGCGCCTGGACTCATGCACAGCCTACATACACACTCACACACACACACACACACACATACACTTAATCATGGCGCAGACAATGTTAGGTTAAAATTTTAAAAACCTGGCAGCATGATGGGCACATGCTAAGTCTCATCTACAACTTCCTCTTCAGAAAACGTTCTTTAATTACACATACTATACCGTGGCTCACTTATGCAATAAGCGGCAGCAATTTGCTATCCCATGCCTCGTATACATTAAGTCCGTACGGACAACAAAACCCCAGAAAGGGCCTCGATCCCCTCAAAAAAAAACCCCCTTTCCGGCACCACCCCGGCCCTGACCGGCAGCTAAAAAATTTTTTCTTTTCTCCGACCTTTTTTTTCGTTCGGTTTCCGGGCTTTTTTTTTTTCCTTAAAAACGACGTGGCTTTGGGGGTGCTAGTTTACAAAGGGGCGTACGATTTTTTGGCGGGCAATTGCCCATTCTGGCCCCCAAACCCCCCTCTTAGCTCCATTTTTTTCCCGGCCCCCTTTTTCCCCTTCACTAAACTTTTTTTTTTCCTCTTTCTCCAATTAAATCTCAATTGGGGTTTCAGCCCCTTCTGCCATTCTTCCCCCCCCTTTTCAAAACGCCGCCCCCGGCCTTACCGTTGCTTGGTTATTCACGGGGTTCTCGCTCCGTTCATTCCCGGGGCAAAAAAAGGACGACCCCCCAAAGGAAGGGGGGGGTTTTGAAGAGACCCACCCCCTCTTCGCCAACACCCCCTGGGGGCGTCGTTTCCGCTGCATAATTTCCGTTCAGCTGGGGGTTCTACTGCACACATTTGTTTCCCGTGGCGGAATCGAAGATGCCAGCCCCTTTTTTCGTGGCTCAAGGGGGGATATGAGCAATGCTTGTCTACCCCCCCCCTTTCGCCGATGGGGACCCAAAGGGAAGCAACCCTTCTCAAGGGTTTTGAATTCGTTGGGCCCCGTTTTTTCCCTTCCCCCACCCATGTCTCTGCCTTTCGAGTGGACTCTGGGTTTACCCTTTTTTCAGGGCGTCCCTCGGGGGCCCTGGCCCCAATTCCCCCCCCTTTCGGGGCCAGCAGACCCGAGTGGCGGGTTTTTCCCTGCCCCTTTTTCCCCTCCCGGGGGCCTCGCCGGCCCTTTCCCTTTCCCCCAATCGTTTGCCCCTAAGGGGTGGGACTATGCGTTTTTTTTTAGCCCCTTTAAGGCACCGTTTTCGTTCAGGGGGTAAAAGGGCACGCTTCCCCGGCGAATGAAATGCCCCCCCTTCCGGAGGGGGGGAAAGGGGCTTTTCAACCCCCCCCCCTTTCGTGGGTGGCCCGGGGCCCCCCCTCGGGTGTCTTTGGGGGGCCCCGGGGTTTCCCTTCCCCACATTTTCCCTTTTCGGGGCCCCCCCGGGCCGCCCTTTTTTTTAGCACCCCTCGGGGGCCCCCCTTCCCCCCCCTTTTTCGGGGTTCCCCCCCGCCCTTGCCCCCCCCCCCCCCCTATCGGGAGGGCCCCTTTCCCCGGGCCCCGGGGGCCCGGTTCCCCCAAAGGGGTTTTTCCCACCCCCTCCCCGGGGGCCCTTCCCTTTACCCACCCCCCCGGCGGGCCCCCCTCCCACCCCCCCGGCCCCCCGGGGGACTGCCCCCCCCGGAAAGGGGGGAAAAGCCCCCCCCCGGGGCCACCTGGGTTTCGGCGGGGCTTTCGCCGGGCTTTTCCCCCCCGGGCGGGGCCCCGGGGGTTTCTTCGAAGGGCATCCCCGGCTTTCCTTCCGGGAGCGGGGCCCCTGCCCTTTTTTCCGGAGGGGGGGTTTCCCTGTTCCGGGGCGGTGCTCGTCTCGGGGTCGGCCCCCCCCCTTTGGGAGGGAAAATTTCCCCCCGGGACGGCCAGGGGCACATGCCCTTCCCCCTTCAAAATCGGTCTGGGGCCCGGGGACTCGGGGGGGCCCAAAAAGGTTTCGGGGCAGGACCGACATCCCCCCCTTTCCCCAGACCTTCGTCGGGGTTCCATTTCCAGGAAGGCCTTTTGGGAAAATGACATCCGAGGACCCCCTGGGGGGCCCTCATGTTAGGATTAAATAAAGGGAACAGTGTCCCCCTAGGCCTGTTCCGATTCCAAATCCCGTGGGCCGTTGGGAAACCTGTTAAGTCTTTCAAAGGGGCCAAAGTTCCTTGGGCCTTGTAGTCCTTACCCCCGCAGCCGGAAGGCGGTACCTTTATGCAGTCAATCTGAGCCGTTCCTCCTCCTAGGCCCGCGCCTCCTTTTCTCAGGGGAGCCTTGCCAGTCAGGTCAGGGTCTCTGTTTGGGAATCACGTACAGGCTACCATTAAGAGCCAGGCTGAGATTAGGCTGACCTCGCCTTCCAATCAGGCCCCCCTCCCCCCCACCCCGGTTCAAAACGCAAGGCGCCAGCGCCTTTCTCATCACCGGGTCCCTCAACCCAAGGGACGACGGTCATTTGGACCCCGGGGATCCGAGGCAAGCAACCCAGCAGGGTCGGCCTCAGCTCGGCCGGCGGGTCCGAAAGCTCCCATGTCTCAGACGGCCCACCCCCAATGACTTGCCCCCGACCTGGTACTTCACCCCAGGGCGGTCCTGTGGGCAGTCTGTCCAGGCACCTCAGGCCTGGGAGCGGCTTCCCGCAAGCCCTTGGCTCTGCGGGTGATCAGGTCGGGGTTTCGTCTTCCTTTGGTGCAGTGAAGGCTCCTCTCACTCCTTTCGTTCCTCCTCGGATCTGGCAGCCTCTCAGGCCTTAGACCAGGAGGTCTTTCGCTGTTAGCCAAGGACCCACAGAGGAAGTCCTCTTCCATTCCTCTCCGGCTTTTATGGCCGCATTTTTGTGGTTCCCAAAGCTTCTGGAGGATGGAGACCGGTTCTAGATCTCTCGCCCTTGAACAGGTTTCTTATCGTCCTCCGTTTCGAATGGAAACCCCCATGTCAATCCGCGATGCCATGCACCCCGGCGACTGGGCGGTATCCATCGACTTGAAAGATGCGTACTTCCATCCCTTAAATCCACCCAAGGGACAGGGAGTACCTCCGCTTCGTGTGGTGAAGCCGCGTTTTTGAGTTCAGGGCTCTTCCCTTGGACTAGCCCCGGCCCCTTGGGTTTTCACGAAGGTGGCTGGGGAACTTTGTTTGCATGTTCGGGAGAAAGGAATTCGTCTGAAGGCCTATCTAGATGATTGGCTTCTTCTTGCCTCATCCAGCACTCTGTGCTCCCAGCAAGCCCTACAGGTTTTAAGCCTCTGTCAGCAGCTGGGATTTGTTCGCAATGAGGAGAAGTCCGATCTCATTCCGTCGCAGCAGCTCTCTTCCGGGTCTGATGGAGTCCTTGGCTCCCTTAGTACCCCTTGGACGACTGCACGAACGCCGGTTTCAGGTTCCTGGCCATGTTGGCATCGGCGGGAACGAAATGGTTGATCGTTTAGCCAAGAACGCCACAAGAGAGAAACTGTCCAACACTTATATCCCCTGCTCAGATGTGAAACCAAAATTAACGATTATGTGAGAGACCTCTGGCAGGAGGATTGGAACACACAGACGAGTAACAAACTCTTTCAGATCCGTCCAAACCTTAAGGACTTCCTCCCATCCACATCGGAGGTCGTAAAGAGGAAACGGTTCTGTGCCGGCTGCACACCGGCCATTCGTATTTTACCCATGCTTACCTTTTAAGGAGTGAAGAAGCTCCGGGGTGCATTCCATGTCATGCGCCACTCACAATGAAACATTTTACTTTTAGAGTGTTGGGACTTGCACGATGTGAGACACAAACATTTTACGGCGGAGTCCATGAAGATCCTGTTCAGGGATGTCCCGCCTGACGTGATCCTTGATTTTTGAGAGAGATTAACATTTTTTATCTGATTTAAGATTTTACGGCTGAAAGATTTTTAACAAAGTTTCTGGTGCGTTTGTAGACGATGTCATTTAACAAGATGTGTGAAAGTTGGTTTTTTTTTTTTTTTTTTTTTTTTTTTTTTTTTTTTTTTAAAGACTGGTGAGTTGATTTTAAACGTGGTGACAGCCCTGATATGGCCCTTTGCGGTCGGCTGGGCTATAAGCAACATTATCTTATCTTATCTATCCCGGACGCGTCCCATCCGGGTGGGGTGCCCACGTCACTCTCTGACGGCCTCCGGGCAATGGTCCCCGGAGATGGGGTCCTGGCATATCAATCGGCTAGAGATGGAAGCCGTGTTCCAAGCCCTCAAGGAGTCTCTTCCCTTCCTGAAAGGAAAAACACATTCTCCTCAACACCGACAACACGACTGTGGCGTGTTATATCAACAAGCAGGGGGGGGGGGGGGCGCGTTCTCACTCCCTGTCCCTGAGGACGGTACAGCTTCTTCTTTGGTGCGAGACACAATCAATCCGGATCTCGCCAAGCATGTTCCTGGGAAGATCAACATCTCGCGGACTCCCTCAGCAGGCCGCACATGGTTCTTCCCTCAGAGTGGACTCTCGTCCACTCTATCCTGGAACCTCTCTGGACCGTATGGTTCAAACCACGGGTAGACCTGTTCGCCACCCGGTTTCAACTACCTGAACTACCTAGCCTTTCTTTCATCGGAGAGAAAACTTTCAGCCTCCTCTGTTAAGGTTCACAGGGCGGCTAAATTTTCCACCACTATCCGCCAGTTAGGGGCCCTCCTTCGGGACGACCCTCTTCTGCGGGATCTGGTCAGAGGAGCAGCCCTACAGGAGGCCCGATGCCCCCGCCGTATCCTGGCGTGGGATCTTTTCTTAGTCCTCTCCTCCCTCAGGCTCCCCCCTTACGAGCCCATCCGGGAGTGTTCTCTGAAATTCCTTTCCTTTAAAACAGCCTTTCTCGTTTCCCTGGCCTCAGGGAGGCGCTGCAGTGAAGTCCGCGCCCTTAGTGGCCTGCCTGGGGATGTCGCCTCCGGACCGGATGGCTCGATATCTCTTCGCCTCCTCCCAGAATTTTTAGGGGAAAAACCAGTTGCCAGGTTCTTCTTCCCCGACTATCTCCATTCTTCCTCTCACTTCTATTCTCGCCCAGGACGACGAAGACCGCACTCTCTGTCCGTGCGCGCTCTGCGGAGTATAGGAAACGCACGAAATCTTCTCGCTCCAAGCAGCGCCACCTGTTTTCTCTCTTACAACGAAGGTTATAAGGAGGACATCAGGCGCTCTTCAATCTCTCGATGGCTGAGAGAAGTCATTAAAGCTGCGTACGCGAGACCCGAAGGGGATTTGGCTGTTTTCTCACCTAGACCCCCTGAGATTAGGGCATGCGCGTCTTCGCTGGCGGTAGCTCATAATGCCAGCATTCAGAGCGTGTTAGATGCCGCATATTGGCGGTCCCCTGGCACCTTCATCCAATTCTACCTGCGCGACGTTTCCCGTCTGCGCGATGATGGGTCTAAGGGCATCGCATCAGCTGTGGTGGCGCAACACTCCATCTCCGCCACACGCTCCGGCTCTTCTCGCTCCTCCAGGGGGTAACCAGGTGAGCCCTCCTTCCAGGTAGTGCGACTCTGCATTAGTGAGCCACGGTATAGTATGTGTAATTAAAAGGAAATTTTCATTCTAAAATTACGTTTAATCTAACATACTTACCGTGGCTCACACAGAGACCCTCACCCGCCTTCCTGGTTCCATCAGGAGTTCTCAGTCAGGGTTTAATTTACCTCGAAAAGAGGATGGTTCTGAGCATGCGCGAGGCACAAGGCCCTTTCAGGGGTTTTGTTGTCCGTACGGACTTTATTGTATACGAGGCAGGGATAGCAAAATTGCTGCCGCTTATTGCATTAGTGAGCCACGGTAAGTATGTTAGATTAAACGTAATTTTAGAATAAAAATTTCCTTTTTCATTCATCCATTTACATAATCATGTAACCATAAGCCGTGTGTGATAGTTTGTGGGCTCAGCCGGTACAGTAGATGCGGACTCCACACGCACTGACGCCTTCTTGTTGAAACTGAATCTTTGAGGCAGAGGGTTGTGGGCAGGAGAGATGGGTATGGAAGAAGGAGGATGGGGAAGGGGGTATGGGATCGATGAACAAGAAAACCGCCACAGAAACGCGATCAGCATCCCAGCAGGAACAGGGCACAGACATGGAATGGACCTCACGGAAGTAAATCTGGCTGCGAGAAGAAAAAAAAAAAAGAAAGAAAGAAAGAAAGGAAGGAAAAGGCTGAAAGCAAGGTCAGGAGGGGTGCAAGGTGTAATCTGCTGCAGTTCGTATTATTTCTGATGGACCTTTGCAGTTGAGGTGTGTATGTGTTGGCCTGACCTGAGAGCTACCTTTCCCTTTTGAAGGAAAGCTGCCAAAGGTGAATGGCAGGCTACTTCTGTTGATGGCGCTGGAGTTTTTAAGAGCAGCCTTGGCAGAAACGGGGAGAGGAGGAGGGGGTGGGGGAGGCTGACGTAGGCTGCAGTTTTCAACTACCGTTTTGTTTTGGATAGTTGAATTTTTGTGTTAAGATATCGTATTTTATATGATTTACATTTATTTACTCAGATAGTTGAATTTCTGTGTTAGGAAACCGTATTTTATATGATTTACACTTATTTACTCTAGATAGTTGAATTTCTGTGTTAAGATATCAATGATTTTATAATTGATATTATCATTTTTAATTTACTTCTCCTTAGGCAAGCTTTGGTATACACTACTGGTTCATTCTGAATGACGGTTGCCTTTCACGTAATGAGCTGTTCTCTCCGTAGACTTCTACGTTTCCTGCGGGAGAGGGATTCAAGCAAATGTTACTGAAGTTTGGATAACGTTGTGTGAACATAGGGCATTCCATTTCACAACGCATGTGTGTACCCATGCTTGAAATGTATGTAATTGCTAGTTTGTAAGTCTGTTTATTAGTTATTGTTTATTTTTTTGCTTTAGTTTTTTTTTTTTTTCTTCCCTGCATGATTTGATGCCCTCCCTGTAAAAGCGTTGGAGTTTTGTTTTTGTTGTTTTGTTTTGCTTCTGTGCATCTGTAAATATGATTTAATTATTTTTGTGGGTATGTGTGTAATGTGTTTAATCTGTTCAACCTTTTTTATTTAAACTCTTTTGTTTTTTGTCTCACTCGTATAGTTGTCAGTGTCAAACAAACACACAAAAAAAGAAGAAACCTAAGGAGAGAGAAAGACAGTGTTGAGGGTGTTTTTTTTGTTTTGTTTTGTTTTGTTTTCTGCATGATCCATTGAGTTTGACTTGGTCTGTGTGTGTTGTGTGTCTGACTCACACAGAGATTGTGCACCCTGCTGTAGAGGCAGCGTGGCAGGCTGGGTATGAGCCCGGCCACATTGAGAACAAACTGGACGAGGTGCAGGACGACTTCCGCCAGCGCCAGCTTCAGTCCAAATACCGCAATCTCACGGCGCATAAAGTGGTTCTCGACAGGCGATATGAACGTGAGCGGCTGATAAGCGAGAGCGACGACCTGCTCATTATGTACGACTACAAGCGGCAGTCGTTGATCGATTGGTTCGTGCGCAAGGACCGCAAGCGCAAGATGACTCACTTTGAGGAAGATGCTCAGAACTGCGTGCGGGTGTGGTCGGCGGTGGGGGACCCCAAGTACCAGTCGCACTGCCTCATGCTGTCCGCTCACACCCGTCTCTTGGCCGGGGCCATCCGCCGCTTCCTTGGTCTGTGCCTGAGCCTGTGTGGTGTTGTGTCTGTGCCACAGCGTTCCGTGTGTCGCTGTTGTCCTCTGGGCTGCTGTGTGGCAGCCGACCTCTGCAGTCATTCTCGTTGCTGAACTGTCGCCGGTGGACCACCATGCTGGGCGTTGACTGTCTCACTTCTCACCGTCCTTCTCCAAGTTTCTGCTCTCTGGCTTTGCGCATACAAGTGTGTGCATGTGTGTGTGTGTGTGTGCGTTCTCTGTTGTTCAGTTGTGTTGCTTATGTCCCTGAGGCTTTGCTTTCATCCGCCACAGTTTCTGGGGTGGGGGGTGGGACGTGTTTCAGTATCCTTCGTTTTTTTTGTGCTGATTTCAGCATTTTCCTGTGTGGTCTTAATGAACGTTCCAGGTGATGACTTTTTTTGAGCTCACTCTGCTCTGTAAGCTAGCTTCCAGTCTGCCAGGCTTTGTGTTGGTGTCTTGACCCAGGTTTTCCTTGGTGAACGTGTTGTGGTTTATAATGTCAAGCAAACAATAGATCTGTTCATTTCAATTAGAGAACGTCAATTTTGTGTGGACTCGCTTTGGGTGATGTAGCTGATAGGTGGGACAACTGTGTCTGAATTTAAGACCTTTCTTAATGGAACAAACTTTTGAGTAACTAGATCACAGATGTATAATAATCTTTTTTTTTTCATTTTTGGACAAGGATGATAAGATTATGCAGAATAAGGCGCCAAAGATGTTATGTGGATTTTGGCAATGGTATGTGTGTATAGATGCATTTGTTTGAAAACCCGTTTTTGTTGTCTGAATCATTAAGGGGATAAGAAATGCTTTCAGTCAGAAGCCAAACTGTCCCGTTGTCAGCCCACCGGTACCCCTCTTCCCCCTTCGCCTGTTTCGCTCTGGTTCCAGAAATTGACTCCAGAAGGTAGGCTGTCATGGAAATGTTATTGTATCAGGGAATACAAAAGTGACCCACAGTGACTTGGACCTTGGTTAGAATGTTGGCTGCAGATTTTAGAGATTGTGAGTTCAAACTTCTTTTGGGTTGGATTTTTGTGGCTTTGAGCACAGGCAGTTCAACCAGTAGAGTTTCATTGCAGAATTGCTTCTGATACACGTGCGTTTCCAAGGGAAGGATCGATGGCATTCAGCCACTACTTTTTTTATCTATAAACTGCTCCGAATAAAGCTTTCTCGCACGTGCATTTTTGCACGAAGACAAACTTGTGAATGTGCTAGAATGTGAACTCACATACTTCCTCATACTTTTGTCATGCTTTGTGTAACCCGGTGAACAGTCCCATGGAGACTGGCATGCTGGAGTTGGTTGTGTTTTCTCCCAAACCCGTTGTCTGTCAGAGTGTCCGTCTGTCATCAGTATCATGTAAAAACTTGAGGACGGATGGGATCTAGACTTGGTGAAGAGATGGAATATGGGCTTAGGATGCACCCATGAAACGGTGCGGATCCGAGGGAGGGAGGGATTGAGGACCATGGCCCAGGTGTGCGTTCTGCCATGTCTCTCTTGGGTTCTCTCTGTTCTGACAGCGATGCCTGTGTGTAGCTGTTGGCTCATGATTGTGATGTCAGTGCTTTGTCAGCCATTCA
Organism: Conus ventricosus; assembly: GCA_018398815.1. NCBI lineage: Eukaryota > Metazoa > Mollusca > Gastropoda > Neogastropoda > Conidae > Conus > Conus ventricosus. The sequence goes on from CM031623.1 coordinate 38,684,523, forward strand.
TTCTTGTGCCGTTTCTGCAGCCCTACTCGCTCGCTGTTATTTGGATTGGATTGCTTTTCTTTTCTGATTTTTTTTTTTCCCCTGTCTGCCCCCTCCCCCTCCCCCTTCCTCTCTACTACCTCCCCTTTATCCATACCTGTCCTACCATTCATCTCTTCCCTCACCTTCGCAACCACTTCACCCATTCCCACTCCCCAAATCCCTCCTTCTCATCGTCAGGAAAGGTGTTCAGATACAGTATCTTGGGATAGGTCAGCTGGTTTGTTCTGCTTGTAGAGGGTTGTTTTTCTGTGTGTGTTCATTCATACGTCTTTTGACCATGTTTGGGTTAACTGCTTGTGACTGTGTTTCTGTCTCAACTGTTACTTCTTGCTATGGTGAGAAGTGTGTGTGTGTCTGTACTGAAGTATACAGAGATGTCAACTGTCCTTGATGTTGTCGTGTTTTGTTAAAAACTGTTTCCTGTGTGTTCCGATGTTATGCCAATGTCAGAATTGTTTGTACGAGTTCATTGTCAGCAATGTAGGGTAATTTGCCTGCATTTAAAAATTTTTTTTTTTATTGTAGGCTGCTAGGTAGTTTGTGACAGAGAACGGATTAGTAGAAGCTTAGTGGTAAATTACTGAATGATGAGTACTTAGTCTACAGGTGATGAAGCTGAGCCGAACAGGTAGGGAGTGGAACCCATCAGCTGATATGTTTTCTAAACAGGACAGGATGTGTCTTTATTCTTTGACAAGTTGCCTTTGGCATCATGGAACTGCATGGCATCATCTGCATCATCTTCATCCTCATGGACAAGAATAGAAAGAAAGTCTCAGATCTGTTGGCCCTTTATGCCCAGCTCTCATGGTGACCTCGGTGTCGGTCTCCTGCCATGTCCACGCTCTTGGTGAAGTTCATGTCAGGGTCACTGGTATCGGCAAGCTGGTGGGGGACTGTTGTTGGACAAATGTGGCGGCACTCTCAGGAGGGAGAACTCATTCATGCTCGCTCCTGACTAAGCGGGAAATTGTTGTTATTAGGGGGCCGGAGGTGATATCTTGCATATAAGTCAGATCAGAACAGGCACCAGATGTTTTTGTTCTTTTTTCCACTTAGCCAGACTGATACTTTTGCGGACACTCCCTGTACAGACAGGCAAGGATTAATCCCATCTACCCAACAAAGGGAGTGGAGTTTTATGTGCATGACCGTTTTTTATCCTGCCGTTAAGGCAGCCATACTCCAGCTTCAGGGACACAGGCACCAGTGTATACCACTGAAGTGGCTGGGCAGCATCACAGTGCTTTCTTTTGGGGATGACTCATGATGACTTGACATTGAGGGACTGCTCCTGTGGATTGCCGGAGCCGAGACAAGGCAGGTGTGGCTGTGGATTGGGGAAGCCAGAATGAGCGGCATGGGTATGATGCTGTTGCAGTGGCAAGGAAGATAACACAGCAGGGGGGAAAAAAAGTCACTTTAGGCATCTACTGCACTGTATAAATTTGATTGCAGTGGAGGAGGTTTGAATTTGGTCAAGTGCCCTTGCGCTGTGGATGTAGCTCCAGCTGTTAAGAAGCATCAGCGGGAGCAGGAATCTGGGTCAGGTCATACACTGAGATACAGAAAGTGCCCATGGGAGCCGTCTGTACAGGGGAACCGGCCCACACGTTGCACCAATCATAGAATTTGACTTTGTTGCAGGTAAACACTGTATGTAGGCAGTGCAAATATATGTATGCATGCTGATGCTACGGAGGTTCTGAGTGGTCTAAAACTCAATACAGATAGGCTGGCATCACTATAGAAAGATGTATCTGTATCTATGTATATCGAGAGAGAGAGAGAAGGTGGAGTGAGAATCTCCGAACAACGGAGTTCTTCACAGGATAGTGTTCTATCTGTCTTGAATTTTCTCGTCTTCATCATGGTCTTCTCCATCTTCATGATCTTGTGAATCTTTAGAAGAAGACAGGGAGGGAATGTATATCTCGTTGCAAATATATAAGCAGCATCCCATTACTGTATTTAGTCAAAATGGACACACAGATGATCCTGGTCAGCAGTCTCCCCATGGAGTGGCTTTTGTTTTTGCTTTGTTTTTGTTTTTTTCCATTAAAGTTGCGTTGTTGTGTCTGGTACCAGTGAGTCATGACTTGACAGTGCCATCACATGCATGCCTGCCTGTCTGTCTGTCCGTGCGCACTGCACACTTGCATACATGCAAACAAACTCACACACATATACAAGCATACCACACATGCTTCAGGTTGCTGGCTCACTCATTCACTCATTTTCTCTGTCTTCTCTCTCTCTCTCTCTCTCTCTCTCTCTCCTCTCTCTCTCTCTCTCTCTCTCTCTCTCTCTCTCTCTCTCCCCACACACACACACACCACACACACACACACACACACACACACACACACACACACACACAACACACACACACAAACATGCACTTGCAGGCATACACAGACTCATCCATGAACACACACACACAACACACACAACACACACACACACACACCACACACACACACACACACAAACCACACACACACACACACCAACATCATCATCATCATCATCATCATCATCATCATCATCATCATCATCATCAAAATTGTTGTAACTCTTTGCATCATAAGAATTCTATCGTGACGATTGTATTTCATATGGCTTTCTAAAAGTTATCAGAAGGTGATTATTAAGCAGGAACCTAGGTACAAGATTAAACGCCATACTGATGTTACGAGTAAGGTCTTGAATTGAAGGTTTTGTCACACAATGTGTTACTTGTTGTTTGCCTGCCAGATCAAATGGCCTTTTGTCTCAGCTTTTGTGCCTGTAGGTTATGTCACTCATGTTTTCATTCTTAGACTGGCCATCATGAAAGTGTGTCTTTTTGTGAAACAATTATGTTGAAAAAGTATTTAATTTTGAAAATATGTTTCACAGCCCTCCCTCCGCCTCCTCCCCTTTTCTCCCTGTTTAGTGCGTGTCTTCTCTCAGTTGCTTGTGTGCTTCAGCTTCTGGTCAGGTCGTGTGACTGATTCAGTCCCTCTCTCCGTTTCTTTCGCCCTTTCACTGCCCACATGCTTCTTCCTCTCTTTCATTCTCTCTCTCTCTCTACTTCTCTCTTGCACACAGACACACAACATGCTTATGCGCGTGTGCGCACACACACCACACACACACACACAACACACACACCACACACACACACACACACACACCACGCACACCACATACACTTGCACACACAAACACACACACATGCACATGTGCATGCGCACGCACACACACATACACACATGCATGCACTCACTCACTCACACTCTCATACTTTTGTTTCTTTTTCTGTTTTCTCACATGTATCTCGTAGTCTCCCATTCTTCACCTTTGAATTAACTTGTTTCTTCTCTCTCCCCCCCCCATCCCTCCCCATCCCTCCCCATCCCACTTACCCCTCTCCATGCCTACTGTCTCCCTCTCCTCCCTGTTTTACCAACTGCGTTTGCCCTTGCTTCCCTCAGTCTTTCCTGTTCACTCCCTTGTCCTTCTCTCTTCCATTTTCTGTCTCCATCTGTCCTAAGAAAGAAGAAAGAAAAAAAGAAGAAAGGAAAACAGAAAGGATGCTCCCTTTAAAGGTGTTTCTTTGTACATGTGATTTTTTTTTTCAGTGTACCAACACCTTACAGGTGATCTGTGTGTCGGTCCAAGTTTCTGTTACGAATTGTTTTCTTTCCAGCTTTTTTTTTTTTCTTTTCTTTTCTTTTAGAAACATTTATATTCTCTATCCCTTTTGGTTTGACCCGTACAAACGCCAAGTCCTAGAGGCTGTCTTTAGTACATGACTTCAAGGTATGACCGCCATCCGTGGTGTGTTCACAGATGGCACTTGGTCGGAGGCTGACGGGGGAGACGGCACTGACAAGAGGGTCAACAAACAGGTGGTTCTATTGGTTTTTTCACTTCCCTCGGACCCAAGAGTGTGGCACTCTTGGTTCGGAGGGAGGTGAGAAACGAAGGCTTGCTGATAGGTCAAGAAGCAGTGACTTTTTTTTTTTTTGGTTGTAGTTGGTTTGGCCACCTTATTCAGGGGACCAAGTTTGGTTTTGGGGGGGGGGGGGGGGGGAGTGTGATTCATGGCGGCATGACTTGCTTCCCTTTTGTGAGCATCAGGTTTGTGGTGGTCAGTCAGGCAGTTTCTGTCCACACTGGTGTGTTTGGAAGCGTGACTGTTCCTTGGGCGGTGACAAGACTCGGGTCTTTTTCTCAAGGTGAACTCGCTGAGCTTTGCATCCATGAAAATTGTGAACAGCACGATTAGAAGGAAAGAAGTGAATGAATCAGATATCGAAGAAATTGAGGCCCTTCCTCCCTGGATGTCCCTCCCAACCTGTCTGTCTTGATGCTGTTTTAGATGTAGAATACATAACCCGATGATGATACGCTGACAGGTTGGACACAGAGATGTAGAATACATAACCGATGATGATACGCTGACAGGTTGGACACAGAGAGCAAGGCAGCTTCTCTCCTGTGCTCCTTCACTCAGTCCCTCTGTTTTTTTTTAGGTCCATTGTTTGTAAAGGCCCTGTGCTCTGCCATCAGGCAAACCAGTCAAAGTTTGAATAATAAGGAGGATAGGCAGGAGCTCACTCACTCTGGCTCTTGGATGCAGTGATTATCAGTGTCTTTGGGAGGTTGACAGGTTTATCCTGGTTTAAAGGTTAGTTCCCACAGCCTGTTGGCCGTACCGGGGAGTGATCTGTCAAAGGTTCACTGTATCTAGGGCATAGCATGACAGAAGGCAGACCCCATCCCCTTCCTTCCGCTGCCTTTAACCTGCCCTGAACTGAATCGGATACCTGTTTACTGCTGGGTGGACGTAGAGGGGTTTTGACCTGAAAAAAAAATCAGACCCCACAAGTAGTTTGAACTCACAACTCTCAGCTCCACAGGCAATGCTCTAGTCATATGACCAACCGACTCCTCTGTGTAGGTCAGACAAAAAATAGGCACTACTAAATCCCACAGAAATGACTCGCCAGCATCTCATTGTCTCCTCTTGTGGGTAGCCGTATGAGGGCCTGATGCTGATAGTTCCTTGTGGACTAGTGGCACTGGAAGTGCATCAGGGTGAACCTGGTGATGACCTGTGTGTAGGGGGGGGGGGGGGGGGGGGCAGAATGATAGGCATGAGAGCAGATCCCATGGACAGGGAGTGGAAGGCAGGGAAACAGACTAACGAGCAAGAATGATTTAAAGCTGATGGAGTTTGAAACTGTACATGACCCCACAGTTGCTGTCATTTAACAGAAATCAGAGCCGCCTAAAGCGGAGGAGGTTGGAGAGCCTGCTGATGCCAACAGAACACCCTCCAGTGGAACGGCGTCTTCAGCTGACGTGGGCAAGGGCTCTCGCCCTGGTCGAGGAGAAGGTTTTGGTGGGCGAGGAGGGGGTGAGGATCGAGCGCAGCCAGATGGGTATCCTGTGCGTGGAGAGGACAGGTAGGGAACTGCTGGGATGTTTTCTTTTGTGTGTGTGTGTGTGTGTGTGTGTGTTGTGTGTGTGTGTGTGTGTGTGTGTGTGAGACTGTCTGTCTGTCTGTCTGTCAGTCTCTGTGTCTGGACGGAAAAACAAAGTTTTAAGCAAAAGGTAATAAACCAGACATTGCCATCATAGAATTTGATCATTGATTCCAAGTTCTTTACCATTTTTGTTTCTCATGGTTGTCAACTATGTATATATTCAGCCCAGTGGAAGTGGAATCAGCCATTATACTCCTTTTAAAAAAAACAACAACAGATAAGAGTTAATTGAAAGAAATGTCTGCTAGCTTTGGAGCTGAATTCATTTTTGTTTATTGTCTTAGAAAGCCACAGATGTACTTAATATCTGCTACTGAATGTATTATCAGATTGACTGTAACTTTCATGCTTGATAATCAGGGTTTGATAACCAGTCTTTGATGTGTATAGCTTGTATTGCTGATAGCTTGATGTTCTCATTTTTAGACATTGATAATATACAACTCATATTGCTGATTTCTGAGAACACTATTGTAATTAGGTTTTGACTCGCACAACTCGTATTGCTGTTAGCTGGAATATTCTCAGAATGAGACATTGAGCTTTGCTGCTCTTGTTATTGCAAATACTGGGATATTCTCGTAGTAAGGCAGTATGCTGAGCATGTCATTTTGCTTATGACTGAGACACTTTTTTTTGTGATCAGGCTTTGATTCGTGCCTCTCGTATTGCTGTTAACTAGTATACACATGTAATTAAACATTGATCTAAGCAACCTGTATTGTTGATAACCGGAATACTCTCATTAATAAGGAATTGAGTTGTTCGGCTCATGTTGCCAATAAACGGGATACTCTTGCATTGATTTTGTACAACTTGCATTGCTGATTTGTGGAATACTCTGTGTAAATAGGCATGGATCTGTTCAGCTGCTATTGGTGATTATTGGGTTGCTTTTGTTATTAGCCATTGCTATACAGTTCATTTAGCTGATAACTGGGATACACTTCTAATTAGGATTGATGTCGATGCAGTCAAAGATGGATCATTCTTTTCCCCAGCCTGAGTACACTCCAGTTATGCTGGTAAATGTATTGCTGATATTTAGCCAACCATCATCTTCATGAGTGAGTATGATGTGAATCATGATCTTTGACCTTATCGTGCATGTGTTGGGTTTGCACAGAGGTCCAGGCCGTGATGGTGTGGAGGGTCGTGGGGAGTCATCCATGGCCATGATAGTGCTGATGACAGCAAGGACGCCAGCCTGAAGAACATGTTGTGTGAGTTGTTGCCCTTTGAAATCTTGCTTGTTGAACAGAAAAAGAACAGTCTTGGCAGGACAGAGAAGTCCAAATGCAAGCAGAAACATGTTGTGTAGTGTACATATTTTTGTTGTGGATTTTTTGGGGGTTGGGTTCTGTTGCTTCTTTTAATTTTTTTTTTCCCTGATGGTATGTGTTGGAGGGAGCGGGTAATGAAGGGAGTAGACTTGGATGAGGGAGGGTTGGAGAGCATTTTTATTCACTATGTTGTGTTTGGGTGTGTGTTGTGTGAGTGTGAATACTTGTGTGTTCATGTGTGTTTATATGAGTTTATGCTCTAGTCCTTTTTTTTTTTACATCAACATTAATGCAGTACACTGACTGGGAAATTATTTGCTCCTCGTTAAATCGCACACCGAGTATGTGTGAATGACTTTTAAGCATCACAAAATAAATGTTCTAACGCCCCATCATGCCCCCAAAAACGTGTCTAAGATTGAAGTCTTCTTGAACTTTGTACCAGGTATGAGCTAAGCGGATTGATGGGCATACTGCTACTGTGAAAGGGAATCCTTAGCCCCTTGACTGCTGCTGATGGGTGTGCCAGTGAGAGAGGAGCTGTGGCCTCCTTGTGATGGGATGGGGAAGGTAGACTGGTCACGGACTGAGTTACCAGTCACCACTCTCTGTCTTGTCTTGTTTCACTTGAGATGGCAGTGTTCACTCAGGGGAACCAGTGACATGTTTAAGATTTACACAAAGTACAGCAACTCTCCTTCAGATCAGTGTATAAACCAACCTTCATTCACTAAAGTTCGGGGCGATCAAGGGTTTAAGAAAGATTTGTGGTACTTTGACCGGAGCATCCACAGAACAGACGACAGTTTTCCTAAACAGGAGACATGGAAATAGTCATTCCAGACTGGAAGTGTAGCAGAAAGCTAATTCAGAATGTACGTTGGTGTATGGGGGCGATAGCGTTGGGTTGGTTCATTGCTGTCGGAGAAGGATGTTGCAATAGTGTGTTAAACCATAGGGAACTTGCAGATAGATCAAGATGACTAGAGTACAGCCAGTCAAGTCATTGCAGATGAAAATGGAGCTCCTCGCATCATCATCATCTTAATCTTTATCCGCAGTGATCATAATAAAGTGAAGAAAGAGAATGCCAGAGCCCATAGTGCCATGTTCCATGGTTGACCTCAGTTCTGATTTCTCCTTTATATAGTGCCTGCATTGAGTTTTTTTTTTTTTTAGTTTTTTTTTAGACTATTTTTTTATTTTAAGTCCCTATCACTTTCTCTGCTCCCATGCTGCTCATTTGTGTTCTGACCGTTACAAACAGGAGCAGTTTGTCACAGGTGCACCAGTGGCAGCTCACTGGGAACAGTCAGTGTTTGGTCATTGTTAGGGAACCCACCAGAGGCAATGCCTCATTGCTGCCTGATCATTTTGGGTGCTGTTGATTGGCTCCACAGAAAACCACCACCTAAGCCCCCATTTAATGACAACGTGGCTTGCACATGGAGCCAGTATGAGTTAGCATTTTCCTTCAGAGGTTATCCGTACAACAACAGTCCTTTTGAACTTGTTGATACTGTAGTATCCACTGTATTTGTGTAGAAAGACGCTATCTTAGTCCATGAAACGGGAGTCTGGTATGTTGTTGTTAGTGACATCAGAGCAACAAAACGAACCTCAAGCAGCAGCCGCCAGCCTCTGTAACTCTCATCTATTAGTTTAAAGTCTATACAAAGACTCTGCAGATGCTGACAACCTTGACATGAACTCTTCAAAGGCAAGGATGAGGAGAGGAATTCCGAACTGAGTGGCCACAGAATGTCGGGTTTATCTTTTCTGGGATGACTGGTGAGGGTGAGGATAAAGATGATGGGATTGAGTTCTGTTTCGGTCTGAGGCTGCACAGAAACTGTTCTCTGGGCCTCCTTTCATATGGAATCTAGGCATCAACAGGCCCAAGAGTTTAGACATCTACTAGATTGTCAGGAAATTTTAGCGACTCGTTCAGTGATGCATCTGTTAGATATTTGAAACTGCTGGGTATGGTTCCAGTTTGATATTCCTTCATTTTCTTCTTCTTCTTCTTCTTCTTCTATGTGTGCTGTGGTCTCCGCTCCATTTTCCTTTTTTCAAAATTTTAAAACCTATTTTTGAATAGTCTTGATGTCAATCACAGTGTATGATTAAGGTAAAAAGGTTAAGGTTTAAAAGGTTAAAGTTCCCATAGCGTACTGGCCACAGGGACAGTAAACAGTCAGAGGTTCACTGTGTCAAGGGCATGGCGTTATGGAAGGCAGGGCGCATCCCTCTCCTTCCACTGCCTTTAACCTTCCCTGAACTGAGTCACGTGCCCATCTACTGCTTGGTGGACAGAGAGGGTTTTTAAGATGAAAAAAAAAATCTGAGGTCTCGAGCAGTTCAAACTCATGGCTATTAGCTCTGCAGGCGAATGTTCTAATTATTTTACTTCAGGCCCATACATATGAGCCATGTTTAAGAAAAATGCTGTCATCAACCAGGGCCTTCAGTATGTAAAGTGTTGCGCATGTTAGATCAGAACAGAGCTACTGAATCCTATCAAAGTGACTGGATAGCAGTAAAGCATCTTCATTCATGATGACAGTTCCAGTCTTGTTATGGGTCCATGGTTGGTTTTGACTTAAACTGCCTCGCTTGGCCTGATATTGATATTGCTCTGTACGGACTACCCACAGTGAGACTACAACAGGATGGGTCTGGGTGCGGCTGCGTATGGAGGAGGAGGAGTAGGAGTGAGCTGCGTCGGAGTGACAGGAAAGAAGGTGGAGGCAACCAACTTTGATAGATGATGCTGACAGGTTTGCTGCTGTGTTGCAGATGACGATTACGAGAAGATTTCCTCGGACGAGAGCGACTTTGAGGCGGAGGACGGGGACAAACAGACACAGAGTGAGTGGAGTCTGCCGTGTAGCACCACGGTGAAAGGGAAGAGAAAAGAAACACAAGTTTTGTCAGTTGTGGGTTTGTATGTGTCACACATGATCGGCTCCGACATTGCTGTTTTTTTTGTTGTTTTTTTTAAATTAAAGAATGGTGTGTTGCTTGAATACATTCATTTCGGTGTTTTGTTGTGGTTGCTGTTTTTGTTTCTTTTGTTGTCTGTTTTTCATTCGTGTGATATATATCACACATGACCTTGACCTTCATGATCTTGACCTTTATGCAGTCGTATGAAAATTCAGATCAGGGCACTTTGGTGATTTAAGTCAACTTTGCTATAGACCATAGATGATACAGATATCAAGAACTTGTTTTTCATCTCCGTGTTGAGTTTTCCGCCCCACCTCTCCCCCCCCCCCCCCCCCCCCCCCAAGCATCCCCCACTCCCAAAAAGAAAAAAATATCAAAAAAAGAAAAAGAGAGAGAGAGAGAGAGAGAGAGAGAAGAAGAAGAAGAAGAACCAAGATTTTTTTTGGTTTATGATAAGCAGATGTTTGTACAGGTTTTGATTGTTTACCTGATTCTGTTCGTCCAAACTGCATCAAAATCATTCCAGAAAATTTTTTCTTTTTGTTCTAACAGTGACCTTTGTTATGGGTCAAACAGGAAAGTGGGAGGTGTGGAACCTGATTCTGTTGGGTCTCTTATCTATCAGATGTTTGGTGCTGCTGCTTTCAGAGAAAAGAGTGCAGATGTTTAAGAATCTGCGTTCGACCTTGTGACCTTGAACTTGTGTCAGCGGCTGGTTTTGTTCATCAGACATTGTGTTGTTTATGAACCGTGACTGTGGTTGAGGTTGTCGTTGTTGACCTGTGCATGGCAGATGTTTCTGATGTCGTGGCAGATATCGTCAGTGTGCTGGACATCGACTGGGCCAGCCTGGCCAAGCAGCCCACGCCCCGACAGACACAGGCTCACTCCTGAAACGCTTCCACCCTGCCAACGTCTTCCGCCAGATCGGCATATCACGTGCCCTCGCCGGCGACTCCTTGTTTGAAAAGGTCGAGGCCATATGCAAAGAAGGCGTGCCCTTGGAAGGTGAGGATCCGGCTGTTAACAGTGTTACTGGCTGATGTCTGTGGGGGAAATTTGGCTGATGTCTGTGGGGGAAATTTGGCTGATATCTGTGGGGGAGATTTGGCTGATGTTTGTGGGGGAAATTTGGCTGATGTCTGAGGGGGAAATTTGGCTGATATCTGTGGGGAATTTGGCTGATGTCTGTGCAGAAAATTTGGCTGATGTCTGCGGGGAAAATTGGCTTATGTCTGCAGGGAAAATTGGCTTATGTCTGTGGAGAAAATTTGGCGTATGTCTGCGTGGAAAATTTGGCGTATGTCTGTGGGGAAAATTTGGCGTATGTCTGTGGGGAAAATTTGGCGCATGTTTGTGAGGAAATTTGGCGTATGTCTGTGGGGAAATTTGGCTGATGTCTGCGGGGAAAATTTGGCTTATGTCTGTGGGAAAAAATTTGGCTGATGTCTGTGGGAAAAATTTGGCTTATGTCTGCGGGGAAAATTTGGCGTATGTCTGCGTGGAAAATTTGGCGTATGTCTGTGGGGAAAATTTGGCGTATGTTTGTGAGGAAAATTTGGCGTATGTCTGTGGGGAAAATTTGACTGATGTCTGTGGCCTGGTTGTGTGTGAGAACAGAGCACCTTTGGAATTCCCCTGGCCATCTGTTTCACGTTTGCTGTAGGTTGTAAGTCAGGGTTAAGCAGGAAATCGGCCAGTTTTCTTTGAATGATATTCAACCTTTTAACTACCTCTTGTCTTTATGAACCAAAATGAAACTAACTACCAAATTCATGTTCCAGAGGAACAGACAGTTTATGAGACCTGAGATGCTGTTCTGATAAAGGCTAATTCTGATAAAAAAACAACAAACAAACTTAGCGATGTTGAATGGTACTTAGTTGTGCATAAAAATCTAGTATGTAGTTTGCTCTGCATGCGTCTGTCTGTGTGTTGTTGATGGTTGTAACCGACTGTTGAGGTCAGTCTCCTTCACCCCCCTTCACTGGGCAGATCCAAATTCAGTCTGCACATCAACAGCAACTCCATATTTCTTAGTGATCTGGCCCACTGTCACTTAAGTTTTAAGTGATTTTGAATACAGAAACTACATACGCCCATTGTCTTAGCTGTTGTCAGTTCAGAGAAACCTGAATGGCTGAATCATCCGTAAATACGTCAAAGGGAATATCCTCTGTCACTGTCACCCATTGGGTTTATTGGTCACTTTCCATTCCAGGTAGGAAGAAAAATGTCTCTGTTTCTTCGTTGGTTGGTTCACTTGAATCAGAGTGCATCGCACATGGCAGCTGCAAGAGCAAGAGCAGATGGCTGATAGTGAATTGGTCAGAGCTGTCGGTATTGACAGGTTCACAGGGACTGTCACTGAACGGCTAGAATGGCACTTTTTGAAGGGTGGGGTGCTTGCTTGTACTGGCTGCATGACCAAACAATAATTGTGAGTAGGGGGCATAGAAGATGGTGTCCTTCTTATGCTGCGTCAGAACAGGCACCATTGAACACTGTTACTCAGCAGCTGGGCAGTGTCCCCTCTGGTGGGCTGCCTCATTACATCTTGATTCTGTTTGCACCTTGTGGACTGCTAGTGCTGGGGCTGTAATGGCACAAACTGATGTGGCTTAGCGTTTGGGAGCCAGAGGGAGTGATGTGACAGTGATACTACTGGGAGAACAAGAGATTGAATTAGCAGAACAAAACAAAAATGAACAAACTCAAAAACAAAACAAAAAAAGGCTTGTGTATGTTTCGCTGACCTGTCACAGTCGATTTCTTTTCTTCAGAATTTTGCCGAGGATAACTCCCTCGATGCTATAAGGTTTTTCACATGAGCCGACTGCGTGCTGGGCGCAGGGCATTGATTTATCATCTCATTTAACAGACCAGCACTGAGACTTACGTTCACAATCTGGTGAAATGCATCAGTATTCTCACATTTTTCTTTGTTTAATCTTTGCACAAGATGGCAAGGAAAACGTCAAGGACAAAGAGAACGTGGACCAGTCGTCGGAAACGGCGCAGACCAAGGGGGTGAAGAAGCTGGACACCAGCCTTCTGTCGGACGTCCCTGTTCTGCACATGGCCAGCGTGCGGCAGAAGCGTGAGCGGGCCAACCTGCTGCGCAACTTGGGGCCTTTCCGCCGGGCCCTGTGTGCACGTCGCGACCTGGAAATCCGGCGGCAGCTGTGTAAGGTGGACAAGGTGAGGATGACACTGTGTCTGTTTGGTTGGGTGTTGCCAGGTGTGGGAGAAAATGTTCAGATAGAAATGCTCAGGTGAATATACATTTTTTTCATAGATTGATAGATGGAGAGAGAGAGAGAGAGAGAGAGATTCTTAGAAATTGGTAGTTTCGTGTTTCTTTTTTTTCAGTTTTGGTTAACAGTGAAGTACTGTTGTCCAGAAAAACAGATGTGCTGATATTTTGGTCAATTAAGGGTGCCATCTCTGATGTTTTTGCTGAATATTTTGTCTATGGGTTTACGGTCACTTATTGTATGTTGAGGTGAGGAAACTGATGCAAAGGTCCATCAGGTTACAGCAAATGTCACTGAACACTCGCATGATTTACTGAGGCCATCAGATTGTGTAGCTGTAGAATTTCACTCAGCTCACAGCCAGTAATCTTCATTGTGACGATCGGTAATCAGTGAGAAAGTGCGATGCTCAGAAGTTGGCGTTTTGCTTTTCTTCCTCCACTTGTTCAGCTTAGTGACTGGCCCAAGGGAACTGTCGCCAACGAAGCTTGCTGTTGCTGACATTTCCACCAGCTCCTAGAAAATACATCAGGGCTTAAAATCCTCCTCGGATCCGAGAAATTCCTCGGGAAGCCAAAAAATTCCTCGGGAAAAAAAATCGATTTCCTCGGGGGAAAGAAACCCGATCTAAAACGCCCCAAACGCGTCCGCATTCGCATATGGTTCTGATTCGTATTCGGTTCAAAGTCGCAAACAGCCATTTCGCACCGGTAGCTTTAGGCGCCTAATCTATCAAGATGGCGACTGTGAGAATCATCGAACGTGGAGAGAAGTTTGACGAAAGCGGGATCAAAAACAAATGGAGGTGGGAGTGGACTTTAAAGTCCGTGAAAGTGAGGTCAGATCCCGATGAATTCGAGCGGATCGGTCAACATATTCGAAAGGTTGACGTGCCAGGCAGTGCAAGATGTGTACTGTGCACCACAGACATCGTCTACACTTTCCGCGGGATCGTCGCACTGAAAGAGCATCTTGTCACAAAGAGACACCGCGATCGCAGCTTTCCCCTGCAGACAAGGGGAAGGGAAAGAATATTTCTGCAGCTTGGCTGTGCTTGTCGTAAGAGGCGACAGAACCAGCCCCTCTCAGATTGCTTAGTTCCACATTCCAAACGTGAGTTTTGAATTTTGATAACTGTGTCTCCACCAATAACCATTTTGTTTTGTCTTGATAACCTGTTGGTCTTTTTTATGCTCTTTTCACATGAAATGTGTTGATATAAATATCATTTTAGATTTAGATGTTTAAGACCTTTGTCTTGTCTTGACAGTGGATTGAATATCTGTATGGATGTACCTTTCCTGCATTAAATCTTGCACTTTTTCTGTGCAATTTTTTTCCCAAAAATAGGGCTCAGAATGAGCCAGAGTGCACAGATTTTGTTCTAGATTTTCAAAATTTTCTGGGGGGCATGCCCCCAGACCCCCCTAGCAGGGCGTGCCTGCTTTGCAGGCACGCATTCGTGGCTTCGCCACTTCAGAAATTTTCCTCTGATTTTTGGATAGACCATTTTAAGCCCTGATACATGAACAGAAGTTTTAACCAGTTTATTCCCAACAGTTCCTGTGCATTCTGCACAAGTCAGTGCAGCCTATGCCAGGTACGCTGCCAGTGAGGTAGAATTCAGACAGTTAAACTGTCTTGGGCACAGGCTGGCGTGTCTTGCCTGTTTAGTTTGCTTCGGGTCTTTGATGACACAGTGAAGATCAACAGCAGTTTGCTCAGACTCCTTTCCTGTTGTGCACTGTGGAATGATGCAAAGTGTTGCCATCTCTCTGTCAACACTGAGCTGACGGAAATGGCTCAACAGCACTGTCAGGCTGACCCCAAAAGGCAGTGTGGATGACATCTCTGTGGGGATGCCGGGGGCTCTTTTAACTCATTGCCGCCTCGTCGATCACCTGGCCGACGACGGGTTGAGCACTTCGCACAGACACGTCGCCGGCCAGGTGATCGACAATCTACTTGAATTTTCGCATGCAGCTGTGCGGTCTAAGGGAAACAATCGTGGTATCTACAGAAAGCTGAGGATCTCCTCTATTAGGTGGTACTCTCCCTTGGTAAATTATCTCGCGTTTGATTCTACTTTTTTGCTCATATTATGGGATAGCTGGAGATAACTCTGGCTGCCCGTGTTCATCATGTTGTCGGCACCGACGCGTCAGCGAGTCGTAGCGAACAGAAACATCGTATTTCAAGAAGTAATGGAAAGAATAATGGAAGAACGATCAAATGAAAAACTGGAACTGTTTTCCGAACTTGTGGAACTTTTCCGAACTGTTTTCCGAACTTGCCGAATCGGACAGAGAGGATATGAGTGACGATGGTGAGTTGCACATACCAAATGATGATGAAATTTTCGCATTTTTCCTTCAAATATGTGACAGCGGCTCTCTGTTTGAGGTTTAGACCATGCACACAGCTGTGTGTGTGGAAGATACATTGTTTTTATGTGTTTGCTACACATTGTGTTGACTACAGTTATGATCATATTGATTTTTCATCCATACTTACGTGGAGAAAAAGTTTTTGCTGATAGCTGTTTGCCTACACTTTTCAAACCAGTGGCGAGTGAAGTGTGTACCGAACACAGGACTGTACTATTTTTTTTTCTAAAAGAACATGATTTGAAGTTTTCAAAAACATAATATTTATTGTTGTATTCGGTTTGGTTTTGTCTGTATATTTTTTTGTAAAAATACCGAAAATAGTGCGTCTCAGCATGTCACAGTTGTGGCAGAAAGTTACGTCTGCAATGAGTTAATGCAGATTGTATCCTTGCTTCTGGAAATTTTGTCTTTTTTTGTCATTCTTTGACCCTTTTTCTTTATTTCTTTTTTTATTTTAGGCCTGTATTTACAGCCTGTCTGCTTTCATGGCCCATGTCCCAGTCTGTTCGAGAAATTCTTGTTCCGTGTGTCTGGTAACAGATCATCCGTAACATGGCAGCTTTCTTGTGGCAGTCTGGCTGCCTGGCAGGGAACATGCAAAGCACATCCATGGAAAGCCAGTGTCTGACTTTATGGCTATTTGTGTGTCTTTTTGTTGTTGTACTGTTATAAAATAGATACCTTGTTCAGCGTAGAGAGGACGGGATGAAACTGAATGCAAGTGTCGCAATATCATCTCTCGATGAAGGGGATGTGATGTTCTGTCGCAGGTGTACGAGCAGCCCGCTGTCTTCCCCACCCATGTCATGGACACCGACCTGTGCAAGCTGAGCATGCAGTTGTTCCGGCAGGGCCGCGACTTTTGTGAACGCAAGGACTCGGAGTGTGACGGCAAGATGGAACTGGCCCTTTGAGCTGGGTCTGTGCACACGATCCCCTGGTGCTCGCCTGACCTTCCTGCCGCCTGGTCCCCTGGTCCTCCTGTGTTGGCCTGCTCCCACAGTGTCTGCGGTCGCCTTCCAGCGTTGTTGATGTGTTCGTGGATGTGCTTGCTTTGTGTGTGTGTGGTGGTTGGTTGGGGGGGAGTGTTGTCCCAAGCGGCAGTGTTGTTCAAGGCGGGTGGGTGTGTGGGGCTGGACTTTGTGGTGCATCTGCCTGTGCTGGCTGATAGTGAAGTGAGGCTTCAAGATTGTTTGTCAGTAAACCTTGTCATGAATATTTTTTGCCGAGCCTGTGTGACTTGACAGTCAATTGTCTTGAACTGAAAGAAAAACAAAAACAAAAAATCCAGTTTCCAGCCCCCACCTCACATAATTGTCTCCCTCCATAAAACCTCTGAAACTCGTTAAAACTCATTTGGAGTCACCATTTCCAGAACCTGAAGGTGATCACAAAGGAATGTGTGTATGTCTCAGTACATGTGTGAGGGAAGGATGCAGAGGGTGAGACCAGCGGCTTTCAACATGGATGAGCAGCTGGATGTTGTTCCACAACTTTGAAGCAGATGAGGAGGAGTTGCTGGGGCTTCGAAGAAAATACATTTCAGTAAACGCTCCAGGAAAGAAAATGAAGGAGAGAAAACCCAAACAAAGCAACCAAACCAACGGAACAAGTACTCTGGACCCAGAGATGACTGCAAGAAGACCGCTCTTACTGGAACCATCTTAGAGTGCCCTCATGCCTCCACCCCATCTGCATTTAATGACTGGAATTTTGCTTGCTTCCAAGAGCAACAGTGGTTGGTTAAGACAGCATCTTCATCATGGAGAGTTGAAATAGATATCGTGGGGTGGGGTGGGGGGTGGGGGGGGGGGTGTTAGAGGAGTGGAGGGGGGGAAGGTTTGGTGAGGGGCATAGACTTGCTTTTCAATTTTGTCAACACTTCATGATTTAGAGGTGAACAAGAGTTTTAAAGCACCTGTTTTTTTGGGTCGCACACCATTCATTTGAACAGAGAAAAAAAAGGAAAAAAACATGTAGTATAAATGAACATGGTGAATGTCAGGTTGTGTGAACACCTTGGAGTTTAACTGGTTATATCAGAGAGGTACATTCAGAATTGACATCCACACTCACCTCGGATGACCATCCAAGGACAGTGTGATGGAGGTGGGTGAGGGGTTGCGGAGGATGGAGAGTAGGAGGGGAGGGGGGGGGGGGGGTTCTTAAACTACGCCGACACCATCAGAACAACAGTACATGAAGAAAAGGGAGAAAGGATGTGTGTGTGTGTGGTGAATGTGAGAATGCCCATGTTCTTGCTGCAGAATGAGATCGTGTACACACATGTGTATGGATATTTGTGTGTGTGTGTGTGCGTGCGTGTGTGTGTGTGTGTGTGTGTGAGCGAGCTTATGAGGAAGGGGAGGAGGGGACAACAGAATGGGAGAGAATGGTGTTCATGTATATATTACACCTGCCGGCTCTTCCACTTCTTTCTGTAAGGTTTACTGATTCAGCCCTTCCATTCAAAACCACTGTTTCCTTTAAAAACATGAATGGTTCATCACACATCTTATGGTTTCCTCATCATGGCAGGTCGCATGATGAATGTGTCTTGGCCACATTGCCTATCTGCGTTGTTGATTTGCTGGTGTCTGATGTTGTTGTTCGCCTTGAAAGATTTGTGTGTCTGAAAAATACTGCAGCTTTAGAGGTGACCTTTACCTTAGTGAAGGAGCTGCGGAGGACGAGTGAGTGGCAGGGGAGGATGTTTCCTTTCAGATCTGTCCCACCGCTCCAGTGACTGACGTGTTCACCCCTGTAGGTTGGCAGCTATGCTGTACCCAACTTGAGTTAAAAAGAAAAATGTCTGGTTTGAAAGTTATAACGACTACCGGATTTACACAGGTCACTCAGCTAGGAATAGCACTTACTTGGAGCTTTCGACAGACCTCCGTCTGTCTTCTTCAGCTGTGGTGTGGCTACAGGGTGAACTGGTTTGAAAGTTGTTTAAAAAAAAAAAAAAGAGTAAATGTGATTCTTGATAGCTCCGCTCTGCTTGTTTTTGATATGTGAATCACCCTTCTTTCCTGTATAGGCCATCTGCTGTAACCAGATAGCCAGCAATGCACAAAGTGCTGCCTGTCGCAGACGACCCTCCGTAGTGTTTCCTGTTTGGCTTATTTGGGAAGCTTTGAGCGTTAAGACACGACATTTTAAGATAACAGTCGTTGCAGAAGTGGCCGCCATTGGCACTGTGTTTTGATTCAGCACTTTCAAACTTTCAAAACCATTTTCAGGTCAAGTCTGTTAGGAACTGACTTTGACCAGATGACAGCCCTAATTATGTATGCCTTCAGTTGATTTAAGTGTGATTGTGGCTGACAGGAATGGATGGCTTTCCACTGGACATGACTGTTGACAGTTTAGTACCCCATCAACCATCGGATTTAAATCCATGTCATGTTCAGTACAGACCAGGTAGAGTTGTCTTTCAGGTCAAAATGGAAATGTGTTAATTTTCCACCATCACTGCATTCCCATGCACTGAAGAAAAGGAGCATCCTCTATGAGTTTCCTGTAGGCTTTTGCTAACTGGGAACAGTGCGGTTGGCCGCAAGAGTTAGCAAAACCTGAGAGGCTTTCCAGGACGACATGATCATCGCTTGAGCAAGGTCATTTCCACGTGGAGGTTGACGGTTGCTTGTATCATTGTGATGGCCATCATCATCATCATCATCATCATCAGTATCGTCAGTGACTTCATCTGCCTTGTTGGTGCAGAAAGAGATGTGTTTGAATTGGGAACAGAGGGGCTTGTTCAGACCTGTTGTGTTGCGTTTCAGCCTCGGTGTTGACTTATGTGTTCAGAATCTTTGAACTACATTACGTTCAGCTGTGTGCCCACCTCCCAGTTCATCAGTGACCCCTTTTGTGGTTTGAATAAGGTGGTGACAGACATTCTTGGAAATTTGTGAGTTTGTTGTTGATATGTATGAACAGTTTTAAAAAGAATCTATTGTGTGTTGAAAATATCAGTTTTGATTAAATATGTCCAAGCATTTTGACATGATTTGAGAGTATGTTTTTGATGACGAAGGGAATGAAAGATTCATTGAGCTTTGACTTCAAAACTTGTTCTTTGTTTTGTTCCTGCTGTTCTTCCAAGCAGTGTGCGGTCTTTCTTTGCCAGGTTTCTTTTTACTGATCTGTGTGAGTGTGTGTGTGTGTGTGAAATTTGTAACTCATGATTCTGTTTAAATTTTAAACATTAGACTCGTTTGTCGCACAGACACAAACACATACACACAGAATTCTGTGTCTTGACACTCAGGCATCAGAATGTACATATTTTATTTACAAATAGTATCCATGACTAACACTAACTTGTGGCCTATCTTTGAGATCATTTTCCTAGTGGTTGAGAATAAGAAGAAAAGAAATGATGATCATGCAGTCAGCACTGGGATAACTGGATGTGGTTTTTGACTGAATCAAGCATTGTGGTTGGCAGCTTGAAGTAGCATTGCATTATCATGGTCTGGGTTTTAACCCCAGAGTAGTGTGTATTGAGACCCCACACCACCAGTCCTCTGGTGCAGTGTTATGTATATTTATGTATTGAAAACCCTCTTCAGGGATCTCCAGTTCTGGTGGAATGTTTATAAATACATTTTTAAAAAAAAACCTTCACCAAATCTCATTAGCGGTGTATTGTGTGAAACTACATTAAAAATCCCCTTCACCAAACTTCGTTAGCAGCGTTATGTGTATGAGTACATTAAGAACCCTCTTCACCTTTTTCTTTTTCTTTGCTGTCCCATCTGTAGTGCCACCTCAGTGGCATTGCACTCACTCTGCTCGTTCTAACATCTCCACCCCCATCCCTCCCTTCCACAGTTCGGCCCGGCCTGCCGCAGCCCGGGCACTGGCAATCCACAGGGAGCAGTCGATGTCAAGTCATCAAGAGGCAACCCACCGGAGGACACACTGCGTTTCTGCCAGGTCATTTCGGTGGTGTTCAGTGGCGCCTATTCTGATGCAACATTCGCAGGACACCACTTGCTAAGCCCCCTGCCGACAACAATAATTGCCGAGTCATGGATCTGGCATGAGTAAGCTGTCCCTCTAGGGGGCGCCACCACATCCGTCCAATGACAACCCCCATGAATTTTGCCTATACCGTTGACCACGATGGACTCAAACTAAAGCCAGAGACGTGGAAAGGGCATCGAAACTTGGAAGTCACCATAACAGCAGGGCATGGAGGGCCACAGAATTTGAAACTTTTTTTTTTTTAATGCTGATCGATGAGAATGAGGATGATGAAGATGCTCCGGATTTCCATTCTGGTCTGAGACGCTATGGCATGGCTGTACTCTAAGCTTACTTTCATAATATATCCTGGCGTCAACCAGGCCCAAGAGATACAGACACCTGCAGTGTTGGTCAGGAAAAGTGAGCAACACTCTCAGAGATGCATCCATTTAGTGGATGAAACTTGACTGTGTGGTCCCAGTCTTCCTAACTGAGCCTGTAGCAAACTCAACTCTGGGTAGGAGCCGGACGGGGCAGAAAAATCCCACATGACTCTCATGGGAATTGAACCCACGACCTTCCAGCCAGGAGTCCGCGACGCTGACTTCGCCATGGCAAGTGGTTCTCTTCAAGTTTTTGTGACAGTGAATTTTGTATGAAGACAAAGAGAACCCTCTTTGTTGATTGGTATATGTGTTTAATTTGAAGAACTGAGCTTCGGTGTGTGTTTGATCACAATGAGATCACATTTGTGTGTGAACATGATCAGACCACATTTCACAGAATCCCTCTATTTACAGTTGGTATGATCACAGCAAGAACCCACTTCATTGAACTCCAGCATGAACTTAATGTTTGTGAAATCGGTAAGAACACACTTTACTGAACACTAACAACAATGTGATAGATTAGATATGAATAAGATTAGAAACCCCATATTGAACCCAATCTTAGTGTAATATGTCTTAATGCTGCATTGCAGTAAGAACTCACTACACTGTACTCTGGCAAGAAAGCAATGTGGAAGAATACAAGAGTGTACTTGCAGAATGTTGGCCACTTAATGGTTTGAATGTTAACAGTAAGAACCCATTTCCCAGAACCCCAGAATGATGTGTGAGTACATTAAGAACCCACTTTACTGAACCCCAACAGCAGTGCAATATATGTGAACACAGTGAGAACCCACTGGCTCAGAACCCTAGTCACAACAGAACTTGTATGGATGAAATAGAACTTGTTCACTGAATCTGAGCAACATCATAGTATGTCTGAATACAAGAACTCACTTAGGAAATCCCATTAGCCATGTGATATGAATACAGGAAAACACACCTCACAAGACCCCAGTTAACATGACATGTTCATACAAACAGTAACTACACCCTAGTAACTCTCTGGAAATGTGTTTTGAACTGAACCAACACACACTAAAACCCTAGGGAAAACAATGACAAGCAGGAAAAGTACCATGAGTAACAAATGTGATGGAATTTCGAGCGTCACTTACTATAACAAGACATGAATGGGCGCTTGAAAACAACAAAGAAAACCACAAAAGATGTGCTGTCTGCTTACACAGTGAAAACACCCTTACTATCTTAACGAATGAGCAAAGTAAAAACAAACAACACAGATGCAACTGTTTAAAGCTTGGGACAGTTTCTGCAATGTTTTGTTTTGTCTCAGCTGTAGAAGTCCTCCAGATCGAAACGCACTGCTTCTATGTTATCATTTGTATGCTCAGTTCATTTGGCAGTTACCTTATTTTTATTCCCTCAACAGGATTTGTTTCTCTCTCTCTTTTTTTTTTTTTTCTTTTTCTGGTGGAAGAATCTATGTCTGTCGGGAAACAGTAATCCTAACATCATTCAGAGGCCGAAAAGACAATTGTTTTCACTGATTGTAACATGGTTCAGGTGTCATTTAAACCAGAAGAAAGACAACAATCTTTTGGCCCTAATGAGCTATGAGCAGTGAAAGGGGTTACATCATGGCACTGTTATTCCCAGCTGCCTGGCATTCTGCACCTCTCCAAGGCAAGTGTTTAGGCCCTCTGTCACGTGGTACCAAGGCGCATGAATATAATCCATAATCACCGGAATTCAGGAGTCATACATTTTCATGGGTCGTACATGTTCATCATGATGATGTTTGATTGCCGCATCAGGCCGAACTCAAAATGGATCACTATGAAGCTAGTACATTAGTAAGTAATTACCATTTCTACAGTGCTAGACATGGTTTTCTTGATGAGAAGGACTGTTTTGAAGAAGATAACAACCATCATGGCAGAGTTGGTGTGGTCCTTAATGGATTCGAAAAGTTTGGAAAAATTGAAGTTTCAAAGTCTGTAAAACGTACCTGGGTTTGTAAAACTTTGTAATATTTCTATCGTGTTCCCTCAAATTAAAACAAAACAAACAAAAAAAGTTTGGATCTTGCAAGTGAATTCAGTTAACAACATGGATTTAAAGGCTACGTACTGGAACTTCAAAGTTGTTTTGGAGATCCTAGGAAATGGGACCTACCAATTGTAGCATTATTCTGCTTGCACTGATCAAAGCAGATAGCCTCTAGTCTGAAAGAACATATAAGGTTATTAGCCTCTAGTCTGAAAGAACATATAAGGTTATACACAACGTGCCAAACTTTTTTTTGTTTTTTGTTTGTTTATTTCAAGCGCAACTTACAAGCATTCTTGAGTTTGGAAATTTAGTACAACTAAGACGTAAAAGTTCATAAAAGGTTTGTAAATTTTTCTTGTTCTGTAAATGTTTCTCATTCTCTTCTGAGAACGAACTCTGAGGGTTTTTGTTTGTTTGTTTTTGTTTTGTTTTAAGCTAAGAAGATGCTACACAACCACTCTCATCATTCTGAACATGACCGAGGAAAGAGAGCTGAAACCCATACAGCCCAAGCACCTATCACAGGGATTAAGAATGGATGGATGAATGAATGAATTACCAGGGGTGACCACACACATCAGGACAGCAGGGATTACAGAACAGATGCCTGGGAGCTGGCTGGACGGTACTTGAAGGGGAGGTCCAGAGCACCCAGCTTGTCGGAGTACACTTGGTCGAACATCTCGTTCTGCTCCACTGTGAAGTGTCTCATCCAGTCTCCCACCTCGCCTGACAGACAGAATGGAGTATGATTCCTCTCTGTTCGGCTCTATGACTGGCTGGCGGTCTGTCTGTCTGTCTGTCTCTCTCTTTCTCTCTCTGCGTCTGTCTTTCTGTCTGTCTCGCTCTGTTTGCCTATCTGTGTGTGCGTCTCTCTCTCTCTCTCTCTCTCTCTCTCTGTATCTCCGTCTCTCTCTTTGTCGTTCTCGTCCTGAGTGTGCTCTTTCTCCACATGTTTGTTTCTGTCTCTGTCTGTCGATCCGTCTGTCTGTCTGTCTGTCTGTCTGTCTGTCTCTCTCTCTCTCTCTCTCTCTCTCTCTCTCTCTCCTCTCTCTCTCTCTCTCTCTCTCTGTTGCTCTGTTTCTCTCTGTCTGCTTATCCATATCCCGTCTCTGTCTTTCTCGTCTTCATGTCTGTCTGCTTCTGTCTGTCTGTGACATCCACACACCAAAACCAACCAATCAACAGTTCATCCATCAACCCATAAATCCATCAGCCCACCAAAACAATTATCCATCCACCCATCCATTGATCCATCCACCCATCCATCCATCCACCCCTCCGTCCACTCATCATTCAAAGCAGCCCATCTATTCACCCGTCAATCCACCCACCCATCACTCCATCCACCCATTACTCCATTCACTAATCAATCCATCCACCTGCCACTCCATCCACCCATCAATCCATCCACCTGCCACTCCATCCACCCATCAATCCATTCACCCCATCACTCCATCCACCCATCAATCCATTCACCCATCACTCCATTCAACCCATCACCCCAATCCATCCCCATCACTCCATCCACCCATCACCCTCCATCCATCACCCATCAACCTCCATTCCCCCCATCAATCCAT
>CM031623.1:38713957-38726457 GCA_018398815.1 Conus ventricosus
AATTAAGTTTTCAATATGTGTTTTCCAGTTCAGCTTAGGAGTTAAAATACCCCCCAGGAACTTAAGTTTTTGTTTATATTCCAGAATCTGACCATCCAGCAAAAGCGAGGGTAGAGTCTTTGGGTTCTCACCATTGTTAAACAACATAAGACATGTTTTTTTTCCCCAGATAGTTTAATCCATTGTTCTTCATATATGAAGATAAGTTATCCAATTCCTTTTGGTACATCTTCTGTACAAAATTTATTGTTCTTTTATTGGAATGCTTCCTTAATGTACAATTAATCCAAATAGCAATATCATCTGCATATTGTACTACATGCATTGCTTTTGACATAGATTTGGGAAGATCATGGATTAGGATTGTGAACAACATGGGAGCAATAACTGATCCCTGAGGAATACCCATATCTACATTCCTAAAGGATGAATACGTTCCTCCAATCCGCGTACATATGCTTCTTTCTGTTAGGAAGCCTTTAATGTAATCAAACATTCTCCCTGAAACGCCAATATTTTTTAATTTGTACAATAGCCTTGCGTGCCATACGCAGTCAATAGGCTTTTTTAACGTCAAAAAATGTAGCCAAAGTACTTTTTCTACGGGAGAATTGCTTTTTAATGTGACTGGTCAGTTTTACTAAATGGTCTGTGGTACAACGACCTTTTCGAAAGCCCGCTTGCTGAACAGGAATCACACCACCTTTTTCACAGTAATATAACAATCGTTTTTGAATAATTTTTTCTAAAAGTTTACCGACATGAGATGTTAGAGCTATGGGTCTGTAACTATGCACAGATGTCCTCGGTTTACCATCCTTGAGTACTGGGACTACTACTGAACTTTTCCAGATTCTTGGAATAGTGCCATTAATCCAACATTTTTGGAATAAGGAATGCAGTAGTACTTTCCACGAAGAAGGTAAGTGTCTGATGAGTTGATAGGACACGCCATCAAGGCCAACAGCTGAATCATGTGAAGGGATAGAATCTAGTGCTTCTGATAGTTCTGATAACAGTAAAGGCGAGTTTAGAAAATGTTCGTTTTCTTGTGGAGGAGCCATGTATTCGTCTTTTTGTTCCTCATTGTTTCTGTGACGACTGTTTTCTGGCTGAAGATTTTTAGATTGACTACAAGCTGAAAATAAATCTGAAAAAGCTTCAGCTTTAATCCAAAGCAGTGGGGAAATCAGTTTTAACTTTACTGGGTATGACTGAGTTTTATAGCAATTTTTCATTTCTTTTACTTTTTTCCAAACTTTCAATAAATCTTTTGATTCTGATACCTCAGCTTCACAAAACTCAACCCAATACTTCTTTTTTGCTTGAGCAATAACTTTAGTACATTTATTCTTTTCTTGTTTCATGATTATAAAGTTTTCATCTGACTTATTTCTTATCCATGTTTTGTAGCTTTTTCGCTTTGAGTGTACAGCGAGTCTGCATTCTTCTGTCCACCATACGTTGCCTACATATTTTCCAATCTTTTTGTATTTATATTTTGGATAGTATTTTCAGCTGCTAGTAATACTACTTTTGAGAAATTTGCATAAAAAAGTATCTAGATCGTCATTCTCAATTGGTGATATATTTTGCGACACAAGAAAAGTTTGAAAGGCTTCCCAGTTGGCCAGTTTATAGTTAAATTTTGGAATTTTGCATTCAGAGATAGACGGTTCATCAAGTATGTTTTCATTAAAAAGTATTGTAATGGGAAGATGATCACTCCCTAAACAATCTTCTATGTGGACCAGCTATAGTTTACTGCTATGTTTGGGGAAACAAGTGATAGATCTATTGCACTCGACTTGTGAGTAACTACATCAGGAATTCTCGTAATTCTACCGTCGTTTAAACAAAATTAGATTCGAATCAACAATATTTTCAACAAATCTATTAGATGTCACTTTACTACAACTTGTATCCCAAAAGGGCGCATGAGCATTAAAGTCGCCCATGACAATCCACTTCCTCTTTGTAAAATCAGAATGTTTTAACCAATCTGTGTCACTCCCTTCAGGACCATTAGGATAGTACACAGACAGAACATTATAAACGGATTCCTTATTTACTTTGATGGCAGCACCTGTGGCAAACACATCTTGTTTATCTATAGGCACTGGTAGTGGGCTCATATTTGTAAACTCAAGGTCAAGTCTAATATAGATAGCTGTTTGTACCTTTTTATTTACCCCATTGATGCTGCAAAGAGGAGGATAGTAATAGTTCTTAAGTTTGGGAAGCTTTTTCTTTTCCACGTTCAATGATTGGAGCGCTAACACGCAATAGTTTTTCTCCAAAACATGACTCTCAAAAGATAACAGGTTAGTGGAAATAGATCTCGCGTTCCACTGAAACACTGTAAAATGGTTATTTGGATCTAACTCCATAGTAGACTGTATTTACAGGCATAACTGTAGTTATGCAGATTATTATCGTTCCTGGTATATTTAACACTCTTATTGTCATGCACGCATATTTAATCATAAATGTCATTGGTAATATCCGTGCGGAAGTAGGTGGGTGGTAATAACCAGGAATGTCAGGCAAATTGCTGCTGTTAACCTTAAGAAATTGGAATAATAAAACATAAACATTTTTAGTCATCAAATACTGATTTAAATACGAAGTATATCTAACAATAGAACCACAGTTCCATTGCAAAATGTTGTTTAGATATTTGAACATTTTCATGAAAATCTAACTAAACAAAGGTCTGTTTTAAAAGTTTAAACATCAAAAGTAAATCAAACATTAATTATGGAAGGTGGAAGGGGGGAGAGGGGAACACAGAGTCCAGCCGGTGATTACAGCACAGTCAGTAGAACCATGGGGCGGGAAAGGCGGAGGTAGAACCCTGGGCTGTGATGGTGAAGAGAGGGGGCTGATCTCCTCCGTGGCTTCTCCCAGAACAGGCGGTGCAGATGCCTCCCAAGGGTACTGGCCAGCACGCTCGTTCCTCTGGCTGTTGGATGGATCTCATCTGCAGTCAGGTGCCTGTAGTCTGTAGCATGCAGATTGTGGTAGCTTACAAAACTGATGTTTTTCTCAGACAAGAGTCTGGATTTTGTCAAGGCATTAAATAATTCTCTCTTTGTGTCAAGGGCTTCATTTCTCACTGGCGCAGCCTGACTCACTACTATTTTTGCTGTTGGAAATGATTCTCTGACCGTTTTTAATGCCCTTTTCCATGTTGATGCTGCATTTTGTTGGTTCTTTTGATTTGACATCTTTTATTCCAGCGTGGATAACAATGCAGTCTGGTTCTGGAAACAGATTTTCTTTGACGTCTTTAAGAACTGTACTGCATTGCTCGATGGCATGGAGCTTCCTTGTCGCCACCTGCAAACCGTAGGATCGTCCCAGTCGCTTTCCGTCCACTTTGTTCATGACAGAATCATGTAGAAATAAGAACTCGTGGTAAATCTTTAGAAGCCTGGGTCTTCTTGTGATCCCTTGTTTTCAAAGTTGCGTCATGATGTTGAATGACGTCATTCTTTGAAACATTTTTCTTTTTTTAACAGGGCTGGGTTTTTCTTTAGGTACCTTTACGCATTCGGCGTAGGTTAAATATTTTGCCATTGGTGAACAGATGGTAGCATCACCGTGGCCGCCGGCATCAGTCTGGCATCCAGAACTCGTGGTGGAAGGTGAGTTCTTTCTTTGATGCCGGCCTGTTGCTAGGTTTTCCTCTCGCCGTGCAGATCTTGCCGTCTCCGTCAGGTGACTTTCCAGACTGGCTACCGTGGCACTAAGGTTCTGAATGATTTGTTTCAGATTATTTATTTCTTTTAGTGCCTCCTGACAACAGCAGCCAGCATGAGATGTTGACATTTTCTTTTGGCCCATTTCTTTATCAATGGTACCGACAGACGACGGTTTATCATAAGCTGTTCGATTGACATCAGCAAGGCAGTTAGCTTGATCTTCTGAAGGCTCGACTGACGGTTTTCCAATATGGTTGATTGTGCATTCTTTTTACCTACCACTGTAGGTTTCCCACTTGACTTTGCACTCTTCGATCTCGTCATTTTGATGTTTTCCTTGCCACGTTAACACTTCTGGTGTCTCGTCGCCATCTTGATCGTGTGTGTGTGTGCGTGTGCGCGTGTGTGTGTGTGTGTGTGTGTGTGCGTGTGTGTATGCGCACGCGCGCGCTTGCGCGCGCCCGCGCACGCACACACAGCAGACAAAAACAAAAACAAAACACAAATCAACCCAACAGAGCTGTGTACATGTCTTACAAACTGACCATGTCCAGCCAGAAACATGTCCAGAAACTCTTGCCAGGACCCCGTGAACTGGCCGAAGGAGGAACTGCAGCGGTAGAAATGATAGTAGGACGTGCACACGTCTTTGGGGTTGCGGAAAAACACCACGATCTGAAACAACAAGCAAACAAAACAAACAAACAAATTGAGTAGATGCCAACAGAAACGCTGAGTGATGCGTGGAGAG
Organism: Conus ventricosus; assembly: GCA_018398815.1. Classification (NCBI taxonomy): domain Eukaryota; kingdom Metazoa; phylum Mollusca; class Gastropoda; order Neogastropoda; family Conidae; genus Conus; species Conus ventricosus. The sequence goes on from CM031623.1 coordinate 38,718,416, forward strand.
AGAGAGAGAGAGAGAGAGAGAGAAAGTCTCAAGATCGTGTATTCATGTTTAAGCCATTGCCCCTCATGAAGGGGTGCAAGCAATTACAATCATAAGAGCTCCACAAGAACTACGTACAGACACAACCTACATATATTCGGAAACTATCCTAATATGACATAAATAAGAGAGAGAGAGAGAGAGAGAGAGAGAGAGAGGTCGTCCTGTTTATTTGTGTTTACGTACGGGAATTTTCGTCACAGCAAAACTCTCAAAATGACTGTGTGCGTCGCCCGCGGTTACACACACGTACTCTTCGGTATCCAATTTAGGTCAGAGTCGATCTTTCCTGCGCATGAACACTCTCAATTGCACACTTTAAATGTGAGAACTTACTCTCATTAATCAGCGCCAACCACTGAGCAGACTGTCCACCACAAAGAGAGACCACGACCTTGGTCAAAGCGATCCGTTCTGGAACTGCGCTATTTGGGGCAGATTTTTTTCAATGTGCTCGCTTGTGGCTTGTGCTGCGTCACGTCACGTTTGATGATAGGGTTCAAACGTTCTGTAGCTGGCGGAATCACCAAGTTACATAGTAATTGCCCCCCCCCCCCCCCCCCCCACCCCACACACACACAAACACCTTGTCCCTCACACACACACACACACACACACACACATACACACACAAGGAAGAGGTAAGTTGTCGAAATGACCATTGTGTGTTCAAAGCCTTTTTTTTCTTTTCTTCACAAGAAAGAAACACACGCGGGGTGGGTGGGATGGGGGTGTTGAGGTGAGATGGAGGAGGGGGAAGAGGATTGGGGCTGGGCAGGGTGAGGGGGGGGGAGGGTTAGTAAAGGTGTTTTTTCTTGATTGTCATCGTCACATCGTTTGACCAGTGTTGTCAATCAATTGAACGATGAGGACGCAACACATACGGTCCTCCCTCCGCATGAACCGCACGTTCAGCATACTCAAATACCATACTCACCATAATCGAACTGAATTACTGTCTGTTTTTTTTTTTAAAGTAAAAACGTGTTTCTTGTATGCATACGCGTTCACTTAAACGTTTCTCTGGCACATTCAACTTTCCCAACTAATTCCACCGATCTGTCTCAGAATCTGACGAGCCATTAGTGTCCACGTCAACATTTTGGGACTTGATCAGGAACGTAAGATCCACGCGTGAAGTGCACCTGCACCCAACAGGTCCACGCGTGCAGTGCACATGCACCCAACAGGTCCATGTATGCAGTGCACATGCACCCAACAGGTCCATGCGTGCAGGTGTACCACGATTGGGCGCCCTTGTCCTGCACCGGAACAAAATGCAGATTACTGCTTTTCAGCCAGTAGTGTCTTTCATGTCCAGTGAGTCACCAGATCAATGTCCCTAGTGATCATCTCCATTGTGAGTGTTTCAGTGTAGGCCTACTGGAGACTTCTGGCTGAACTCGTCCTGATTGCTGAAATCAACGTAAAGGAATAATCCCCCCCCCCCCCCCCCCAAAAAAAAAAAAAAAAAAAAAAAATGTAGAAACAGTGTCGATTTGATGGGTTGGCATCTGGTCCTTAAAAAAAAGAACGAGGGAAAAAAAATGAATGGGGTCGGGAATGTGTGCGTGGTGTGGTGTGTGTGTGGGGGGGGGGGGGGGGGGGGGGGGGGGGGGGGGGGGGGGGGGGGGCAGGGTATGAAATTCTCTCTCTCTCTCTCTCTCTCTCTCTCCTCTCTCTCTGCTCACAAAAAGAAAAGAAACGGAGGGAAAAACCTTTCTCTCAAAGCACACACACACACACACACACACACATACACACACACACACACGCACGCACACACACACACACACACACACACACAGATAAAGATGATGTTGATAATGATGATGATAGATGATGAGATGATAATGATGATGATAAAACAAACGACATGAGGAGAGAGAGAGAGAGAGAGAGAGAGAGAGAGAGAGAGAGAGAGAGAGAGAGAGAGACCTTGCAGTGTTTTTTGTCGATCTCTGAGGGCATGAAGCGATACTGAGGTGAGTCTTGAAAAACTCGGGAGAGTCCATCTGTTGGCGAGGTCAAGGCGTCCTCACCGAGCACATTCGTCTTGAACTCCACAAAAGGGGACCGGAGATACACAGGGGTCAAGGCCCGCCTCAGCAAAGTTCCCGTCATGCATATCAGCCACAGTATCTCCTGCAGCCACGTTGTACCTGTTGTTTGCAGATTTTCTTTTTTTTAAACAGAAGTAACACAGACATGTATCTAACAGATAGCCAATCAAACAAGCAAAATGGACCAGCAAGTAAAAAGCGTGTAAATATTCGCCTGCACACACACACACACACACACACACACACACCCGCTGTCATTATCATCATCATTATCAACAGCAACATTACTAACATGATTATGGCATATCCATGCAGCTTTACACGCATTACAATAACTTTATTACAATACAAATAAAAGCCCGTCTCCGCACAGAAGGATTTCGGAGGTCCTCTCGTTTTATAAAATCTTAGCGTACAATTTGGATTAATCCGAGAAAAATTTTGAAATGAGGCTGGGAAAAAAGTAAACAGTGAATAACGAACAAGTAGGGTCACTCTTTTTCCCCATGATGAAATAATCACACCCCTATCACTCCAAACGAATACTGTGATACCAACTCGCCCAGCAGAAATGCCAACACCGTGCACACAGAGTACACAAGGCTAGTCTCCCTTGTTGTTCTGTGTGCTCTGTGTTGTCATAAAAACTGCTAGTAGGCGATTTGTTGGCGCAAGCAGCATTCCTTCGGAGTTATGGGCGTGTAACTATGTCACACTGGGAGCATGAGTTATCCTTCGTGTTCGTTATTTCCAGATTAGTCTGATTTTTTTTTAAAAGTCAAAGTGCTTTGTGTTTCCTTGCAGCGGTTTTTTTTTTCTTTTTTTTTTTCCCCTTTAGAATCTGCAACCGATGAAGTTTTCTGTGACGGAAAGAAAATCTTCCCCGCTAAACATGACCCTGAGATTTTTTTTAAAAAAACGGTTCTAATTTCTCATTCACTGAAACGAAGAAAAAAAAAAAAAAAAAGAAAAGAAAAGAAAAGAAAAGAAACAAAAAAACACACCCCCCCCCCCCAAAAAAAAAAAAAACCAAAAAAACAAACCCACCCCACAGTCTTGTTGAAACCTAATCACCCAGTTGAAATATAAACATCAATGGACATTTACGATAAAGTATGATATGAAATGTAGGATATCACACAGATAAAACATCTGCACATTCCTTACAGGTAAGTAGAAAAAATCGGACTCTCAATCACTGCTTACACATTGTCACATATCAGTGAGGAATCATTGAAAATCTAATCCAGAGAGGATTCAAGAAAACAGGCAAAAAAACCTTCAACCGCTTACATTTAGAAGAACATACATGTTGATATCTTTTCACCACAAATGCATTTGTGTGTGTGTGTGTGTGTGTGTGTGGTGTGTGTGTGTGTGAGGAGAGAGAGAGAGAGAGAGAGAGAGAGAGAGAGAGAGAGAGAGAGAGAGAGAGAGAGAGAGGAGTGCTGTGCGTGTTATGTGTGTGTGTGTGTGTGTGTGTGTGGTGAGAGAGAGAGAGAGAGAGAGAGAGAGAGAGAGAGAGAGAGAGAGGAGTGCTGTGCGTGTTATGTGTGTGTGTGTGTGTGTGTGTGTGTGTGTGTGTGTGTGGTTGCGCGCGAGGGCGCACGTACGCTTGTGTTGGGGGAGAGGGGAAGAGGGGGGAGAGGCTTCACGCACATGCGCACACACCCACATTATTTCTAGTCATTATCGCGAGATCGTAAATCTGGGGAATGTAATCAAAACGGCCAGGATGCGACCGGGTTGGGAAGGATGTGGGTGGGGTGAGAAGATGGGATGGCGGGATGTAAGAAAGAAAGAAAGAAAGAAAGAGAGAGAGGAGGTGAGTATAGGGGTTAGAGGTGGGGGTGAAAGAAAGGGGTGGGAGTGGAAGTGGGGGGGGGGGGGGGGGAGGGGAGGGGGGGGGGGTGGCAGGAGAAGAGGAAGAAAGGAAGAGGAAAACAGGCAGACTATTGGCCAACAGGGCTCGTGACGGGCCACACTGGTCACGGCAGTCTTCAGGAGAACAGGCAGACTATTGGGCCCACAGGGCTCGGGACGGGGCCACACTGGTCACGGCCCGTCTTCAGGAGAACAGGCAGACTATTGGCCTACAGGGCTCGGGACGGGCCACACTGGTCACGGCAGTCTTCAGCTGTAGGGGCGGCCGCCTGCAGTGACAATGGCAGTGACAATGGAACGACAATGACAATGGCAGTGACAATGGAAAGGGCAATGACAAAAGGCAGTGACAATGGAAACGGCAATGACAATGGCAGTGACAATGGAAATGGCAGTGACAATGGCAGTGACAATGAAAACGGCAATGACAATGGTAGTGACAATGGAAAGTGACAATGACAGTGGCAGTGGCAATGACAGTGACAATGAAAGTGACAATGACAATGGCAGTGACAATGAAAGTGACAATGACAATGGCATGACATGGAAGTGGCAATGACAATGGAGTGACAATGAAAGTGACAATGACAAGGCAGTGACAATGAAAATGGCAATGACAATGTCAGTGACAATGAAAATGAATGACAATGGCAGTGACATGAAAATGACAATGGCAACGACAATGAGAGTGACAATAACCATAAACAATGACCATGACAATGACAATGACAACAATGGCAATGACCATGACAATGACAACAATGACCATGACCATGACAATGACAACAAGGACAATGACCATGACAATGACAACAATGACCATGACCATGACAATGACAACAAGGACAATGACCATGACAGTGACAATGACAATCATTCTGTGTGTGTGTGTGTGTGTGTGTGTGTGTGCGTGTGTGTGTGTGTGACGGTAAAAGTATTGGCTTAGCCATTTTTCATACTTGCAGTGACTATTCCACGAAGCTATACTAAATGATGACAACGTATGCATCAAAGCATGAGTATACAAACAAACAAACAAACAAAAAACCAACCAAACAGACAGTCAATAACCACCACCACCAAGAAGCAAGTACGACATCAGTGAAATAAGCAAATGAAGAAAAAAAAACCTGATTGAATGTTCAACTATAAAAACTATACTGTTAGTTAGGCAGAATTATCTACCACTGCAGATATGAATGCTTATCTCCCCCTATCTCTTCAATCTAAGACATAAGAGCAAGCTTTGTTTAAAATGGAATATAACTATATATATATATATATATATACAAAAAACTAATAAATTCCAAGGAAATACTGAGCACCATTCCAACAACTTACAGAGCAGCTTGGTGTTGCAATGACTGCAAGAATATTCAATCATAAACAAAGCTTGCTCTTTATGTCTTAGATTGAAGAAATAGGGGGAGATAAGCATTCATATCTGCAGTGGTAGTTGATACTTGCCTAACTAACAGTATGTGCTCAAGTGGGTGGATGGGGAACAATAAAATAAATGCTTCTCAAAATGAGCCTTCAGCAAGCTTATAATCTCCAATAGGGAGGAAACTCACTAACACATAACTCCTGGTCATATACCGATATTTCGAAACCTGGTTGTTTCTCCTCAGTCAACGCGGAAAGTGGTAATTTGACTCCTCTGCCTTTTCGGTTATAAGAAGAATGCTATCCCAGAAAAGGCTGGTGTGCAATACTGTAGTATGTTTTGTTGAGTTTTCAAAAAACCAACCAAAGGTGCCACCTAAGAAGCAAAAGAAAATCAATGAAAGAACAAAACAAGCTACATTTTCTTGTGAAAAGTAGAAAATATAAAAGATAACCTCTTAAGACCAAGCGCTGAGGGCCAGTTCTTGGAATGAATCCGCAAGGGACTAAATTACAAAAAACTAATAAATTCCAAGGATAAGTACTGAGCACCATTCCAGCAACTTACAGAGCAGCTTGGTGTTGCAATGACTGCAAGAAATATTGAATTAATAAACAAAGCTTGCTCTTTTGTCTTAGATTGAAGAAATAGGGGGAGATAAGCATTCATACCGATATATGACCAGGAGTTATGTGTTAGTGAGCTTCCTTCCTATTGGAGATTATAAGCTTGCTGAAGGCTCATTTTGAGAAGCATTTATTTATTTTTCCCCATCCCCCCACTGAGCACATACGTTAGTTAGGCAGTATCAACTACCACTGCAGATATGAATGCTTATCTCCCCCTATTTCTTCAATCTAAGACATAAGAGCAAGCTTTGTTTATAATTGAACATAATATTAATAATATATATATATATATATATATAAATATATATAATAATATATATATATATAATACTGAACACCTCCGAAGTGACTCAGCAGCATTGCAGTGCTCTTCCGGTGGGTTGCCTCTTGACGACTTGACATTGACTACTCCCTGTGGATTGCCGATGCCGGGGCTGCAGCGGGCCGTGCCGGCTGTGGTTTGTGGACGGAAGGGGGGGGGGGGGGGTGGGGGTGGCTGGGGGGAGGGGGGGTTCGGAATGCTCGTCGTGAGTGCAATGCCACTGGGGTGGCACAGAAGATAGACAGAAAAAGAAAAAAAAAATCACGGGGAATGTCGTTGGTCGGAACATGGTGTGTGCTCCACTTGGCTCCGCGACCAAGCAATTATGGTTAGAGCGCTTAGTAGGTGGAGTCCTGCCTGCATTGGATCAAACACGGCACCGCTGAACAGCAGCGCAGTGTCTCCTCTGGTGGGTTGCCTCATGACGACTTTACATGACTGATCCCCGTGGATGGCCAAAGCCAGGGCGGCGGCAGGACCAGCTGGGGTATGGCTGTGGATGGGGGAGTCAGAGGGAGAGCATCGGGGTACTGCCCTAGAGTGGCCGACTGTCGAGCGTCATAACTCAAGCGCACTGGAGCGAGCGACTCGCCCATGTGGACGAGGGCTTTTGGCCTGTAGTACCACGTAGCCCGTGACGCATGGTTGAGATTACACGCAGGTTCTGCAAAGTACTGCGGTGCCTAAGTGCCCACAAGGTATTCTGGGCACACACAACACACACACACACACACCAACACAACACAACACACACACCACACACACACACACACACACACACACACAGCCAGACAATCTCACCTGCTTTGGGGTAGGTCACGATGAAGACGTCATCTTCTCGCACGGGAAACTTTCTTGACGTCATCCAGCACATTGGGCGGGGAGGACCCAAAGAAGAGAACGCCCTGGTAATGTGCTCCCCGGCATTTATGGAGAAACCGGTTTTCCATCCTCAGGATCACGGTTGCAAGTGAAATCACGGCTGGAATTAAAGATATTTATGGTCAAAAGAAATCTCCGCTACTCTGTCTGTCTGTCTGTCTGTCTGTCTGTCTGTCTGTCTCTCTCTCTCTCTCTCTCTCTCTCTCTCTCTCTCTCTCCTCTCCTCTCTCTCTCTTCCTACCCCCTCTCTCTATCTCTCTCTCTCTCTCTCTCTCTCTCTCTCTCTCCTCCACACACACACAACACAACACACCACACACACACACACACACAACACACACACACACACACACACACACACATTCGACGATTGACAGTAACGATTAATATGTTTATTTGCTCTGAATCTATACTAATCATTAGGTGTTTTGCGATCAGTGGTCCCAGTTTGTAAAATTGATACGCAAAATTCACTGGTTAATCCTAAGGATTCGTTGACCAAATTCAGTGGAGAAAACCCATGATGTTCTTTTTTTTTCTGGCAGTGAATTTGGCGAAATATATTGTTACGTTTTCATTTTCCCCATGAAACGTCATTAAGCTCAGAGAGAGAGAGAGAGAAGAGAGAGAGGAGGAGAGAGAGAGAGAGAGAGAGAGAGAGAGAGAGAGAGAGAGGAGAGTTACTAGACAGCGAAAATAACAGAACAAACGACAAAACTGTTCCTTTTACATCATAATTTTGATCTTTCCATTTGTTGTGGTCTAACAGGATATGCTCTCTCTCTCTCTCTTCTCTCTCCTCTTCTCTCATTCACTTTATATATAAACACTTTTTT
>CM031623.1:38731457-38739199 GCA_018398815.1 Conus ventricosus
AATCCAAGTTGGTTATTGGTTTTTTATCATGCTCTCTGTCAAAACTTGTTCAGTATAATAAAATCTGATAAGTTCTAAGATGTGAACGATTAATTAAACCAATTCAGTGCTGTACGATTGTTTCTATTCAGACTAATATTGATTTTTTTTGCTTGTTGTTATACCTTAATATCCTCACCATTGTGAGAATTACGACGTAACATTAAGACTTGTCAAAACGTCAAGATTTTTGCCAGCTAATTAGAATTCCTTTTAGAAGGACGTTGACACTAACGCCCACAACCCCATCCCTCTCCACATCATTTAAGACAGAAATTTCAAATATCACATTGTGAACGTGTCTCCTAATTTCATTTGTGGAAGAACTGTAATTTTGTAGAAGCATCTTTCAAAACCGTTTTTCTCTTCTGTGGAGGTATGTACTGTTTTTTCCCATAACGCGGTTTATTTCAATCTCTTTCCGAACCTATTGTCCACTGGCATAAGACATATATGTAAGGGCCTAGAGTTGAGTGCTTTTCAGAAGACTTTTGACGGCTAAAAAATTAAATGGGCTTATGAAATCAAATTTTTATTTCCCATTCTAAATATGTTCTAAGTTCCATTTGCTGAGTCAGGTTTTCTGAACTATTTAAATCATACAAGCCAGCATTATTGCTTCTACATTGCGCATGATTGCTCTAGATTAGGAAACTTTTTGTTGATCCGCCAACCTCTTTGCGTTTATAAATCACTCAACTTAAGTGTCCTCAACCAACAAAGCGCCTAACTCACACCAATCAGTTCAAAGTCCCGCAACGTCCTGAGAAGGTCTTTTTTTAATTCATATATTATACACCTCACAGGCGCAAATGTAAACTCCTTGATCTCCTGGACCAAACGCGAATTTTAGAACGCACTTATTATTTTATTTCCCAAAACAATGTGTAGGTTATCACATAACACAACTTTCACCGGTTTGTCTATGATTATTTTATATTAAAATGATCTGACCCTCCCACAAGCTAATCGTTTAAACAGTAAATTAGGGAATTTGTATGAATTTCCTAATCGAATATGCAGCTTTCCCTGACGGAAAGAGCTCTTAAAACAGTTGACCTTCCATCATATAAGTTTTCATCAGTGCTCAGCTCGTCCACATGAACATAAAGTAATGAATTATTGCAAGATCAAGCGGATTTTCTCCCCTCATAAGTAGTTTTTGTTTGGTGTAACTCTAAATCTATAATTGTCAGCTGCAAAGCCTAACAATTTTAGCTACTCTATATCAAAATTGTGTAACCTGCATCTCTTCAGGATTTGAATGTTAACATTGTTTTTTTAGATTTGCATTGATAAGTTTTGAGAGTAATGTTGAAGTTACTCATTGCTTCTTTTAGTGAGCAAAACCCCGTAATAGAACCATCAGGAATTTTAAACCTGGCTTTTTGCCCTGACTATGTCAACTTTTTAGAACCTTATTATAATCCTTGATTACACTTTATATTAAACCATACGACCAAGTTTAAAATATTTCATGAGTGCAACCATTCTGGTTCGCACTTGTTATACAATAGAATGTTCTAAAAACGAAGGACGGTCTGAGTTTTATTGATACAAACATTTCTTAAAACAAAATCAAAATGAGTAATCATTCAAATATAATGATGCAAAATATTCTGTTGGGCCACACTACAATCTTAAAACTATGACAACTGATACTCATGAAATGTCTGTGACTCCGACTGACACCTTTTCAAGTAAAGGTTAGTACTCCATTGAAGAGCTATCTTAACCCCCCATTTAAAAAAAGACATACATCGCGAAGTGTGGTATTAGTCATCCGATGGCAGTTGTTAAACCATAACCAGTTTAAACTTTGCTGTGTTTTTTGTGCATCAACTGGGTGTGGATGTTCGTATGCTGATCACTTAAAATCATCCTGATCCTTTGTGGAGGCAGTGTACCAGAATTTCATTTTTATTACAACCTTCAGACGTACTTCGACTGAACTGCAAGCTCCATTGCCAAATGACAAACCGTTTAATCCATTCCGCAACAGAATAGATATGAAAGGCTTTAGAAAGGACCTGTAACCGAAATTCAATAATTAAGGCCAAGACAGACTTAGACAAAATTGATCTTAATCATGGCTTAGGCACCCCTATTTTTGGGGGCTGCACAGAAAGTATAACATGACTGGAATCCCCCTTACACATCTTTCCTCTTCAGGCACGCTGTACACACCTCGGAACCATAGAGCACGAGCATAAAACAGCATGGACACCCATTTATCATAGACACTTCCAATGGGCCTAACTAAATGCAGGAAATAGAACGAATAAACGACTCTGTTTCGTACTTAACGTTTGGAGTGTTGCTAGGTTCCGCAAGCACAAACGAGATCGAACATAACTGATCCTTTCTAACTGGTTTTGATGCACAAAAACAATACTAAGGGCAAATTTAGAGGACGCCATTAATTCTACAGAATGATTTACCTTGTCAAGTATTAAAGGTACAAAAATGTTTTACACATTGCAAGATCGAAAGTAGAAACTGTGCTGTGGCACAGGTTATACATGCAGACATCTACTGACCTCTCAGGCTCCCGATCGGAACAATAAAAACTAAAATAAATGAAATCCCTTGTGGTCAGCACTAACAGAAGTTCGGAAAAAAAAACGAAATAATTCCTGAGCCATTAATATTGCATCAAGCCAGTAAAAAGACAAGATGACACCCCAATGAATAAGTCATCCAATCCTCAGGTCCAAAAGCCCAGAGACCGTTGATAACAAAAAACAAATAATGACCATGAATATGTAAAGACAGTACTTGTTTTGGATTTAACTGGCCTAGGATTACTGGTCTGTTATTTTACTAAAATTAACCCGACTATAAGAGAACTAATGTCCAAAGTGCTCGGCCATACAGCCAACACGTTGCTTGCAGTAGACAAAAGCCAGCTAACACACCCCCCTAATAATACCCGTGTAAGAGTCTATACATTACTGGCCTACATTTTTTTAATATAACCCGCAAGATGATCAGCTTGTTTTTTACCCCATGATTTACTCAGGGGCGAAGGAGAGTTGATGGTGGCGGAGGCAATACTAGCCCAGCACACCACCACCGCCAGTAATAGCCATCCCCAGGTACTTATTGCACATCCTAAGGCTAGTTATAACGCTTGCTAATGTGACTCCTTGCTCTCTAAACAGAGTTCGTATTCGTTCTGTCTTAGCGTTGTGTTATTCTTCATAAAAAATTCTTTCGATGTTTCTCTAATCTAGCTCACTGAGATCGTAATTGTTCTCGTGTTAGTAGACAGCACTTCAATTCTACTAAACTCAGTTCTTTTCTTCAAGTTCTTTAGTCTTAGGGTTATTCTTCTTTAAAGTAACTTCAGGCCCTAAGTTGGCGCAATAGCCCTCACGAGAGTTTCTTTTTCTCTTTTTATATCTCACCTAGTTCAGTCAGTTTTGCTGCAATGTTATTAATTCGCCTCAGAAGGTCTTAAAGTACGATTAAGGGCATAAAATTCTCATCATAGCAAATGAATAAACATCAATTGATTTTGGTACTGTTTCTTACTGAAGAAACTGGTTTCTGCTTCTATTACATTTATTATTACGCCAGAATGTATTGACTTAAATCTTGAAGTATCCCATGTTTTGTGTTTGTGTATCTGTCGGGAGTTTTTTGTGTATTTTTTGAAGTTTAAGACGCCACCTCCCATAATTTTGGTCAAACAAAAAAAAAAAAAAATGCCAAAGCGATGTTGATCTTCCACCCTAATTCTTATGTCTACTTGTATTCATGCTTACAAACTTTGAATGGACTCGTTTATTTGTAAGTCCGGAACAATGTTGTTCTCGGCCGGGCCCGCTTTTTTCACAAACAACATTGCTACACCATCTTTTAATTCATAATCAGTTGTTCTATAACTTCGGGAGGTTCCTAGCCCTAAACTTTTGGTAAAAAGAAACTGGCCGCACTTTCTTGTTAATTCACGTCGCAATGAGATCATGACATGGGCTCTGTCAAAGAGACATTTTCAACTCATGTCGTCCTCCAGGATCAGGAACATCATAAATCTTCAATGCCTGCCATGTTTTAAATACTTAACTTTTAATATTTTGTTTTATAAAAAAATGTCACAAACATAATGCTCGATTCTTGACCCGCATAGAAGACTGTAAGAGCCCTTTTGGCGTGAAGGAAATAAACCCAATACTTACAGATTCCAAATAATCCCGTCTACTATTGATGCGGATCAAATTCTATCAAATTCCTTACTGTCAAATTTTCCAGACCTAGGACAGATAACTGATTTGCCAGGCTCTGCTGCGCGTACTTACATTCAAAATAGAACTCGAATCATCAACAACACAAACAGGACAGTATGTGCAGCATCTGGACGGGCCAATCGATAAGAAATGTATTCCTATAAAACTTGAGGGACAAGAAAATTTTCTTTACATAATGCATGACATATGTTTTAACCTTTACTGATCTATTGGCTAACCGGGAACGAAAGGGCTGATCTTGCGTTTCAAGGAAACGCAAATGAAGAAGCACAAAAACATAGATAGGCGCCGCAGATTTAAAGACGGTAAAAAGTCAAGTAGGCGTAAATTTTGGCATAGGGAAATCGCTTTTCCATTCCCTTAATTTTGAGTTGTTAAAAAGCGCAAATGCGCCATTACTTCAAGGAGCTTAAAAGACAGAATGTCATATGAACTAACTTTTAATGAATACAAACGTGTTATCAGATACATCAGACACCGAAGCAAAGTACCGCTTCTGACCAGTCTCGTAGAGTTTGACGGTTGTTAGCAAACCCAAATTTAGCAAGCTGGATATGAGCAACAATATCAGACACAAATTTACAATATAATTACGAAAGAGTGATTCATCATACAAAGAACCCTATCCTAGAAGGCAGGGCAGACGCTATAAATGAATTTTAGTTTTATGTGCCACGCAAGATCGCTTAAAGGTATTTTATTGCTGTGGTGAAGATGAAGAAACCATTCAAAAGAGGAAGAGAAAAGTTTATTAATCTAAAATAATGGAACGAAAGTACAATGTTCGACGATTTGAGGGTAGTCCAACCAAATCTACCTAGCGGGCTATAAACCTTAAATCAGCATTTTGATGAAATAAGAAAACTGTTTGGAGTGGGAGTGTAAAAATCCTACAGTTGACCTTGTGTCGTAAAGATCTCCATCTTCACAGTGTTAGTGCTCGATCGATGATTATTTAACACCAAAATACGGTTAATGGATTACCTAAGGGTCAACAAGAGGATAATGACAGTTGCATGGAAGTGGGAGACCTGTTAAGACGGAATAAAACCAACAAAATGACAAAGAAAAAGATGCGATAAACCCTTAATGTAATTTGTTTTAATATAAGATGCGCATCTGAATATTCAAGATAACAGAGTTAAAAGATATACAATACTAAAATTATTTTTATTTTATAAAAAGCATGTCTGTTTCCAGTTAATATCCTAAGTGCCTACAGCGCCAGAGCGCCAAAAGAAGGGATAGAAGAAACCCTGACATGAAAAACCTTCAGATTAACAAACATTACGCAAATGCAAACAAAAAACTATAGCAAGACCTCTCAAAATACAGCAACAACCAAACTGAATTGTATGCTGCTGCCTTTTAATGCTGTTACATATGTTAATACAGGAGCATCGACTATTAGTGCTCTATCGGGTGGCTGGAACGAGTGAGGCCGCTTAGCAACAGGAGTAGGCAGCACCCGCACTAGTACCTCTGAGGTGGCTGTCTTTAGCTCTCGTCTGTGTTCATAGCTGTAAGTGCTGCTCAACAAAAAATTTAAAAAAGCTAAACTCCAAAAGCACAACAGCTATGGTTCAACAAATAACAGCTAAAACATAGTTCGGTTAAACTAACTAATAAAGTAAAGCGCTAAGTTGACTCAAACATCACGGGATGAAGATTTTAGTCGTTTAACAGGCCGATTTTGATGACTACAAAAGAACAAAAGTTTGATCGTCAAAAAAAGGCGAGGCAAGTTTTTCTCAACAGAACAGACAACCGAGCAAATAAAAAAGGAATGTTTAAAAAAAAAGTAAACGAGACAATAAACACTGTCTAAAAACAACTCACTTAACAACATCAAAGGGCGTTTATACTTTAGTTTATGAGTCTAAGCCAAAAAGACCGTTGATATTGATGTCGGATTAATTATTTATATTTTAATTTAAATAAATAATTTGAGTTATGAAAAGAAACTCAGCATGATAAGATAATATGAAGGTCCAGAACGAATTGTTAGAAGGAATCTTAAGGTAGAGCGTTTTGTCAAAAGCTTTAAACGATATTGATCTAGAAAGTCATTTGATCCACCAAACGAGCGGCCAGTGTAGTTCATGCTATTTCTCAAGTTCCAGTGTAAACCAACAATAGAACCCGCCAGTATAAATGTAAAGATTACTGAAAAAATCGACTATTATAACACAAAAAAGAAGAAAAACGAGAAGTCTGGGACCAACTCAACAACCAGGTATTCATTCTATAATGACTTAACACCTGGAAGGGGAGGCAGACCAACTGCTTTACACAGTTTGGATGTGGCCGCTGAAGAAGCCAAAATGAGAGGCTCTGGTTGTCAAGGGCGATTTCCTAGAGAAACAAAGATTTAAAACAGGCTAAGAAATGAGCCGAAAGTATGCAATGCTTACATTCCGCTACCTCCAGGCATTAGTTGTAATCAGCAAAAAAAGCAGTATTTAAACATAAAGAATACAGACAACCAAGGTTTTTATGGGTGTGTTCCGCAAGGTTGCAATCAACTCCGCAAAAACGCAGAGAGAGTGGTCTAACAATATGTCTTTACATCAAAGACGTTAACATTAGTGGAATAGTCCTTTCTGTTAGCGTGGTCAAATTGATCAGTTATTTGAAAGAGACAAAACAAACCAATAACTGTTAATATCTACACATGGGATGAGAACAAATCTACTGCTATTAGAGTGTCTAAAACCTAGCCCACGCAATTGCAAAACCAGACAAAAATCATGTTGACTTAACTACTGATGTAATCACCACAGGCTACCACATTAACACATTGATACGCACAATATGATAAACTAATAGCAGCATAGCTTTCAAAAAAGGGCACAAACAAGAATTACAGTAGACAAATGTTTAAAACAAGAATTCCATCCTGTACAAGCCGCGAGTGAACATAAAAACATTGTATCAGCCCAGAGAACTGTAATACAGAACTAAATTAACGGGCCGAGAGAAGGCAGTAAAGTTAGTTTTTAATAAACTGGGTTAAAAAACTGCAAATAGTCCATACGTAGTTTACGCAGACTTGATCGCTTATAGTACCTTAATGAAGGGCCGACACCTACAAAAACCCGAAAAACAGTTCTTAAAGAGTAATCATGAGTCATTTCATATGCTTTTGATTATTGTCATTTCGGATGGCGTCCCTTCGGAACCCAGAATTATATCGAGGACCAGATCCTGCAGAATACTTCTTAAAACGCCTGCAGCCATGCGTAAAAAACGCATGTTCTAATAATCTAAACTTATCTGAAATCATCAAGACGTCTGAAGACCAACAACAGTAAGACCTCATCACACATGTTTGATTTGCGGTTTTAGAACTAATGTCTAACATCGAGGAAGCCAAACCGACATAAAGACCAGATCACATTAGCGTGGAAAGTTCAGATGAGCAGGCACACAGTAAATGCAATCTTCAAC
>CM031623.1:38745197-38761841 GCA_018398815.1 Conus ventricosus
AGGGGGAAATTTCCCTACTGAGTGCACAGACAAACTCAACGCACAGCACCCATACACCCGCTGAGTGAATCCAGCCTGTGAGAGAGGATTGTGTGCTTCAGGCCCCATCTTGTGTCTCCCAGTACTGTGCCTGGGTGATGAGTCATATGAGACTAGCTTTGCGCACTCTATTTTTTGTTGTTGACCAGATGTATTTTCTGAGGAATGAGTCAGGCTACCTGAAGAAAAGTGATGGGCCACCTCAACTTTCCTGGTTGGTCCTCAGGCTGGCTTGCAGAATCTCAGCACAGTTATACATCAGCACTTCCAAAATAACTGATGTATGATGATAGAATGTCGACTGACCCCTCAACAGGCGATGATACAAGAATCAGAATTGACTGAGAAGCAGCTGATAAAGGGGTTGAAGAGAAAATGGATTTTATAAACACAAGTAAACCTAGAAGAACATTTTGAAAGGGGAAAGTAATCACACTTGTATGTCACATGTGCACACAAAGACAAAAGGGCATCGAGAGTTTGAAAACAAACAGAAGTGTGTAAGAACGAGCAATAACAAAAAAACTGGTTTGGCTGCAACTCCTGTCATCACCTCTCTGTACTCCCTCCCCCCCCCCCCCCCCAACCCCCCACATCATTCTTAGTCTTTCTTAGCTTTGTTTGTATAGTTGTATTCATTCACAACTTTCATACTTAATCTCGAAGCAAACACTGAAAGTGTTGTACTGTCAGTCATTTTGTTATTCCTTAAAGAAAATAAGTTCTGATGAGCATGCAGTTGGCCATGTCTTTTTCAAGGGAAGTATAACTTAGGAAGTTAGAATGCAGCATTATGAGATGGGGTTATTGATCACTGGTTATAATTTTTCAAAATCAGTTATTGTTTTTTTGTTTTTTTGTTTTGTTTTCTGTTTTCCTATCTTGTTCCTGTACCCCACCCTCATCTTACTCCCATTCTCCCCCCTTTTCTCTATTTTATCCTCCCAGCCTCTTGTCTGGCGTCACTCCCACATGACTCGTTCCAGCCTTTCTAAGCACAGTCACTGTCTTGTTTATTTGTGCCAACATATCCCCAGCATCGCAGCTGATAGGCAGCAATCAATGTGAAGTTGGGTCATGATGCAACTCACCAGAGATGATTTTGAACTTCTGTAACTCGTGTAAGTCAAAGTCACTTTGGTAGTGTTTAGTGCTGCCTGTTCAGACATAACTTGCAAAACAACATATGCTATACTCCCTATCGATGACAATGAATTAGTTTTTCACAGGCCCCCCTATGAGTGAGAGTTTGTGTCCAGAAGTTGCCATCATGTCCATCCAATGATAGTCCTCATGAACTCACTGATACTGATGACTTGGACACAAGATCTTCATGACATGGATGCAGAAAGGAAATCAAAACTGAGGTCACCATGAGAATTTGGCTGGAAAAGCCGAAGATTTTGTTTTTGTTTTTGTGTTTAAAGATGTGTGAGAATAATATAATGACACCGATGAGTTCCAGTCTGGCCAGAGACTAAATGGCAAGGCTGCCTATTATGTTTTCTTATATAACCATCCCAAACGTCAACCATGCTAAAAGCTTCAGTGACTGTGTTGGTGAAAAAACAACAACAACTGAGCAACACTGAGAGATGCATCCCTGAAGTGAAATGTGACTGGATGGTTCTGGTCTTCCTGATTGAGCCCCTAGCATGCTCAGTGCCGGGAAGGAGGGGGCATGGGGCTGAAAAATCCCTCAAATGAATGGTTCAGGGGAATTCTCACCCCTGACTTCCAAGCCACAAGTCTGCAGCACTAGTCACTGAACCATCATGACCAGGAGATCTGGTTAATGATATGACAAACAGGAACTGGAACTGACAGAATGCTATGACTCTGATCCCAATAACACTCACAGGAAGTACTGCCATAAGTTTTCTGTGATGAAAGGGAAGAAGACGCAAGCCCAGAAAACCTGCGACTGAAACTGAAGGGAAGCCAGACAGAGAGAGGCGGCGACAAGCGGCGTGACAGCGACAGCGAATCCCGTGACCCCCTGCCCGCTCCTCCAGCCACGCCCGCCGAGAGAAGGACCCTGAAGGTGGGGAGCGAGCGGACAGACCCTCCCGCCGCGACAAGGAGACCAAAATCAGGTCGCAGGTGGTGGTGAAGAAATCAGAGAATCAGGACAGTGACGACAGCGGTGACGACAGCGAGAGCAACTGGTTTAACTGTAAGTGATAGCAGCATGGGTGGTAATGGTAGTGGTAGTGATGCTGAAAATGGGAACCCTAAAAGATTGAAGTACAGCAGTGCCAGCAGTAATCAAGAAGCATGATAAGGAGTATGATAATAGATAATTGTTGATTGTATGTGAAACTGTTATGTTGCATTTTTTAAAATTAACCCGAAGAGTGCCTTTAAGCCGTCATGTGACGCCGAAGTAAAAATGCTTTCCCAGTGCCTATGGGCCGTCCACTGACGTCGTGCATTTTCTTGAATTTTCATTCATTACTATTTCTATCAACGGACTCAAATAGAGTGTGCGTAGAAAGCCTTATATGTCTGTAGTCTTAAAATAATATGTAAATGACCACACGTGAGGGGAAAGCCCATTTATTCTCATCACCGACTGGATGACCAGCCAGCACTTCGTCTCGCTTGCAAAGATGGCGGCGCAACCTTCGACAAGCGCAGCGACCAAATCAACGTATTTACACAGCTGAGCAGGCTCTGCTGATGATTTTTGACAAACACAATAATCTTTTATTCAACGACTCACTCGAGCATGAAGGTGAGATGATGATAGTGGTGGAATTGCCGACCATATTCGTCAGTTATTGAGTAGGGCTGTGTGACCTCAGTGTGTGTTCAGCTGACTGCGTCAAACGAGCTAGCCTAGTGTGTACTCTGCACTGTGTGCCAGTGGCCAGTGATGTGAAAAGCAGCGCGAGAGGGGAGCGTGGCCTGCTGGCGGCGTGACATGGGGAAGACGGAAAGGTAGGGGAAGATGAGGGGTGAAAGAGAGGGTTGAAGTCCAGCAAGGGGGCGTGGTGGGGAGGGGGGGGGGGGGGGGGGGGCGTGGTCGTGGACTGACCAGTCTGCATAGAGTGTGAGCGTCTTGATAGACTTCTAAACTGTTTTACTTTCATTTACAGGTGTAGTGTGACAATACAAACTTTATTTTCAACTTTTTTGCTTTGTGTTCTTGTTTGGATGTGAAGATGTAGTGGTAAATACATATGTTTTTGATCGTGCAAAAAAATCTATCCAAATCTAAATGCCTAAATACTTTTTTATTATCAAAATTAAAACAAAAGAAGCCCAGATTCAAAATCTTCATTCAATTTCCTTCAAAAATTATATAGATTTCATTTTTATATCTTTTGTAGTTTTTGAGCTAGAATTTTTTGTTAATTATTACCCCCAAATCATTAGATTTCCCTGGCACTGGGAAAGCCTTTGTTTGTACTATTTTTAGGCAGTGAACGGGTTTTAAGCATTACAACATTTTATTATGGTAGACGTTAATTTTAAGATGCAACAAAAAAGAACAAATGATCTGAAGTGAATTCTAAAAAATGAGTTGTAAATGCACAGGGCAAATTAATTTCATTTCAGCGATGACTGTACAATAACAGTGGAAAGATTAAACATTACGTTACATTTATAGAAGTAAGCACTCATGCACACACTCATCATTTGCATGCACTTGCTTACATATGCATGCAAACAAGACGTGTGCACTCACACACAGGCACCAGCCCTGATGTGGCCCTTTGCGGTCGGCTGGGCTATAAGCAACATTATCTTGCACACAGGCACACACACAGGCACACACACACACACACACACACACACACACACACACACACACATGCACGCGCAGTAATACATGCATACACACACATGTCCCACACACACACACACACTTGCTCACACATACACAGACACACACCACACACACTCTTACACACAAGTACGCACGAACACGCACCATGCACACGCAAACACACACACACACAACACACACACACACCCCACACACACCACAACACAGACACACACACACACACACACACACACACACACACATGCGCATGCATGCACACACACACGCACACACACACACACACACACACACACACACACACACACACACTACAAACACACACACAGACAGTGACCCAAAGTAATGACTGACCTGCCACGATGATGACGACGATGATGATGGTCGGCCTCTGTCTCCACACAGCCCTGGACTACAGGAGCTGGAGCTGGAACAGAAGCGACAACAACTGCAGCGGGAGCTGAGCCAACTGGCAGAGGAGGAAGTGGAGAACATCACCATACAGAAAAAGGTCAGTCATTGCGCCTTGTTGTCATGCCTCTCCTCCTCAGGGTCCCCGCGCTCCCTGCTGGTGCTGTCATCTTCCAGGAGAGGTTTAGAAGGCGGCTTTACATGGTGTGCAGAATGCCCAACTCTTCTGCTTGGCCCCCACCCTGGAAAAAAAAAAAAATTCCCAATGCGCTCTTGAAGCACTTATTGGAAAGAAATGTCATGGAAGGGAATAGAAAAAGAAAAGAAAAAAAAAAGAAAGTGTTATGATGTAATTTACATGAGTTCTACTCATCAGCTTTGAACTGCATGAGAACAGCTCAACAGGTACATTCCTTTGTTTCACTCATTACGATTGTTTGGGTTGATTTTGTTTTTTTGGGTTTTTTTTTTTTTTTTTTGTGAGTGTACTTCCTTGTAGTTGCTGTACTGGCATGTAAGATGTGACAGTGAATCTCCACTTCCTCCATTTCTCACTGTCCTCGTTTCTCCCCCCAGTTCCTTCCTCCCCATCCCTCCTGGTTGAATACGACACCGGCCTTCCAACCCCAGCCTGCCTTCCAACCCCAGCCTGCCGTCCAACCCCGGCCGGCCTTCCAACCCGGCCGGCCTTCCAACCCCGGCCGGCCTTCCATCCCCGGCCGGTCGTCCACCCCCAGCCGGCCATCCAACTCCAACCAACCCAGCAAGCGGCCGTCCAACCGGGTCAGCGACTCCAGGCCCAGAATGTCCTCCAGGAACTGCAGCAGCTGGCCCAGCAAGTGCAGCAGCTGCAGAATCGCATGCAGTCAATTGCTGGATCGGTTACTGGACTTGAGCCGGCTCAACAACAGCAGCCAACCTTACAAGTCGAGCCGGTGTCGTATATAATACTGTCGCTCATAAAATCGTGTCGCAGCGACAGTATTTCCGGGAAATACTGCATTTTATGGACAGCTACAATATTCTATGGGACATTTTTCGTGAAAAGTTGTCGCGCGACATTTTTTTCCAGCAATTATTGTTGCTACAACAATATTTCACGTGAAATGCTATCGCTGCGATACAATTCCACGGCGACAGTATTATATACGACACCGGCGCAGCCAGTCCCGCGACCGGTCCAGCAGTTGGTAGCAGTCCCCTCTTGTTCCGGACTTTCTCTAGCCCCCTCAACATCCCTTTCCTCCCTAGCCCCGGCTTCTGCGGACTCTGCCTTATTTATTAGGAATGACCCTGCGCTATATAATGAGGTAAGATTAGAACAAGAAAAGGAACTAGATCAAATGAAGGACATTTTAGCCAATAGACTCCTATTTAAGGCAATAGCGGGGATGTACAAAAAAATTAGTCATATTTAGAAGTAGTTTCCCTAGTAGGTACCGTAGTAGCCACAAGCTTTGTATTGGGTCCGTTATTGTAATCCAAAAAGTCAACAATCTCTAATAGGAAGATCCCGTCTTTGGCATTATAGGTATTTGTGGACATTTTATTGTCGGACCTGCGGGTTGTCGTCGAAGCGGTGTGGAGTCTGTGGAAAGACTGTTTTAGCGGGCGCATCGACTTTCTTGGCCTAGTGTGTGTGTGTGTGTGTGTGTGTGTGTGTGTGTGTGTGTGTGTGTGTTTGGGGGGGAGGAGGGAGAAGGGGGGTTACCAGCGTTTGCGCACAGACTATGGATTGCCACACGAGCACGTTATCTTGACTGTGCTAATGCAGACACTTAAAATTACTCTGTGAAATATATTATTATTATTACTATTACTATTATTATTATTATTATTATTATTATTATTATTATTTTAAGGCAATCGTGGTCTAATTAACTATATATTTCAGTTTTGGTGCATCTCAATAATTTATACTGAAGAAAGAGTGTGAATTATTATGTGCTTATGCATTGTACCAGAGAACAGGAAAACACCGATTCTGGCTCACCCGGTCTCACCCGGGCTCACCCGGTCTCAACCGGGCGACTCCAGAATCGGTGTTTTCCTGTTCTCTGACAAGTAAGACTTCAATAACCAAAAAAATAACGATTATCTACAAACTTTTCAGAGAGTAACGTAGGGAAAGCAGCAGTGGCTGAACACATCCCATAGAGTAACGTAGGGGAAAAACAGCAGTCACTGAACGCACCCCATACACAAACGGTGTAGCAGGTAATTGCTAATTGTCGACCTGCCAAAGGAATCCACACTATCGGAATACTGCAAAGACCCGCCATTAGGTTGACACCTGATCACTTAATTTGTGCTGTTGGGCCTTATGACTTGGCAGGTGCAATAAGGATTCCCGCCTGAGGCAAAACAAATCTAGACATGTTTCTTACATTCACCAACCATAAGCCAAGATTTAATCATGTGATAGTAAAAAGACGTCACATCCGCCCCAGCACTGTTGTTGTCGTTGACAACCGGCCTTAGCTGTTTGTCATTCTTCTTGGTGGCGTTGTGGCGTCAAGACGTGTGTAATTTTCAGTGAGAAAGTGCTTGACTTTTGTTAGCCTCAGTTTTGGGTTGGTGATTACATAGTGTAGCATTTTGATCATGACAGAACAAAGAGAGTGGAGTATTTCTCAGTTGACAATACTTCAAGAACATCTTGAGTACCATTCTCAATTTCTTCATGTTTTGGATGAACTTAGAACAGCAGGCCCATCTACAAGTGAGAAAACTACCTAAACTTCCTTCACAACCCAAACGAAAACTCACCGCCTTGTATGGAGGAAAAGCAAAGAAATCCAAAACAACAAGGAATCCAAATGAACTACACGAGTATTTACAGTCCAAAATTGTTGATGTGCAGAAGAAAGTCAGAAAAGAAGTGTTCTTTTTCAATCTGGAAGAAATTACATCATCGCAAAGTGCTGTTCAAAAGCTGATTGAAGGATATAGACAACTAGCAAGACAAGAAGCAACCACAATGGCTTTTAACCTGCAATACGGGGGACTTTTAGAAGTTGCTTTCAAGTTTTTGAGGTGGAACAAAAGAAAGGGACTCACAGTAAAACGTGGGATGAATGGCTGAAGGAAAATGTTGGAATTAGCCCTTCATATGCACGGAGACTGAGAGAGATAGCCCGTTTGTTGCAACCATACATATCCAAATTCAGCACAGTTGGGCTGTCTTTCTATGAAATCTTCCGCCTTAAAAAGGAGCTCCATGCAATGTTTGAGAGCAGCGAGGAGATTCGGAACTACTGGGCTGAGAAAATACCCGTATCAATGGTTCCCGACAATGCACAGCAATCATCGCAAGAGTAGAACCAGCGAAGCATAGCAATACTTGTCATTGCTTGTAAACACTGAAGTAGGTCGCGCAACTGCCTGTAGCGCTCAAATAGGTCAACCTGTATTGGAACACTGCTGATTCACTGGCATTCTTGTTGCTGCCCCATGACTTTGTATATAGTGAAATGACATTTTGCTGTTGTGTTTGCCTGTTTAGACATGCTGTGCTTCACTGCCTGTCTTCACTGCTTCAACGTCCTGCTTCAACTTTTTTGGCTGCTTTTTCAAGCGGCCACAGAGTGTACTTTATTCAACTGTCTTGTTTATTAAATCAAGCTTTTGATAAATGCACTTGGTGGCTGCTTTGAATAATCTTCAGTTGACAGAGAGACCGACAGCCGTCTTGAATTTACGGCGCTCAAGCGCCAACCATAAAAACCCTTTCCCATTCTCCATGCAAGCACCTCCCTATCTTGTGTGTGTGTGTGTGTGCGTGCGATCGTGCTTGTTAATATGCTGTTATTGTTGTTGTTGTCGCTGCTGTCATTGTTGTTTTACTGATAATAACTATATCATATTCTGGACATCTGTTTCTTATAAATAATCAAAGGTGCGCGCCCCACTCCACTCCCACCCTACCCTGCTTGCCCCCCACCCCACGCATGCACACACTCAAGTTACTTCTAAGTTCTTAACTGAAGTTACCCCAAGTCACTTCTAAGTCATCCTTAAGTCATCCACAAGTTCTTACTCAAGTCATCCTCAAGTCACTTCTAAGTTTTTACTCAAGTTGTCCTCAAGTCATCCTTAACCTTCATTGTCCTGTGTTTCGTATGACAGAATTCGCCCAGACTACTAAGTTTATATTGGAATTTGCTGCCCGAATTGGGGGTACTGACTTAAAAAATTGTAAAAAATAAACTAATGGATAAAAAGACTTCAAATTTTCAGCAAAAATCTATGGAAAGCTGAACTTTGGTTTGCACTTGTTATTTTGGGGGGATGTGAAAATATTTTCATGGCTCAACACTCACACACCTGATTTTACCTGGAAAACACACCTACGTCAGTGAAATAGGTGACAGACAGGCAATACAACACCCATCAACTTTATAACACCTACCTTTTTGGTGGCAAGTGGTCAGGTTCACCATCTGAAAAGAACTGATGGGTGTTGTGAGGTGTTAGTAGTTACACAGGTAGCTAGGAATATACGCGAAATTTTTGTGACGCTTTTAAGTCACATAGCAGTTACATAGCAGGAAAAAAATAAAATAAAAAAAATAAGAAGTCAAAATCATACCATATTTACTGAAAATGTATTGGAGTGCATGCTTGTTGATCTGCATGAGTTAGTTTGTGTTGTGAGAAAAATAATTCCTATGGCTGATAATATTTCTAACTATATACAGGTGTTAGTAGGAAGGAAGAGAGGCAGGCATCACAACACAAAACAACACTCAAATATTTTTGTTGTACTCACCATATGGTTCCAGAGTAATGAATTATATAATCCAAATGTGATCACACACAAACAACACAGTCACTGGAAATGTTCTTGCTTTTGATCACTTTTGTCACACACAGATCACCGACATGAAATTTTCTTTCCGTTGTGCACTTTTCTTACATGCACAAATTCCAGTACTTTTGTATGTGGCACTTTCAATATTTAGTCAACCCAAAAACAGTCTGTACAAACAAAAATGACAAAGTCCAGTCCTTGATTTAGTCAAGTATCAGGTGTACTGCTAGGAATGAGTGTGTAGGAACCTACTCACTGCTGGTGAAAAGAAAAAAAAGCAGCCACGATCCTTGCACAAAGCCACCTTACACATCACACACTCATGTGTTGACTGGATGGCATTGCCTGCTGGGTTTTCCTGCCTTCCTTCTTGCAACAGACACAGTCCTTCTTGCCTCTGGCAGACTGGATTTTGGAAGGAGTGTGTTTGTGCTTGTCTGGATTGCCCATGAACGAGGGGAAACGGCCGATCCGTTTTCGACCCTTGAAACCATTCACCATGCCCATGACAATCTCAGTGTAAAAAATCCACATGCAGTTTCAGTGGGGCATCTGCAGAGTTTTTGTAGATTACAAAGGCATTTACTGCAGCAGTGTCCAGGCAGAAGAAGAACACATATTTCCACCACTTCATGAATTTCTGCTTGGAACAATAATATGATCGCAATTGATCATGCTTGTCAACACCGTTGTAGTTCTTGGTGTAATCAGCAACAGCCAGGGGCCTAGAATACCTGCTTTTTCAACACCCCCTGCACCTTTTCTGACAAGCTCTCCATCGGTTCCATCATGGACAGAAGTAAGAAGGGTGACCTTACGACGGTCAAACCAAGCAACAGCCTGAAGCTTGCCCTTCAAATCACCATAAGCCAATCTCACGAAACCAGCGCTTTGTGTCCCCAGACTTTTTGACACATTTTGCTGGCTTCATATCCTGTGGCAGACCCTTCCTGTTATTTCGCACAGTCCCACATGCCAAGGTTTTCTTCTGAAACAGATACTGAATGAGGGGGACTGACGTGAAATAATTATCAAAGTAGATGGTGTGCCACTTGAAATAATGGGGTTCTGACAAGTGTTTGACAACACGATCCCCTAGGGCATCACCTGTCCCAGCAGGCACATCATTGGTCTTCCAGTATATACTGAATAATTCAGCATATAAAAAGAATCGGCATCACACAAAGCCCACACCTTGAGGCCCCACTTCGTTGGTTTTGCAGGCAAGTACTGCAGAAAACCACAACGACCCTTGAACTTGATCATTGCCTCATCTACTGTGATGTTTTGCCCCGGTAGAAACTGCATAGCAAAACATTCTTGTGTCATGGAAATGAGAGGTCTGACTTTGAACAGGGGGTCATACCCAGCCTGACCTCTGGGAACAAACTGAGTGGTATCAGCGAGGTGAAAATACTGGTTCAGCTGTTCAAACCTGTCTTCGACATGACACTTGACACCCAAAAGGGTTGAAGAAAGGAGAAGAATCTTTCCAATAAAAATCACGATGAGGAACAGGGGCCATGTTCATAACATGAGAAGACCAACAAAAGCTCTGATTTCATCCACAGTGGTGGCTCAAACTTATCCTCAGGAAGACCAGCAGCCAGAGTGTTTGTCTTGCATACAGGTTGGTTTCCCTGGCCATGAGATGGAATGCGTCCAAAGGAAAAACAAGTGAAAAAATAATCAAAAGGTGTTCGAAGATTCACTTGTGGACGTGGGGGCCCCTGTATGCATCAAACACACGAACTTCAGTCCGAAAGTCGTCGTTTGACCACTGCGATGACTGTGCACATCCACCGACATCAGTAGCACCTGCGTCACCTGCGTCGCCTATGTCCGAGTCCGAGTCACTGTCACTACTCGCATTCACTCCTTCTGCAACTTCATAGTCACTGTCGCTGTCTGCAGAGTCGAGATCAATGTCCGATTCATTCCAGTCGTTATTATCGGTCGGCAACACATTCATATTGAACATTTGGTCCACAGTCAAGCTCATGTCACTAACACTGTCAGAGTGCGACATTTTGCTCGTAGTCGGAAGTCGATGGGATGACCAAAATAATCGATAAAAAATCAAAACAGCCACGAACCGCTCTTGCAAATGGCGCCGAGAAAGGTGTGAAAGGCCCGGATAACGACCGGTTTGTCTTATTACTGTAGTCAACCCAAATACGGAAGGCACACCGAGACAATCACCCTACTGACGAACGGGGGGTATAGGGCGGATCAGGAGCCTGAGGGGTCGGGCGGAATAGGGCGGAACGGGGGTAGAAAGGTTAAGTCATCCACAAGTTCTTACTTAAGTCATCCTTAAGTCACCCCAAGTCACTTCTAAGTTCTTACTCAAGTCGTCCCCAAGTCATCCTCAAGTTCTTACCAAGTTAACCTAAGATCATAACTAAGTCCATCCTCTAAGTACAACCAAGTTCTTATTTAAGTTATCTTATAATTATCAAAAAAACAAGACAATCTATGTTTTAATCTTAAATAGTAAATGTCTAATATAGTACACACACGCCTCAAAAAACGCGTCATCGTTGAGGATGTCTTGCTCAGTGTATTGGTGTGAAATCGGTCAGCATAGATCTTAATGAAGTTCTTACATCCTAAGCAACCGCATTGATTACAATTCTGGTCTATGGAAATGTCTTTTATAGACTCCATGTCTTTATTTATTGACTTCATCATTTTAAACAAATAATAATCCGCCATGATCTATTTTTATTAAAAAAATTTTAAAATATTATTGCATCTGAAATGGATCAAAATGATCTTTTGTTGTTGGCGTTCCTGGCGTGCTGTTGTGTTCGTCTTTTGTATTTAGTGGTTGAGATTGTTTGGACTTTGGTTCTTGGTGTTGCTGTTTATATATTTTTATAACCGTAATAACCGCCCCCAACAGCAGCAAGGGCGCCAAAAATGGCAACAGTTTTAAGTTCAATATTCCATGAAGGCTTTGGTGCCCTTGAATCAACTTGTTCTGGTGTTTTTATAGCCGGCATTGAAACAACTGTTGGCGGCGTTATGTTTTCATTATGAGTTATATTCTGTGATTGTAACATTAATTTTTTTGTTTGTTCCACTCAGCTAATTTTTTTCCTGCCGCAATGCGTCCAGGATGAGGTGTTTTAGTGACCACTTTCACCTGATTCAGTGTTTTCTGATTCTGCTGATTTTCTGGCTCGGGCATTTTGAAGGGAAATAAAATCTATATGATTAAAAGTAATTAATCCCATGATTAATGGCGATAAACAATGTTCCAAATCTGTAATACAGATCACACCCTAGAGACTCTAATGACTTAGTTAAAACTGGATCCTGCGTTAAATCATACATAAAGTCTTGTTTAGAATCAATGGGAGCAAATCTACTGACTAGTTTAGTGTACAAACTAAGAACCGTTTGCCCTACACTTTTTACCATTCTTGATCCAAGTTGCGCTTCACACCTGTTATGATACTTTAAAATGTCTTGCGGCGACATCTGTTGAATCTGTTTCTATGCTGAATTCATTTCCGAGGAACTGTTTTGTTTTTCCACATGCTGCCAAAGAATACAGTCTTTCTTTTTTGGCATAATAGCTTGCTCATCAACCTGGTCATTTGTAATCATAAGTTCAGGAAGGTTTAATAGATCATCGGTGTTCATGTTTTTATTAATTATAATTATTTTATTTTTTAAAAATGAGCACCGAAAAACTGTTACTAACCTTGTATACCATTCTGCTGTTATTGGAGGCCTAAGTGTAGGATACACAATGCTTGGTAAAAGCTTGTTAAAAATAAAACCAGCAGATCTTGGCAAGCTAGGCTTTGAGGATTCAGCAAAGCTAATTGCTGTTATAGCAGCTTCATTTGCTACGAAAGATTTTCTAGTTAAGCAAGGAATAATTCCTGACAGTATCAATATGTAAATTAAAAAAAATAACATTTATAAAAATGGCTTCACTCGTAATGATGAAGGTGGCGCTGTGGTGAATGCGCTTGCTTTTAGCGGAAGTAATTACGCGTTTAGTAAACTGCGGGATGACGGCGAGAGAAAAAGACATAACAAAGCTGTGAGCAACTAGCCGCAGCGCAAGATCACTATGAAAAGCAGAGAATTGAGCAGTTAGATTTTATTAATAACACACTGAAAAAACAGGGGCATGCAGCTTACACATTTAAAGATGTTGACCAGGCAATAAAAGAATATTATCTTGTAACAGGCAAACCAATTGAGACATGCCCCCACCAAAATTCAGTGACTTTTATCAACCATCAGAAAAACAAAAGATGCAAGAAATCGCGTTTATTGTCGTTGGTATGACTGTCGTGTATTTTTGTTGCACATAATATTGGCTGAATAAAAATGAACAAAATCTATTATTCACCAAAAGGATATTGGAAGGGAATCACGGCAATTAAAAAGCTAAGCCAAGCAGCGGGTGTCAGTGAACAAACAGCGAAGGAATGGTTATCTAAACAAGCGATTTGGCAAATTTATTTACCGGCGCCTAGACGAATACAGAGACCACACTTTGTGAATACAACTCCAAACGACACCCATCAAATGGACCTTTTATATTTACCCTCTGATACGATTAGACGAAAAAGATTTAAGTACGCACTCACAGTCATTGACATAGCTTCAAGATACAAAGATGCAGAACCATTAACACAAAAGAGTGCTTCTGCTGTTGCTGTTGCCATACAACTGATATACCAACGAGGCCCACTAACTTACCCTCGCATGATTCAAGTCGATGATGGGAAAGAATTTAAAGGCCAAGTGAATCAATTATTGTTAAAACATAGAGTTACCATTAAAAGAGGCATTCCAGGAGTTCACAGATCACAGGCTTTAGTTGAAAACTTTAACAAACAGTTAGCTGAAAGACTTTTTTTTCCTACCAGTATCACAGAGAGCTTATTGACAATTCTCGCAACACAGAATGGGTTAGAAGATTGCCCTCAGTTTTGCGTGCAATGAATAATGAAGAATTTAAAGGCTAAAACCAGTACAAGCAATCAAAAACAAACAATAAATGTTGTTGAAGGAGAGGCTTTCTCCGGCAAACATTACCGTTTGGTTTAAAAGTAAGGTACCTTTATTTACCGGGGGAAGCAGAAGGGGACACTCGCATTAGGGCAACCGATCCAGTTTGGAGTGTTGATCCATATGAAATAAAAAGAATTGTAAAGATGAATCCGCCCGTGTATTATTTACGAGAAACTGACAACAACAAAACAACCAGCTCCTCAAAGATCTTTTGTGAAGGAAGAACTGCAGATAATCCCACCAGACACAGTTCCGCTTTAATTAATTTTACGTAAATATATTTGAGTTTAAAATGGAAGCTCAGAAAAAAGAAACCTACATGAAACTAAAATGGAAGCATAGAATGGCAAAGGAAGAGGCCTGGAAATTAATGGGAGAATTATTTCGATATAATGACGGCATTAGAGAAGTATTTAAGACGAATGATTTATCTTATGCTAGAACGGCCAGAACCCAGAGCCCCAAATTTTGATTTTCAAGTATGGGATAAAGAATATCTTGAAATGATAAAAAAAATTCGAACACATTTAGCAAACATAAATAATACTTTGGGTGAACTGGATTGTGTTATGTCTGCGCTCATGGTAAAAGTTGTGGAAACATATAAACTCCCTGATGAAGATATATATTTAATAAAGGCCTTCGGTTCTCCAATGCCCGATTGCATATGAAAACTCTGGATTAACAAACACACGTTTTGTGTTTGTTCTATCTAATGACTTCTTTGTTACAACCATTGTGTTGATCTCATGTAGATTAGATCGTAGTTTTACGCTGTCATGATGAAAAGTCTTATTGTCAAACAATGCTTCTTTGTAGTTGTCATGTGATATGTTTGATTGCACAACGCTGCGAGATATTCCCTTTGCTTTCTTAATGGTTTTCTCTTGGCTTGAAATACTGTACATTTTTGACCTTAACCCCACATACTCCTTGATCACCTTTCCAGATAATTCATCCTTCATCTTTCCTAAAACCTTCTTATTAGTAATTGAATGCAAAGGCGAATCTTCAGGGTAATCGGATGTGTCGTACCATCCTGCATGTCCTTTAGCCACTTTGATTTCCATGTCTTTATAGATGTCTTCAGTAGGGATATCTATAACAAAACTATCTGTATCTGTGTAAAGTACTCTGGACTCTGGATACAGGGGTTTAAAGTAGTCATAAAGAAATTCTAACATCAAAAGCTTTGATAATTCTAAAACATAAACCCAATAAATACAGGCTTGTCCAATTTGACTTTCTTTTTTTTCATCATTATGCCAAAAAGGTGATCATGAAATCTTCTAAAGTCCTGATAATTTGGTTTTGAAGTCAGCTTAATTGCTTCGTTTTCTCTGGTGACTAATCTAACATCTTTGCGCTTGTGCGGATTCTCCATAGTCTTTCCGAAACAACTGTTTGTTCATCAACTTGAAAAAGTCTTTTTCTGAAGCATCTGTGGATTTAGTCTGAGATCGGTGTTCTTCATTATTATGGTTTCATGAACTGTTCTTGATCAAAAGCAATTATGCGATGAACTGCTCTCAACTTCAAACCATGTCTTAAATAAAATTGTAGAAGTCTGTAATGACAGACATAATTTTTTTTTGCCTCGAAGATTAGGCACAAGTTTAGGCGGCTCTCTTGGATTCATCTTTAGACTTTCTGCTGCTAATGGATAGTCATTATGTAGGTCATGGAGTTCATGAGGATATTCTAAATCAACTTCTAGAATGTATCCACGCTGTTGACCCGGCGTCAAACTGCCCAACCACTTTAATGCCTTTTGAATATTTTTCGGATTGTCTTCTATGTACATTTTAAAGTTACGTAATGGAAGTGATTGCGCCATTGCCCATCCATACAGATTGTTTGCATCTAAATACATGAGATAGTTAGACCTTTTACTCGGATCATAGTCGCCCAAGTATTTGTTGTTTGCTTTACAGTAATGATGCGACGCCATACTAATTCCTCCACGCAATCCGTTTTCAATCATCTGAATCATTGGTAGGTCAGACAATAAATCAATCTGTACTCCAGTAAACTTTAAGAAAGCATCCCAACTCATCCCCGGGCGCAGAAATGTAATGCGTGGGATCCAGGCTATAATGTTTCATACAGGTCTTCCTATAATTTTCAAAGACGTCCGCCAACAAACATACATCAGCCATCAAGTAGGAGTCATGATAGTCTCCCATCGTTTTACAATCTAACTTCTGCCACGCTTCTTGAGCATGCTGGTAATCTGAATCACTGATGTCCTTTCCTCTGAGACTAGAAAAGAACCGCCTTTAGATGGAAGTGTGTCTTCGTCAAACCTTCCCCAACTGTTCATGTATTCGTAAGGGTAAACGCCCTTTCTAACGAGTGTTGGGTCAAAATATTCTTCCGTTATTGGGCCAGGACTTTAAGGACATAGCCAGTGACTCTAACGAACCCATCATGTGCTGCATAGAGTCATAAAAGACATGTTATTTAAAGTGAAACACATGTACTTTTCTGATGACTGTGCAATGCATGTTATCCTGAAAGCGCGTTACTGCTTTCATTATAA
>CM031623.1:38766941-38769441 GCA_018398815.1 Conus ventricosus
CAGGCTGTTGGTGGAGTGATGTAATATGAACTGTCAGGCTGTCGGTGGAGTGACGTAATATGAACTGCCAGGCTGTCGATGGAGTGACGTAATATGAACTGCCAGGCTGTCGATGGGGTGACGTAATATGAACTGCCAGGCTGTCGATGGAGTGACGTAATATGAACTGCCAGGCTGGGTCGGTGGAGTGACGTAATATGAACTGCCAGGTGTGTCGGTGGAGTGACGTAATATGAACTGCCAGGCTGTTGGTGGAGTGACGTAATATGAACTGTCAGGCTGTTGGTGGAGTGATGTAATATGAACTGTCAGGCTGTCGGTGGAGTGACGTAATATGAACTGCCAGGCTGTCGGTGGAGTGACGTAATATGAACTGCCAGGCTGTCGATGGAGTGACGTAATATGAACTGCCAGACTGGATCGGTGGTGTGACGTAATATGAACTGCCAGGCTGGTCGGTGGTGTAACGTAATATGAACTGCCAGGCTGGGTCGGTGGAGTGACGTAATATGAACTGCCAGGTTTGGTCGGTGGAGTGACGTAATATGAACTGCCAGGCTGTCGTTGGAGTGACGTAATATGAACTGCCAGGCTGTTGGTGGACTGACGTAATATGAACTGTCAGGCTGTCGTGGAGTGGCGTGATATGAACTGTCAGGCTGTCGGTGGAGTGACGTAATATGAACTGTCAGGCTGTCGGTGGAGTGGCGTGATATGAACTGTCAGGCTGTCGGTGGAGTGATGTAATATGAACTGTCAGGCTGTCGGTGGAGTGACGTAATATGAACTGCCAGGCTGTCGGTGGAGTGACGTAATATGAACTGCCAGACTGGATCGGTGGTGTGACGTAATATGAACTGCCAGGCTGGGTCGGTGGTGTAACGTAATATGAACTGCCAGGCTGGGTCGGTGGAGTGACGTAATATGAACTGCCAGGTTTGGTCGGTGGAGTGACGTAATATGAACTGCCACGCTGTCGGTGGAGTGACGTAATATGAACTGCAAGGCTGTTGGTGGACTGACGTAATATGAACTGTCAGGCTGTCGGTGGAGTGACGTAATATGAACTGTCAGGCTGTCGGTGGAGTGGCGTGATATGAACTGTCAGGCTGTCGGTGGAGTGACGTAATATGAACTGCCAGACTGTCGGTGGAGTGACGTGATATGAACTGTCAGGCTGTCGGTGGAGTGACGTAATATGAACTGCCAGGCTGTCGATGGAGTGACGTAATATGAACTGTCAGGCTGTCGGTGGAGTGACGTCATATGAACTGTCATGCTGTCGCACCGAGTTAACGCTACATGTGTATTCGGATTTTGGTTTTCTTTTCTGTTTGTTGGATTTCGCCACGCGCTCAAGTGAAGTGTTGATGTGTAGGCTGGAGTTGTTTGTGTGTGTGTGTGTGTGTGTGTGTGTGTGTGTGTGTGTGTGTGTGTGTGTGTGTGTGTGTAAATGAGTTATGTGCATGTGACTCTAAGTTTGTAAATGTGTAGCTCTGTGTCTGCGAGGTAGAAATTGACAGGGTTGCGGGGCAGTTGGTAATAAACTTTTGTGTGTGTGTGTGTGTGTGTGTGTGTGTGTGTGTGTGTGTGTGTGTGTGTGTACACGTGTGCGTGTGTGTGTGCGTGTGTGTGTGTGCGTGTGTGCGTGTGTGTGTGTGCGTGTGTGTGTGTGTGTGCGTGTCTGTGTGTGTGTGCGTGTGTGCGTGTGTGTGTGTGCGTGTGTGTGTGTGCGTGTGTGTGTGTGGTGTGTGTGTGTGTGTGTGTGTGTGTGTGTGTGTGTGTGTGTGTGTGTGTATCTAAGCGCACGCATCTACACTGTTTGGATGGATACATGCGTATTGATCAGTGTTATGTACATGGGTGTGAATGTATGTAAAAATGCGGGAGAAAAAAAAATGGTCATAAAAAATCTGAAATCCAAATCAAATCCACATCTAGCTGTGTAACAAATCAACTGAAAATATTCATTTCCGATGACGTCTTATCGTGTCCGATGAATTGTATTGATTTTGTCAATGTTTGTTTTTTTTCTTAAACGGACAGGGTTGTTTCTAGGGTCAGTGTGTCTAAGTGACTTCATGTTGAAGTGTTCAGAGGCAATCGTCACTGTGTGTCGTAGTTCACGCTGTTCGCCTGCCAGTGGACGTAACAGTTTGAAAAGAAGCATTGTCTTGGAAGGGACGCCAGTTTGGTTTATTGCAGGGCATTTTGGTTTTTGCTGGGCGTTTTGGTTTTTGCTGGGCAGGGCACGAGTTAGCGAGCAAGGTTCGTGCCTGCTTTGTTGGATGCCGTTTCCTTTTCTCTTCATTCCTCTTTTCTTTGATCATTATCTTTATCTCTAAGGGGATGGGGGACGGGAAGGGGGGGGGGGTAGAGGAGGGACGGTTGTAAGTCGGTACATGTGTACTTGCAAGTGCCAAGGTACATAAAAGAGGTAGGAGAGAGAGTGCCAAAGTGGGGTGGGGGGGAGAAGGGGGAGAAACTGAGAGGGAGAGGT
>CM031623.1:38781941-38784441 GCA_018398815.1 Conus ventricosus
CACGCACGCACTCTACGTGTCATGCTATCGTTTATCCGTCTGGAAGGTTTAAGTTGGATGAATTTTTTGTTTTCCCTAAGTACCAGAAAAGAAAAAAAAACCGAACACCTCACCGTGTTATCAAAAGATAGGGCTGTACCCCCCATTCCTACCTTTTTCTTTCTTTCTTTCTTTCTTTCTTTTTTCTTTTTCCTTTTTTTTTTTTTTTGCAACAGGGTGGTAAACTGGTAATAGCTTTTGCAGACTTCAGACACAAAAGAATAAAATGACTGACGTCATACTTATCGAAACGTAGATCAGTGGAGAGTTACTTCCCATTCGCAGGAGTGGCAAGAGAAAGTCACCACCCCCCTGGGAAAGGAAGAGTTGAAAATTTTCCTGAACCCCTTGTTTGCTTTTCTTTCTTCTTCTTCTCCTTTCTTCCCCTCCCTTCTTTTTTCCCTTCTTTTTCCTTCTCCTTTTCTTTTTCCTTTTTTTCCTTCTTTTTCCTTCTTTTCCCCCTCCCCCCCTTTTTTCTTTTTCCTTTTCCTTTTTCCCTTCCTTTTCCCCCCTTCCTTCTTCTTTCTTTCTTCTTCTTTTTCTTCTTCTTTTTTTTCCTTTCTTCTTTTTTTCCCTTTTTTCCTTTCTTCCTTCTCCTTTTTCTTCTTTTTTTCCTTTTTCCTTTTTCCCCCTTTTCCTTTTCCTTTTTCCCCATCTTCCCCCTTTCCCCCTCCTTTTTCCTTCTCCTTCTTTTTTTCCTTCTTCTCCCCCTTTCCTTTCTTTCTTTCTTCTTTTTTCCTTTTTCCTTTTTCCTTTTTCCTTTTTTTATTTTTTCCCCTTCCCCCTTCTTCTTCTTCTTTCTTCTTCTTTTTTGCTTTTTATGTTGAAAAATTCGAAAAATTTTTTAAAACCATTAAATTGGTGACCTTTGGCGTGGGGTGGGGGGACCCCCCCCCCCCCCTCCCCACTTCTCTCTCTCTCTCTCCCCTTCTCTCTTCTCCTCTCCACCCTCCTCCCCCTCTCTCTTCTCTCCCCTTTTCCCCTCCCCCTCTCCTTTTCTCTCTGGGGTTTGGGAAGGGGGAAAACCCATTTTCGATCCCAAAAAACCTTACTTTTTTTGCCCCACCTCCCTGAAATTCCCAAAGAGGGGGAAAGGCCTAAAATGTGTGGGGTTTTGTGTGTGTGTGTGTGTGTGTGTGGTGTTTTTGGGGTGTTTTGTGTGTTGAGTGTGTGTGTGTGGAAGAGAGAAAAGAGAGAGGGGGTGTTTTGTTGTTGGTGGGGGGTGTGGGGTGTGTGTGTGTGTGTGGGGGGGGGGTGTGGTTTTGGTTTTGGGGTGGGTTTTTGTTTTGTGTGTGTTTTCGTTTTCCTTGTTCGTGTTTTGCTTTTTGTCAGCCCCCGCCGGGTTTTTTCCTGTGTGTGTCCCCGCTTTCTCTCTCTCTCTTTTCCTCTCTCCTCTCTACCTCCCCCAATTCCTCTCTCTCTCTCCCCCTCTCCCCCTTTTCCCCTCCCCCCCCCCCCCCTCTCTCCCCTTCTCGCCCCCCCCCCCCTCCCTCCGCTCTCTCTCTCTTCTTTGGGGCGTGTGTACGCCCCGGGGGCGCGAAACACGTTTTTAAAAAAAAAAAAAAAAAAAACCGAAACCCCCAAGAAAAAAACTTTTGGAAGTTAAAGCGCTGAAACGGCTAGAGGGGTGGACGGGCGATGCGGGCCCGCCAGACAGGAAAATGGTCAGGTGCCCCCTGACGCCTTCCAATTCCACAAGACAAGTGGGGCAGACATCTAACATCTTTCCTGCTGTAAAGGCAGTGCCTTGAATGACGGGTTGTCGGGGCCCAGTGTTATCACTCGTCCTCTCTGTCTTTGTCTCTGTCTGTCTGGCTGCCTGTTTGTCTGTCTGGCTGGCTGGCTGGCTGGCTGGCTGTCTCTCTCTCTCTCTTCTCTCTCTCTCTCTCTCTCTCTCTCTCTCTTCTCTCTCTCTGTCCTCCCCCCCCCCCAAACACACTGATTATATATATAATAATATTATATTTTTTTTTTTTGGAGTGTGTTGGTGGGTAAGAAGGTGCGCGGTCGTGTGTTGTGTGTGTGTGTGTGTGTGTGTGTGTGTTGTGTGTGTGTGGGTGTGTGTGTGTGTGTGTGTGTGTGTGTATGTATGTGTGTGCATGTGTGTTGTGTGTGTATGGTGTGTGTGTGTGTGTGTGTGTGTGTGTGTGTGATGTGTGTGTGTGTGCATGTGTGCGTGTGTGTGTGTGTGTGTGTGTGTTTTATCAGGGACTGACCAGGAATATTTAGTTACACGTAACACTCGCGTTTTGTAGAGTTTCTTTTCTTTTCTTTCTTCCCTACCTTTCTGTACTTTTTTTTTTTACAATTTATTTTGGGGGTGGGGGTGGGGAAGGAGTGTGTTGGTGGGGGGGGGGGGAGGAAGGGGGAGGGGGGGGGGTCCCCTCGGAAGAACCTGAGGCCAGAATTTGCGCATACCTGGTGCCCCGGTGAGCTCTCTACAGCACAGAAGGAAACTGCT
>CM031623.1:38789441-38794441 GCA_018398815.1 Conus ventricosus
GGTTTTGAGGAGACCTTGAGGAAGCACAAGCTTCTTGAACAAATCCTGCTGTGCAAAAATAAGCGAAAACTGTTTTAAACAGGAAAAGAAAGCCAGCAAGTGATAAACCCAGTCCTGTGAAAACTTGCAGATGATCTAGCTGTGAGACAGATGAGATGGGCACAGGACCAACATGTTTTCTGCAATGGATCTCCCGGTTGCAGCAGGGCTTCATCGAGCTCTTACTTTGCCCCTGGATGATAAAGTTCATGCACATGCTCAGCAACTGAACGATCAAGAGCTACTCACAAAACTTGCTGTCAAAGACATGGCGGCAATGGATTGTCATTATCACATTAAATTGCCTGTCTGCCTTCTACAGACTTTGTACCAGCAAACCAGACACAAGAATCAGAAGAAACAACAAACAGACCAACAGTACATGCTATTGCACTTGCTGAGGTTGTGGCTCATATTGAAAGCTTCCGAGATAATCCCCAAACAGCCCCTGTCTTTGGCTTGACATTTCTACTTCTATTCCGGCTAGTGTGATGGCAGTATTCCATCAGGAACAGTATGAAACATTCATCGAAGAGCGCTTTGAAAAGAGAATTAAGCCACTTTCTGAACCCATCAAAAGAAACGGATTCCCCTTGTTCTCAAACCAAGTTTGCAGACTGCCGTCCAGTGTGAAGAGTAATCTGGCAAGTTGAAAAATGACTGTTCTCTGTTTTCTAAGCTCTACATCGCATGCCAGTTCCGAAATGGAAATCTTGAACAGTTCTTTAGGCATGAAAACCACCCATGGCCGCCATCACTCTCAAGATTTGGTCAACTGAGAACAGGATCTAAAGCAGATCTACTTGTGACTTTAACTCGAAGTAATGCTGTGACGATTCCGGCACTAAACGAGGACATGGAAGATACACATGAAGATTTCTCCCAAACCATGGCTGATATTCCACCTGTTTGTGTTTGACATTACGGGACATCATTGAAATGGAAGATCCTTTGAAGAGGCTGGATGTCTGCTGGATGCTGAAGCTGTTCTGATCCCTCTGTCTCCCCTGAAGTTGACGCAAAATTGCTTGACGGAGCTGCAGTAGTCCAATATGCTGTCGCCCAAACTAACTAAGACATTGCAGGAGTATGTGACAACATGTTTGTGCCAAACGTCTTAAAGAATCTGGAATCGACATCAAGAGTTGACGTCGTTTTTGACGTGTACAACTCTAGCAGTCTGAAGGCAGGTGTAAGACACCACAGGGGATGTGGTGTTCGGAGAAGAGTTTTGCCAACCACACTGCTACCTGGAAAACTGGCACAGTTTTCTCCAGGTGGATGACAACAAAGCAGAGCTGTTTCAGTACATCGCTGAAAGAACGATTGAAACAGTCAACACGCAGGGAAGGTGGTGGTAATTACCTGTGATGAGAAGGTGCTCTGCATCCCTGCTAACAAACAAACAAGTTGTCTGCAAGCCTGCACACACGAGTAGGCTGATACTAGGATCTTACTTCACCTTGCAGATTGTGTGCAGGAGGGTTTGGGCAAGATCTTAGTACGAACCACGGACACAGATGTTCTTGTCCTTGCAGTAGCTAATTTCCAGGTCACTGCTGCACAAGAAATCTGGTTAGCTCTGGGCACTGGAAAACACTTCAAATATGTCCCAGCTCACCAATAGCCAGACAGCTTGGCCCAAGAAATGTAGGCCCTTCCAGCACTTCATGCCTTTACTGGATGTGACACAGTGTCTTTTTTCAGCAGCAGGGGCAAGACAACAGCGTGGGAATACATGGACTATCTTTCCTGAAGTGACAGACTCCTTCTTGGGCCCTTGTGGACAGACCATGTTCACTGACAGATGCTTTGTTGGAAACCTTCGAGAGGTTTGTTGTACTCATGTTCGAACGAAGGAGTGCACTCCATAAAGTTGACCAGGCTAGGAAGAAACTGTTTGCCCAGCAAGGAAGGCTTCTTAGAACATCCCCCAACTTCAGCCCCTCTTAGACAACATCTTCTCCCTGCTATCTACCAAGCTGGATATGTCTGGGGTCAGT
The DNA here is from genome assembly GCA_018398815.1 of Conus ventricosus. NCBI lineage: Eukaryota > Metazoa > Mollusca > Gastropoda > Neogastropoda > Conidae > Conus > Conus ventricosus. The sequence continues at coordinate 38,791,484 of CM031623.1, forward strand.
GTCTAACAAAACAACCTGTGCTCCCACTCCTGCAGACTGGGTTGGAAAAAAGACGGCAAATGTGGCAGCCCGTGTGGACAACTCTTCAGCAGGCACAGGATTCATGTCTTGAACTGGTTCACTGTGGATGCCAGCAAGGCTGCAAAGGACGTTGCAAATGTGTGAAGGCCAACCTGCATGTACCGCCCTCTGCACTTGTGGTGGAGACTGTTACCAGGACAAGTGAGCTAATTTGAATGTGACGTGAGGTAAAGCAAACTTCCTTCTTTAGAAGAAAAAGGTGTGTGTGTGTGTGTGTGTGTGTGTGTGTGTGTTGTGTGTGTGTGTGTGTGATTTATGTGATTTGCTTGGCACTGACAAATTCACAAACTGTTTCCCTTTAATGTTCATCAGAATATATGGTGCTTTAGTGTTATATGACATATGTAACAAACCACATAGTATATTGATAGCAAATGAGTCTTAAATAGGTCAACTCTTGCGATATAAAAAGGCAACTCAACAGTCTGTCAACTTATGCAATAGGTATAGAGACAATCAAGTACTTGAAACCCCATCCTTCCCTTCTAGAAGCAGCCAAATTGGTCAAATCTGATACCAAAACATGTAAAGATAAGCCATTAAGTAGTCAAGAATACTTGACCTACTTGTTTTAAAGAGACAAAATGCTTGTTTTTATTTTCAAAAATAAGTTTACATCATTTTTTCTGCTATAAAGGTAATCACTGTTAGTTATGAACTTTGCAAACTACTTGGAGCCAAAAAAAATGTAAAAAATAAAAACAATAAGATTTTAAGGACTTGACCTACTTTTAAATGACCTACTTTATTTGAGTCTTACAAGTTAGCTTCAATATAGGCTTGTCTTCATATGTCTCATCAAATACATACTCAGGGGTTTTTCTGAAGCAGTTTTTTGTTGCAATAATCCATTGTTTTGTGCAAAAAACGAAAAAGAAAGAACATGACACATGACCTAATTAAATGTATGGCCACGCCCTCCAGAGGTCACGCCCATTGTGTTTCCCTCTCTCATATCATTCAGAAAGGGTCTAGGTACCCACATGCAAATGGCATGCTTCTACTATGAAGTGCATGATTCACTTATATTTACTACCTTAACTGCCCCACTACGTACCGTCGGTCGCACGTAGATTGTAAAGGGAGATAGATGATACCACTGCTTCGCTTCTTATCTCAGAATCCCTGTTTTCCGTTCTCGGAGTGGGGGGGGGGGGGGGGGGTGGAGAGGTGGTGGTGGAGGAGGCGGGGGTTGGGTGGGGAGGGGGGGAGGCGGCGAAAGGAGGAGGCATGAAAACTGTGCGGAGAAAAGGAAGAGGAGGTTGAAGAGGTGGGGGAAATAAGAACAGCGCAGAAGAAGGTAGACAAGAAGAAAAAGAAGACGACGAGATTGTTGTTGATGATGATGAGGGGAGGAGGAGGACTGCTGCTGCTGCTGATGATGATGATGAGGTCGAGAGGTTGAAGAGGTGGGGGAATAAAGAACAAGAGCAGAAGAATGTAGACAGGAAGAAAAAGAGACGACGAGCTGATGACGATGATGATGATGATGATGATGATGGTGATGGTGAGGTCGAGCGGTTGAAGACGACGAGGTTGTTGTTGATGATGATGATGAGGAGGAGAGGAGGGAAGGAGGATTGATGATGATGATGAAGATGATGATGAAAAAATAGTGACTGTTATGATGATGACGACGACGTCCCACAAGACGATGATGATGGATGATGATGATGAGATGATGATGATGATGATGATGAGGATGATGATGATGTTGATGATGATAATGATGATGATGATGATGATGATGACAATGATGACGATGACGACAATGATGTTGTTGATGATGATGATGATGACGATGTTGATGATGATGATGATGATGATGATAACACACGACAAACAGAAAAAAAAAACCCTAAGAGGACGAGGGGAAGCAACATTACCAGAGACAGACAAAGATAGAATTGACAACAGACAAGTAGGGTAACTCTTTCGCCCATGATGAGATTAAAAAAAAAAACTGGTCCTTACTCCAAATGAATGCTACTTACGACACCGAATCGCCTAGCAGAAATGACAGCACAGGGGCACACAGAGCGAACAAGGACACATCCCCGAGAAAGGATGTTCCAAGCTTGCCTATATACCCCGTACCTGACACATCTGCACAGCAACAACAACCGGGGACATGAACAAACACAAATTAACATTTAATTTAAGACTGGCGCAGCCTTTTCGATCGTGAATGTAAATCAAACAAACGCAAATTAACCTTTATTCAAGACTGGCGCAGCCTTTTCGATCGTGAATGTAGTCAAACAAACGCAAATTAACCTTTATTCAAGACTGGCGCAGCCTTTTCGATCGTGAATGTAGTCAAACAAACGCAAATTAACCTTTATTCAAGACTGGCGCAGCCTTTTCGATCGTGAATGTAGTCAAACAAACGCAAAATTAACCTTTATTCAAGACTGGCGCAGCCTTTCGATCGTAGTTATAGTCAATCAAACGCAAATTAACCTTTATTCAAGACTGGCGCAGCTTTTCGATCGTAGATATAGTCAATCAAACGCAATTAACCTTTATTCAAGACTGGCGCAGCCTTTTCGATCGTAGATATAGTCAAACAAACGCAAATTAACCTTTATTCAAGACTGGCGCAGCCTTTTCGATTTGCGAATATAGTCAAACAAACGATTTAAGACTGGCGCAGCCTTTTCGATCGTGAATATAGTCAAACAAACGATTCAAGACTGGGCGCCCGCCTTTTCGATCGTGAACATAGTCAAACAAACGATTCAAGACTGGCACAGCCTTTTCGATCGTGAACATAGTCAAACAAACGATCCAAGACTGGCACAGCCTTTTCGATCGTGAACATAGTCAAACAAACGATTCAAGACTGGCACAGCCTTTTCGATCGTGAACATAGTC
>CM031623.1:38801941-38814441 GCA_018398815.1 Conus ventricosus
AACCTTCAAACTGACCACTGAACAAAAGGGCAGCAGTAGTGTGATCACTTCGCGAAAAATATGGGGAAGAAGAAGAAGAAGAAGGAGATAGGAGAAGAGAGGAGAAGAAGAAGAAGAGAGGAAGAAGAGAAGAAGAAGAAGAAGAAGAAGAAGAAGAAGAAGAAGAAAAGAAGAAGAGAAGAAAACTGTGTGTATGAGCACATGTTTCAGATACAGCTTTCTTTCAATGCGCATCGACTTGGTAAATCAAGGCCTTTCAGCAGGCAAACGACAGCAGATAAGACTGAACCAGGTGGAGGATGGACCCTGCCAAGATCAAGGGCAGACGAAACAGACTTACAGGCAAAACGATAACGATGGGTACCCGTCCTCTGATTATTAACTCTTTCTCGGCTGGTCTTTGCCATTTTTTTTTTTTCCCAGATCGCTTTCGTTTCTTTTTTCCCCTGGGATGTCCAGCTGAGGGCAGTGGTTTCAAAGGGAGGCGCTGCATGCGGAAATTGAACAAAACTTAAAAGTAAAAAAAAAAAAAAAAAAATTCTGTACGCGGAACGAAAGGGACAAACAATTACAAGACAAATACGACGCGTTTCGACTTCTTTGGTCTTCTTCAAGGCAAGATAAACAAAATACTCAGGACAAGTGAAAACGAAAAACGAGAGAATCACATATCTTCTCAACTTGGGCGCAAAATCCTTTTCCTGAATGTCGTTTATCGTGCCATCATTCTGTGCCCCAGTTTGAGGAGATGAGTGGTTGCTCTTTCTTCGTTTTCATTGTACGAATGTTGTTTTCTCTTACCTGAAGAAGACCCAAGAGGTCGAAACGCGTCGTGTTTGGATCTGTAATTTGTTTGCCCTTTCGTTCAGCTTAATAGTAATTTTTTTTTCTTCGAGTTGGGTGGCATGCGACAAATGTGTTTCAACCATCTGCATCGCTTGCCCGGGTTGCCCTTGCATCGTCATCATGTCTGTTCTGCCTCGGAAATGTGCGCTGGGAGGGGGGGGGGGGGGGGGGGGGGGGTTGAGTGACGTAGAGTGCAGCTAGGTACGAAAAAGACCGCGCTGGTGAGACAGTACTACGTGTTGTAGAAAGTAGCGTCTGATGAGGAAAAATACAGCTGAGCAGACCTTACATGTTGTCATAAAGAATATCAGGCAGGCAAACGCATAGCTGTCTGAACGATCGAGTTGCGAAAAGTCGCATGAAGTAAGGAAAAGTATTGCTGTCTTAAAGACCCATGTAGACAAAAGTAGCATCATGTAGAGAAAGTATTGCTGTCTTAAAGACCCATGTAGACAAGAACAGCATCATGTAGGTGATAGAAGCTTTATGGCTGTAGGAAACAGTCTTTGCAGTTCAGAACGTAGCATCAGGTTAGCGTTTCTGTCTGAATGATCCGTGTGGTCAACAGTAAGCTTCATGGAGGTCGAAACATCGCTGTCTGCACGATCCACACAGTCAAATATAGCATCACGTAGGGAAAAGTAGCACAGTCTGGATAATCCATTCAGTCATGGGTGGGAATGCGATGGTGCGGGAACACTATTCGTGGTGAAAAGTAGCGTTAGAAAGCAAAACATATAGACTAGCTGGCTGAACCATTCGTGCTCCCCAAAGTATTGAAACATTCAGACATAATCGTGTGAAAGGAGAAGAGAGAGAGAGAGAGAGAGAGAGAGGGGAGAGAACAGGGATGTCGAGGGATTTGGGGGTGAGGGAGAGGAAGGAGAGGTGGGCATAGAAAGAGAGGGGAATATGTTTCTTCCATCAAAATTAATGTTGCGGGAAGGGGGGGGGGGGGGGGGGGGGGAGGAGGGGGGAAGAGAAAAAAAAATGGATACAAGTGCAAGTACATACATACATATCTCCGTTAGGGTGACATTTATCACGTGACTCCTTCTCCGTCTTTGCGACCTCTCTGGATCGTGAGCTTGGTTGCGTGTGCGCCCACACACGCCCAAACTCATGCAGGCACACACACACACGCACACGCACACACGCACACGCACACGCACACACACACATACACATACACATGCATACACACACGCACCCGCGCGTGCACACACACACACACTCACTCACACTCACACACACACACACACACACACACACGCGCGCGCGCGCGCGCGCGCGCACACACACACACACACCTGCGCGCTCACACACACACACACACCTGCGCGCTCACACACACACACACACACACACACACACACACACACACACACACACACACACACACAAGCGCACAAATACACACACACACACACACCACACCACACACACACACACACCACACAAAAGCACACAATACACACACACACACACACACACACACACACACACACCACACCACACACACACACACAAGCACTCAAATACACACACACACACACACACACACACACACACACACAACACACACACACACACACACACACACACACACGCACGCACACACACAGAAGAGAAGAGATGAAAGGAGAGGGGGGGGGGGGTTGCAAGGTAAATATCCGCGAGGACAGGCCACAGGGAAACAACCAATTTTCCTGGGAACAGAATGCAACTTTCATGACCCGTCCAGCCCTCTCGTCCATTCCCACCACATTCCGCTCAGCTTTCCTAGTAAGAAGGGAAGGGGGGGGGGGGGTGGTAGAGCACGGGCGGGGCTGGGGGAGGAGGGGGGAGAGAGGGGGAGGGAAGGAAGGGGGACAGAGCGGAGTGGGCAGGCAGGGAGGGAGGGGAGAGGAGGGGTGTGGGTGTGGGAGGTCAACGGACACAGCGGTTTTCGGTTTTCGTCTAGAACTGCCGTCCCTTTCGCTGTCACGGACACAACGGTTTTCGTCTAGAACTGCCGTCCCTTTCGCTGTCAGAGCAGACTATCTTTCACAGCTCACGGACACAACGGTTTTCGTCTAGAACTGCCGTCCCTTGCCCCTGTCAGAGCAGAGCATCTCTCACAGCTCTATTTTTCTGTCCCGCACGAGACACTTGGTGAAAGGGCGAACAAACAAGGCTTACACATTTCTGACCCAACATTTTTGTTGCTGTAGTCCGAGCACAGGCATTATATCAAAACTTGTGTACTAGTTAACTAGGGAAAATTAAATTCCCAGAAAGTGATGACGTTATTTTGGCACAATCTTGTGTGTGTTGTCGTTGTTCTAATATTGCCTGACCACTTGCGTACAAGCTTTCATGCCGCATCTATTTTACGTACAGGAAAATATACCTAGTCGAGTTTGGTATTAAAAGAATTGTCGGGAATTTACAATTTCATTCATCTCAAGAGCGCAGATTATTTTACATTTTTCATGACAACCTAATTATCAAACCGACAGCCCCATTTGTCATGGCCGCTCAACAATGCCGAACACATTGCTGCCAGACCAGCTATGCACAGATGATAATTATTCAGTTCGCCGAGTTCAGCGCGGTTAGCTGACTGGTGGGGAGCGGCCTGCAGAAAACACGCTTTCCCTGACCTGCATTCACGGCTTGGCCTCTGCAGCTGTGGGCGAGCTGTATACTCCCCTGCCTCTCAAAACTAAGTAACTTGCTCTGAACAGCCACGGGGCCGGCCTGCAGCTCCTCCGGGCAGTCGCTAGCGCCTTAACCTTTCCCACACGTCGATCGTCTGCAATGACCCTCACTCATGATCGTCACTTAGTAGCTGGGGTACCTCCACCAAATGTTTATGACTTTTTTTTGTCAACGAATCATGGCCGCTACATCTGTACCTAAAAAAAAAAGTTTGTTTTCGTCGGTAAACAAAGGAGTAAACAACAAGTCCCAGGCCGTCGTGGGTCTGAGCAGACCCATACCATCAAAGAAGAAAACCCGAGTGCCGCACGTCGTGGGTCTGGCCAGACCCATGCATTCTGAAAGACAGAGAGAGTCAACACAAACAGAACCGACCCAGCACGTCCTGGGTCTGAGCAGACCCACGACGTAACAGCAAGGGTTTATTCCTTTGGAAGACAACAAGGATCCATGGAGACCCACGATGTACGGCAAAGGTTTATTCCTTCAGAAGACAAGAGTCCATGGAGACCCACGATGTACGGCAAAGGTCTATTCCTTCAGAAGACAACAAGGGTCCGTGGAGACCCACGATGTACGGCAAAGGTTTATTCCTTCAGAAGACAACAAGGGTCCATGGAGACCCACGATGTACGGCAAAGGTTTTTGCTTCACAAAAGCTTGGGTCAGTGGAGACCCACGACGCATGGTGCGCAACATTGTGAGCGAAGTACGGGAAAGGTGATGCACCACCTGAACATGGGGCTGGTACTTTGGCCTTGACCCCCTGTCCGCGGACCGCTCGTTCTTCATCAGGCAGCGATGATGATGATGATGATGATGATGATGATGATGATGATGATGATGATGATTATGATTATAATTAGGATAGTTATGATTATTGTTGGGTTGTTGTTATTATCATAATCATTATCAGTAGTATCAGTATTTTCATGATAATGTGATTGATGACTATGATAGTGTGATACCTGTGCGTGTTGGTCAGCATAAAACATTTGGAAGAAGAATGAAAGGGAGGGCGGAAAGAAGGGAAAAAAAGGATGGAAGACAGAAATGGGACAGGAAGTAAGGAAGACACACAGACAGAAGGATAAGAATAGGGAGAGAGAGAGAGAGAGAGAGAGAGAGAGAGAAGAGGAGGAGAGAGAGAGGAGAGAGAGGGGGGGGGGGGGGGGCAGACAGACAGACAGACAGACAAGACAAAAAGAAAGACTCAACACAAGAGAGAGTGAGGCAGACAGACAGACGAAAAGAAGACTCAACACAGAGAGAGAGAAGAGAGAAGAGAGGAGAGAGAGAGAGGAGAGAGAGAGAGAGAGAGAGAGGAGAGAGAGAGAGAGAGAGAGAGGAGGGGAGAGACAGACAGACGGACGGACAGACAGACAGGCAGGCAGGCAAGCAGACAGAGAGACAGACAGAGACAGACAGACAGGCAGGCAGACAGAGTCAGAGAGATAGTCAAACAGACGGGCAAAAAGAAAGACAGACACACTACAGAATAGAGAGAGACAGACAGACAGAGACAGACCGACGACAGATAGACGGAGACAGAAAGATAGTCAGACAGACAGAGCACAAAAAAAAAAAAAGTCAAAGACGGAGGGTATCCTAGAGAACAGCCCACGGGGATTTCGTCCATCTTCTGGCAGAACTGACTGCCACTTCCCTGATCCTTGCTTTCGTCCCCCAATTCCAGCAATCTGCTCTGCCGTAAAATGAGGGATACTTCAAAAACAAAGAAAGAAAGAAAGAAAAACTTCTGAGCTCTTCAAGCCCTTAAAAAAAAAAAAAAAAAAAAAGAAAGTGTAGACCTGCATGAACATGTGAAAGAAATTAAGACGGAAAAAGAAGGAACGAAAACAAAAAACTATCATGAGAGAGTAGAGAATTAAAAGGAAAGGAAAAGAAAAACGGAATTTTTTTTTATTTAAAAGGAGGAAGAAAACATAAAGGACAAATTAAAGATGAGAGAAGAAGGAAGGAAAAGAGGGAGGGATAAAAAAAAGATAAACAGCGAGAAGGAAAGCAATAAAGAGAATGGAGAAATAGACAAAAAATCGAATGATAAAAAGATAAACTTTATTTTAAACTCGGAAACGAAAAACTTGACAAATTCTAAACTATCCGTGCTAAGCAATAAATGAAAAGATAAAAGTACCCCCCCCCCCCCCCCACCCCCCCCCCCCCCAAAAAAAAAAAAAAAAAAAAAAAAAAAAGAAAAAGAAAGAAAGAAAGACAGAAAGAAATCTTCGATTGAAACGTATCCTGTAAAAAACTTTTACAGTTCGACTAAAAGCTTTTTTTTTTTAAAGAACTGGGTTGAAACTTAACCGTGGTGGGAAAGAGAAACCTTGCAGAAACTGACCAGTCGGCTGTATCAATCTGGACTAACTTCATAATTGCATTGGTCTAGATTGATATCTCCATTGCTTCATCTAGATTGGAGTGTTAATTAATGTGAACGTGGATTGCACTCTTTGGTTTAGCTGCAGGGGCTTAACTTTCGTTTGTTTCGGTCTTGACTGAAGTCGTGAAATCATATTCATCTGGATCAGTCGTCAGTTGAACCTTAATCACATGACATGCTCTTAGTTCTTTATTGTTTTAATCTGCTCTGAGCTTTCGGACTTTAAAATATGTATTTACTTTCCTTTTTTAATCTGCATCGAGCTCTTTCCATTCATGTGGATCAAACTTTTAACTGTGTTGATTTTGATTGAAGCTTTGAAATTGTATCGGGGTGTTCATTGGGTTGCTCTGGATTACTATCTGTTTGGATCTACACTGAACTCTTCATTTTGCCAGTGCAGATGTTGTTTTCATCTTTACTCAGAACGCATGAATCTTGATTTGCTCTTTAATCTTCGAACATTCATTCGTTCCGTTTTAATCAAGATCTCACTTCATATTGCATCAGTTTATCTGAATTGATAGTTCAAGTGCCGTCGTAGTGACTAATTTATACATTCTTTTATGGGAGAGGGATTTGCCAACTGTGCTCTGCTCAAGGATATATGTCTGGCAGTACAGTGATTATGAGAGGGGAAAAAAGACAACAACAACACACACACAAAAAGGGGGAAAGCGTGAATTTGATTATGAATCCTACATTGATTCCGCCGGAGGAGGGGGGGGGGATGGGGGGGGGGGGGGGGGGGGGGGGCGTCAAATACAAGACGAGGATGGGGTGTAATAGATGACTTGTATGAGGTCTCTCCCTCTGTGGCTTTGGGAAACCCGTAGTTGGTGTTCGGGTGTGTTTAATAGCGGAAAGGCGAGAAGAGGGCATGGTTTGAACGGAATATTTTGTTTTCTTCTATCATGTGGAGGAAGGAAGGGAGCTGTTGGGGGTGGTGTTTGGGGGGTCTGCTCCATATTGATGGGGGTTTGGTGTTTTAAGTGAGTTTGTTTGTGTGTCTGTTTACATCCTATGGAGGAAGACGTTTCTCTCATTCGTAGGTAATCTGGATAAAATCTGGAGCAAGTTTGTTAAGATGAGAGTTACGCTTGGTTCTTAGGGCTTGAACGCATGGGGAAAATTTCTCTCTCTCTGTCTCTTTTCTTCTCTTTCTCTGTCTCTCTCTGTTCTGTCTCTCTCTCTCTCTGTCTCTGTCTCTCTCTCTCTCTCTCTCCTCTCTCTCTCTCTCTCTGGCGCGCGCGCGCTACGCGCACATTTATACATACACGACACACCACCACACCCCCACCCCACACACACACACCACACACACACACACACACACACACACACACACACACACCACCCCCACCACACCACAACACAACTCATCGACCCCCAATAAAATGACGTGGCAATGTGTCTATTCTAATGAATCTCGCCGGGGAGGGGGGGGGGGGGGGGGGAGGGGGGGGGGGGAAATAAGCGTGGGGAGGGTTCAAATAGAAAGGTAGACCTGCCTATACGAGTTTCAACTATTACTCCCTCCAGCTTTGGAATTTCTAGCTGGAATTCGGATACAGCCGTTCGCATGTTCGGGCTGTACAGAATTGGGTGCCGGTAACGGTGCACGGACAGGGGTTTGCGCTTTGTGTGTGTGTGTGTGTGTGTGTGTGTGTGTGTGTGTGTTGTGTGTGTGTGTGTGTTATGTTTTGTGTGTTGTGTTTTGTTGTTGTTGTGTGTGATGTAGGAGTTGGGCTTGGTATTTGGGTGTATTGTGTGCATTGTTTTGTGGAGTGTGTGAGGGGTGTGCTTGATTCTTGATGTTGGGATGATGTATGGTTCTCTTTTCTCTCTTGCTTCTTCCTCTTTTTCTCTCGCTTGACCCTCTCTCATTGCTCTATCTGTCTGTCTTACAGACAGCAGACACATCATCTACACAGCAACATACAATGACGCTCTCCTCTCCCCTCTCTCCGTCATCCATCTCTCCATTCTCACTCCACACGCGCGCGTCTTTTCCGCACCACCACACACGCACCACACGCACACACGCACGCATGCACGCACACACACCACACACACACACACACACACACACACACACACACCACAGCAAGCACTACACACACCACAATACACACACACACACACGCACCACCACCACGCACACACACACACACACACACCACACACACACACACACACACACAACACACACACACACACACACACACACACACACACACACACACACACACACACACACACGCACGACCACGCACACACAGCACACACACACACACACACACACACACACACACACACACACACGCGCGCGCCGCACAATTCCACGACTACATTCAACCACTCACCACACACCTCCCCTCGCACCGTCCAACAACACACACACAAAAAAAACAAACACACACACACACACACACAAAAAGGACACACACACCACGCCACACACAACAACAACACACACACACAAACGAGTCCATGATCCTATAACCCACATCTCCACATGACAACACACATACAGCGGCGCGCGGGAATTCAGTGATCTTGTCAGTCCTGCTTTCCCACGACTCCCTCATTCTGTAATAAGAGCAAAGAATAAGAGAAGTAAACGTAAAGGGGAGTAAGCGACATCATACACTGAAGCAAGCAGAGGATTTCCTAACAGTAAGGGTTGTGTTGGCGCATTGAGTTCCTATTCCATCTCCGCCAGGAAAAGTGGAGAAAATGCTTTGGTTTTATCAGGGCTTCAGTTGTCAGTTCGCGCGTGCGTTCCAGGCTTTTTTTTTTTAGTTTTAACTCTTTTCCATTCATCCGGAGGCGCGTCACTGCGTGCGGACTAGTCCATATACGCTACACACATCCGCTAAGTTCTGAGACCACAGAGCGCATGATTTCAAGCTGATGTATAAATGAATTTACAACAAAGAGGAGAGAGTTGAAGAAGAGGGTCTCGTGGCAACGACTCAGCAGATGTCTGATCTACGCATTAGCCTAATGCACTGGTCAGACCTTGATTGCCTACCTAACATTGCTTGTGTGTGTGTGTGTGTGTGTGTGTGTGGTGTGTGTGTGTGTGTTGTTTTATTAGCTGTATGTGTGTGTAGTATTTAAGAGCAAAGGCACTGGAGAGAAAGTAGGTGGGAGATCGAGAAGTGGGGGAAGGGGAGAGGGGTATTTTCAGCCGTGCGATGATGTGTGGGATGTTGTTGTTGTTGTTGGTGGTGGTGGTGTGGTGGTGGTGGTGGTGGTGGCGTTCTTTTTTGTTTGTTTGTTTGTTTTCATTGTTTTCTTGTGGTGTTGTTTCAGAGACATGGAAACAGTTTATGGTAAAGTTAGCGTGCTTATTGTCGCGATTTTCAGCAAACACATCTCGGTTGTGCGGTGTCTCCTTCGGTAGGAGGTCCAGCAACGACCGAATATGAATAGCTCCCTACAAACACTGGGACTGCAACCGCGGCGTCCAAGACATATCACTCACGGGGCGCCAACAACACAATGAATGCATGAATAAATTGGAAAGAGCAGAATAAGCGAAAGACACCAAACAGAATGACCTTGAATAATGTGGAATTCACAATTTCCAGCATCTACCACTCTTCCCTCTAAGCGAACAGATTTGATGTCGGAACGTCAAACGTCACCCTTAGCCAAAAGCGACCTCCAATCTTAGCGACCAGGACGAGGCTGTAAACAAGCTGATCCGGTGTGAACCTCCGTGATGAGACGTAGCCCAGCCAGAAGAGATGGGGGTTGTCGCCCTTGCAAGACCAGGCAAGATGCGTTCTCCGCGATGGCCATATTTTATGTGTCATAAATCGTGTGCCCCCATCAGCAAAATGGCTGTCGGGGCACCGCTGCTCACAGTGAACATTTTCTGTATCCGGACAGCTAGAATGATGTCGTTGCCATGTGACTGTCCACCGCTGTGTTTCCGTCTTCGTGGACAAGGAAGTTGTTGATTGACTGGTTCATCGATGTATTTCAGTTCTTTAGGTTAAACAAAGAGGTTGTGTTGACTCTTTCGTCGGTGAATTTCGATTCTTTACGTTCAAGGAAGTTGTTGCTTGACAGTTCATCGCTGTATTTCAGTTCTTTATGTTGATAAAGGATGTTGTTATTGACTGTTTATCTCTGTATTTCCATTCTTATCACAGAAATCCAGTTGTTCATGTCCATAGAGGATGTTGGATGTCGGATCTATTTCAGTTTAGTGAAACAAAGATGTTGATGCCTAATGTTTATTGCTGTATTCCGGCTGTCTATGGGTTAAACAAAGAGGTTGAGGCAGACTGTTCTTCGGAGTGTTTCAGTTCTTTATGTTCATCAAGGATGTTGTTGCTGATTGTTCATGACTGTACTTTAAGTTCATGTGCAATAAGGATGTTGTTATTTCAGGTTTCCATATGCAACAAAGATGTTGTTATTTCAGTTTTCCATATACAAGGATGTTGTTATTTCAGTTTTCTATATACAACAAAGATGTTTCAGTTTTCCATGTACAACAAAGATGTTTCTGTTTTCCATGCACAACAAGGATGTTGTTATTTCAGTTTTCCATTTACAACAAAGATGTTGTTATTTTCAGTTTTCAATGTACAACAAGGAAAGTGCGTGCGTGTTGTTTTTTTAAACTGTCCATTGCAGTACTTCAGATGTTCTTGTGCAACAAAGATGTTGTTGCAGACTTTTCGTTGTATTTTCAGTTCTTTATGTGCAATCATGTCGTCAGAAACTGTTCATCATTTTTTCCCCAATTATCAGGTAGTCAACCAAGATATTTTTGCAAACTGTTCGTTGCAGTATTTCAGTTGTTCATGTGCAACAAAGAGACTGTTAGGGACTGTTTGTCGCTTTGTTTTCAGTTCTGTGTGTACAACAGGCATAGTGTTGGAAGCTGTTGATCAATGTTTTACAGTTCGTGGTCAACCAGGATGCTGTTGCAAAGTGTTCATCACAGTATTTCAGTCCTTTATATGCAAGGTGGATACTGTTGCTGACTGTTTATCACTGTATTTCAGTTCTTTATGCCGAAAATAGAATGGTTTGCTTGTGTTCGTCATTAGATTTCAGTTCTTTATGCCGAAAATAGAATGGTTTGCTTGTGTTCTTCGTTAGATTTCAGTTCTTTATGCCGAAAATAGAATGGTTTGCTTGTGTTCGTCATTAGATTTCAGTTCTTTATGCCGAAAATAGAATGGTTTGCTTGTGTTCTTCGTTAGATTTCAGTTCTTTATGCCGAAAATAGAATAGTTTGCTTGTGTTCTTCGTTAGATTTCAGTTCTTTATGCCGAAAATAGAATGGTTTGCTTGTGTTCGTCATTAGATTTCAGTTCTTTATGCCGAAAATAGAATGGTTTGCTTGTGTTCGTCATTAGATTTCAGTTCTTTATGCCGAAAATAGAATGGTTTGCTTGTGTTCGTCATTAGATTTCAGTTCTTTATGCCGAAAATAGAATGGTTTGCTTGTGTTCGTCATTAGATTTCAGTTCTTTATGCCAAAAATAGAATGGTTTGCTTGTGTTCGTCATTAGATTTCAGCTCTTTATGCCGAAAATAGAATGGTTTGCTTGTGTTCGTCATTAGATTTCAGCTCTTTATGCCGAAAATAGAATGGTTTGCTTGTGTTCGTCATTAGATTTCAGTTCTTTATGCCGAAAATAGAATGGTTTGCTTGTGTTCTTCGTTAGATTTCAGTTCTTTATGCCAAAAATAGAATGGTTTGCTTGTGTTCTTCATTAGATTTCAGTTCTTTATGCCGAAAAGAGGATGTTCATGCTGGTGTTCGTCATTAGATTTCAGTTCTTTATGCCAAAAATAGGATACTGCATGGTAAAAACCACCAACACTCAATAAGCATATTGCATAATAAAAATGAAAATAGGGTATTTGTTGCTAGTTTTCTTCACTCTATTTCAGTTCTTTATGGCGATAAGAGCATGTTTGTCGCTAGTGTTCTTCGTTCTATTTCAATTCTTTATATGCAGCGAAGATTTTTTTTCTGTCCTATTTGTATGCTGTTATTTGCTCTTGATTGTTCATCGCTGTGTTTCAGTTCGTTATGTTCAGTGAGGATGTTGCTCTGGACTGTTCAACATTGTATTTCGGTTATTCACGCACAACAAAGATGAAGTTGACTGTTCATAATTGCGATTTAGTTGGGGGGTTTTCTATGACTGTTCATAATTGCGATTTAGTTGGGGGGGTTTCTATGACTGTTCATAATTGCGATTTAGTTGGGGGGTTTTCTATGTCCAATAAGAATGTTGTTGGAAACAATTCATTAATGTTTGTTTTTTTTCAGATCTCTGTGGTTAACCAGGAAAAGGTTGCAAATTGTTCATCAATGTATTTAAGTTGTTCATGCTCAGCAAGGATGCTGTTGCTGATAGTTCATCACTTGTAATAAAGTTCGTTTTCGGTACTGTGCCGTAGGAAACTGGTCATTAATGTATTTCAGTTTAGAGTGTTCTTGCAAACTGTTCCTCACAGTAGTTTAGTTGGTCACGTGCAGCATGCAAGGATGCTGCTG
>CM031623.1:38819799-38836586 GCA_018398815.1 Conus ventricosus
GCAAGAACAGAAGAGAGCATCACTGTCTCTTAAGAGACAGGAGCAAATTAGCAAGAAGCAGGCCAGAGAGAGAGCGGCAGAAATAGAAAAACAAGCCAGGCTGACCCATAGAAGAATGATGTTGGCAAGACTGACTGAATTATCCACAAAAAGAAAGGCTGCCTCTGACAGTTGCACAAGACCAGCGAAGAAGTCAAGAGTGTAAAATAGTTTAGTTTACGGTCAATGACTTTCACCTTACTTTTTTTTTTTTTTTTTTGCTTTAGGCTGCAGTACAGATTTGCTCATCAGCTCTTTTGACATTCTTCAACTCGATCCAAACTGTTCTTTGAAAGGTTAAAATTCATGTTCATCATTCATCTGAATCATGGTCTCCCATTCTGTTCATTGACTGTTGGTGATAGTACTTCAGACTCATGGTATTTTGAAGGACAACTATAAGAAATTATTTGATTGGTGTTCAGGTAAACTTTTTTAATTAGTATTTTGAAGGATGGCTATTACTATTAGAAACTAAACTGCTCGCTGAAATGTGGTGATGTGAAGGACAGCAATGAGAAACTGACTTGCAACTGCTGGAAAATTGTGTGACTATTAGCAACTGGAAAATCACCAATCCTGTGTCAATGGTCTTCATGATTTCCTGACAGACATCAATGGCGAAGGTGAGAAAGTCTTTTTTTTTGTAGGATCAAGGTTATTAATACTTTTGAATACTTTGGTGTCTCAGATGCTGATTTTTGCAGGTTAAATTCTAAAAAATCTTCAGCTTCAGGGGGCTTCGCCCCTGACCCCCACCAGGGCCTTGACCCACCGGGGGCCTTCAGCGGCCCCGGACCCCCGCCACTTTTTTTCCTCCTTTCTCACATTATGAGAATCCCATCTCTGGCCATGGGTTGGAGCTGGCAGCTATGGACACCATACGACCTCATGAGTCGATGAAGAGGGTGAACGACATGCTTCATGGCTTGTACAAACAGTACCACTACTCCCCCAAAGCATGGAGAGAGCTGCGCCAGGTGGGTGAGGCCTTGGAACTGAAGGCGTGGAAGCCAGCTAACCTGGGAGGGACAAGGTGGGTTCCCCACATATCGAGGCTCTGCAGACGATGCTGAAGAATTTTCACCCTCTGAGTGTACATCTTCAGCACACAGCAGAAGGGGCAGCTTCCAGTGCAGAGATGGTTGGCAGAGCAAAGCAGCTATCAAAAACACTCAGGGACCATGGCCAGCTGCTCTTCATTCATCTGACTTTGGACATCTTGGAAGCTCTCAGCACTTTCAGCTTGAAACTTCAGGAAGACAGAAACACACTTGTCAAGACTGTCCGGGCATACGAGACCTGTTTCCTGACCTTGGTGGGCCTCAGAACAACCCCTGGTGAGCACCTGGAGACCTACCTGAAAGAAGTGACAGATGGAACCTACAAAGGCACAGAACTGATCCATTTCAACGAGGAAGTGAGGAACAGATTTGACAGGGACAAGCTTCAGCTTCTGGATGACCTTCATGCCAGCCTGGCTGCTCGATTCCAAAGCCTGGAAATGCAGGAGGTGCTGGACAGTGCAAGGAGGCTGCTTGATCCACGAGAATGGCCACAGGATCCTGAGGAGCTGGCAACCTTTGGCAATGACATGGTCACCACTCTCACAGACCACTTTGGCACTGTGCTGCAGCGGAATGGATGTGACCTCAATGTGGCCAGGAGACAGGAGTGGGCAACCATCAAGGTGACAGTGAGCCGAATGACAGCCAGATGCAAGGGACAGGTTTGGGAAGACTGGCTGGCTGATGAGACAGACTGCAGGACTTTCGCACTTCCTCAGCTGGTGGAACTGCTCATGTGCTTGCCAATGTCAACAGCTGTGGTTGAGAGAGGGTTCTCTGCCATGAAAAGGATAAAAATGACTGGAGAAGCACCCTGACAGCTGTCAAAACTGTTGGTTCCCGTGTCTTGAGGGGTCAAATGTGGAAGACTATGATGGAGCCAGAGCTTTGGAAAGATGGTGGATGAGTCCAGAGACACAGAAAGCCACAAGATTAATTTCTTTCAGGCTGACCTGATGTGTGTGTGTGTGTGTGTGTGTGTGTGTGTGCGTGTGCGTGTGCGTGTGTGTGTGTGTGTGTGTGACTTCTTGTGGATATGGGATAAAGGCAAACCAAGGACTACTTGTGATGAGAAAAGTTTGTGACATTTCCCTGTGTATTGACTGTTGGATTAACATTAGAGATAGTTGGGGGAAGGCTGAAGAAGCAAGCCAAGAAGTACTTGTGTAGAGAAGAGTTTGTGGCATTTCCCTGTGTGTTTAACTAAAGAATTGACATTAGAGACAGTGGGGAAAGGGTTTGAAGAAGAAAAAAAAAAAGCATAGACAAGGATATGTGGAGAAGAACAAAAGGCAAGCCAATGACTACAGTACTTGTGTTGAGAAAAGTTTGTGACATTCCCTATGTTTCACTAGTGAATTAGAATTATAAGACAAAAGGAAGCCTGTCATTCATGTGTGAACAAGTGAACCAGAAGCTAGCCAATGACTCGGTAAGAATAGTGGTTTGTGATATTGTTATGCATGGAGGGAGTAGCTTAACATGCAGATTTCGGGCAAGTTGAAAGTAAGCTTGGGCATGTGATTTTTCTTCCACTTGCCCGAATGGGCAAGTGGGAAAAAAAAGTTGATGTTAACCCCTGTAGGCCCTTTAACTTGTATATAGCATTCAATTCGCTATTCATGTGGGGTATGCGACAGATGGTGATCGTCACAAAACAATGGAAAATTCAGGGAATCCCATTTCATGAAGACTTTGCAGGAATGTTTCAATTTTTATTTCAGCTGAAATTTTGGGATGGTGGGCAGAGTATGTTTCCATCAGGTGGTGAGGATTTTAAGCCCTGCATATAAGTTATATAACTCATTTGGAAATGGGGGGGGGGGGGGGGGGGGGGGGGGGGGGGTCACATTGACAAATACAAGATAGAGTGTTACTCTGTGACCTGGGTTGTTTTTAAGTTCACTGCACTACCAACTAAAAGGAGTGGCCTGTACGCAAACAGCTTAAGACTTTCTTCTTCATGGCGCCCGTGGAACATGGTTAAAAACTGTCAGGTTTGGACAGATTTAGAAGGTTTGCTCTCTGTCTGCATTGCAAGTTCCATTTCTCTTGCTAGATGTCTTTCACATAAGCCTGAACTTTGGGTTTCAGATCGGAGTCAGGGATAGGGAATCTGTTCAACTCTTCTATTTCTGGCGTTCTCGGCAAGTTGATCGATCAACCACCTCATCACCTCGAATGCCAACATGACTGGGAACCCAAACAGAAAGCTATGTTGTATCCATCACATTTCACTTCATAGGTGTATAGTTCCAACAAATTCAGCAGTGCGTTTTTTTTTGAGGTTACGGCGTCCAAAGCAGAATGCGAGTCCAACATAATGAGGAACCGGAAATCTTTGAGTTTTGATCTAAAGATGAACATGGATCTAGAAGAGGAGCTAAAGACGACCTAGAGACATATGACTTTCGAGAGAATCAGGAAGAACCAGATGCTGATTTCGAAATTTTTCCTTTTCATTTCAAAAACCAGAGAGACTGGTTTCAGTGTTTGCTATCAACAAGACTTCTTCCTTGGGGAAGAAAAAAATATCTCACTGAGATGCAGTGATGTAGATTTCCATCGGTCTCTGGTCATTGACCGATAAAAATGTAAAATGACCGATCGGCTACGACCTCCATCCGGTCAAATGTCTGATCCAAATACAAGCGAAGCGGTCGCATGTCCTATCGTTTCGCGAGTCGCGGACAAGTCTACAGCCGTTTTATTGTGCGGAGGCGTGCGAGATTGAGTAGCGTTGAAAGGCAGAGCCAAGCGCATCGCGTGTTCGGGAAAATTGCACAGCTCTGAGGCTGACGCACCGACTGAAGCGCGATGCGATAGGCGAGAGGAGCACAGACTTAGAATTCAGCAAGAGCGAGTAACTCTTGTTGAATTTCCGGCCTGCGCGCGGTTTGTTTTCCTTCACATCCGACAGTGGTAAAAACGTGTGCATCACGCCATCAGTCTTCATCATGCCACCAAAGAAGAGACTCAAATGTGAAAAAGATCACGATCTTTGAAATCTATGTTCGCACCATCGGCGAGTGTGCCAGAGGTGAGTGGCAGTGCGTCTACCAGTTCCGAATCGACGACTGATGCGTCAAGTGCCTCTTCAGTTCCGTATCGACGACTGATGCGTCGAAGACTACAGGCTGAATTTGGTGTGCACTGCAAGGCGGAACAGGCTGTCAGTGAAGATGCAAGACATGATCCTGAAGACAAAGCTCGAAGGCCAGAAGAAAGGGAAGAGTCATATCTGCACACCATTGTCAGCAAGTGGGCAAGCAAGAAAAAGAGACAGTTGTTTCGCAACAATGATGCTGAATGAGTAATTTCTGTTGTCGTTTGCAGCTCGCAACAATGAACATTAACATTTAGTCATGAACATTTCCATTTATTTTACAACTTTCACTAAGCTTGCCCTGATTCTAGTCATCACATAATTGTGTTGATTTTATTTTGTTTTTGTATTTTTAATACTTTTCTCCAGTTCTAGTCGGCGGACCTTCGAGTTAATAAAATACATTTATCCCATGAATCCTGTTCCGAGTCTGGTGTCCTATTATTTTGGTTACTCCAGGACAGTGTGTCCTACTGACATTTATCTCTAGGACACAGTGTCCTATAGGGTGATTAAAAAATCTACATCACTGGATGATGATGTTTGAAATGAGCGCATGGGAAGGAAAGATGTATTGTCAGTTTTATGTTTGTTTTGTTCAGGGGTTTTTTTTGCAGCCACATGCAGAAAACATTCGGAAAATGGCTTCTAAAGTCACCTTTGCAAGCAGTTTGATTCCTGCTTTCGTTCATCCTCTGGATGAGCATTTTTTGTCAAAAACGCAAAGATTTGCAAGCCAGATATGCAAGCTTTCAAGCGTTACCTGAAAGCAAACAGGCTTTTAGGAAGATCTGGTAAAACTAACCCTGAAATTCAATCTTCTTGTGTATCTGGACACCAATCGTTCTGGTACAACATGGTCAGGATTGACTAGTGGTGTGAGTGAGTTACTAACAACACTTCACTCACTGAAATGTTCAATACAAAAACAAACAAACAAAACCATAAAATCACATTCATTTGATGGGACTGCATATGTAGTGCATATTCAGAAAAATCATGAAGAAGTACACCATCTTCCATGCACCCAAATGTCATCAGAATCGATCAACTGGGCTAAAAATTGCACAATTTTCTTTCTAAACATGTTAAGGCATTTCACGCTGCCTATGCCTGCAATTGTAAACTGGTTTTCACTGAATCTGAAAGCTCTTTTCAACATGAAACAACTGCTACCCTGTTTGTGTCCTGATCTTTCCGACCGCACCTGCAGCCAAGTGTGCGTCTCCACTTCTCAGTTTCCGATCTGACAACATTTGACAGCAGACCTGTAACATAAAAACAGCAGTTTAAAAGTTTTAATAATCAGAACAAGTGTTACTCTAGAAACTTGTCTTTTGTTGTTGTCTTTTTTTCAGTTGTATGTACATTGTACAATATAACAAATACTGCATTTTCCCCTCAACAAAATACTGCATTTTCCCCTCAACAAATACTGCATTTTCCCCTCAACAAATACTGCATTTTCCCCTCCCTATTCCTTATCTCACGTTGCTGCTGCAGCTATTGCTGTATATTTGCTTCACTTTGAATGGTTATATTAATGCTTTACAATTTAATTCAATATTTGTTTCAACACTGTTTTGTTCAAATGTTTCACTTCAGTTTTGAAACAGTTTAATAACAATTCACTCTGTTTGAAAAAGAAAAGCATGTCCACGACCGGTTTTTAAGTGTTACTGAACTGTAATTTTGCTGTAACATTTGGTACAAACATACACATCCTTTCTGACTGAATAAATAATACAGTGTTCGGAATGATTTGATGTTCCCCAAACTTGAGTCTACAACAGACTTAATAAGAGTACCTTCTGCTCATTCACGATGCTTCTTTGCATGTTACACTGATCTGTTTAGCTACAAAGTACAATGATTTCGGTTCACTCAAATGAAATGGCCACACTAAGCTAAGAAACCACACTTGCCTAACAAAACTTAATCTATCAACCTCTGTGCGCAGCCGGATTTCCACCCCCTCTCCACTTGTTGAACTGTACACTGCAAGTCCAAAGATAGAACATCAAAAACAAAATCAAATAAACAAAGTTCAAAACCTTTACCAAAGGTTTTACAATACTTTCTAATGTCCAGAGTAATGAGTATGAAAAAGTACAAACACTACAGATTCTTTCTAGATTTTTTTTCTTTTTTTTGGGGGGGGGGGGGGGGTGGGGTTGGGGGGTGGGGGGGGGGGGGGGGGAGTATTAAACTATCAACCACTGCTCTTTTTGTCCTCAAACAATGTGCCTGGCCTGAGCTTCCTCTTGGTCAGCAGCTGCACTCGACTCATATCAAAGCAAGCATCTAAACGTTAATTCTCCCTTGTTTGTAATGCCTCCATCTGCTAATGTCAGACCTGCCTACTCATGTTATGTCATCAGTATACCACAGAGATTTTCAATTTTGCATTTCCTCAGTAATTCCACGGACGCCGTATACACGGCGTTTTTGACAAATAATGTGTACAAAACTCCAACTACTTTTTAACAAAAAATATAAACAGTAAAAAAGGAACAAAAACAACAAAGCAGAATTAAAATACCTTGGATGATGGTGATGACAGTACTCAGGACAGAGTTCAGGTCAATTCAAAGTGATATACTTGACGTTTGTAACTTACACAGCAGTCACCACAGATGACACCACTGATGAAGAACCTAATATACACCCCCCCCCTTCCCCCCCCCCCCCCAAAAAAAAATACAAAATGTGTGTGTGTGTGTGTGGTGTGTGTGTGTGTGTGTGTGTGTGTGTGTGTTGTGTGTGTGTGTGTTGTTGCACTAAGCCTGCATTGTACCTGAAGATTGCCGAGTCTGGAAAATCCTTTTCATTTCGCCATATCTGTCAGCACAGCTCAGGACAAGTTGTTTCCGCAGATCAGTCACACAAACAGTCTTCTGCTTGGTGATCTATCCGTGTGTGGGTCTGACGGCTGCTTGCTGGATTTCGTGAACAACGATGTGATCTCTGACGGAGGCCTGGCAGCTGTCTCTCTGTGCATTTTCCCGAGATATGGCGCTTGCAGTCATTTGCTCCCCCATGTCCGATGGAGAAGTCTGAATTGCACACGAGCAGTATACAAATCCAGGTCCATGTTTTTTGATTGCAAAGACAAGGCCAAGTCCGTGTGTATTTACTTCGGAACACTTGCTTCTTCGCCTTCTTCCGTGTGCACAGTGGTTTCCGAAAACCCCCGTCGTCGGTTTCATGCAAACGTTTAGAAGATTCTCCGCCATTTTCACAATCGCCGGCAAAAAATTCGGTTGAAACTTCGTCTTACAATGGCGAACAAAAGGCTTCGAATGGCGCGCACAAAAATGGGGATGGCGCGTCGTGTTGGCCCACAGCACCACATTGACCATCGCAATTTCCGAACCATCTGTGGTTTCGGCTTGAGTCAAGGAAGTTACTTGTGGTCTCGGGAAAAGGTCTAGCAGTCGACAATTTTTCGAGTCTGGAATTTGCGCATTTTCAATTTTCTTTTCCGTAATTTCGCACGGAAAATCGTACCTCCGTAATAGGGGGTTAATTTCCCTAAGATTACGGACGATTACGGAAGGGTAGGCAGGTCTGTAAGTGTTTGTTTTTTGTTTTGTTTTGTGTTTGTTCTCTTCTGTTTTACTGAACAAAACAGGAGACACAAGATGACTGCAGGTCGAGTTTCAGCACTTGGCTACACACTTCCCTTACCCGCTCTCAGCGCTTCAAATTTTCGTGGGAGATAAAAGCATGACGGAACATAAAATGAAACTTAGCAGACACTACAAAAGAGAAAAATCTTGGCATTTTGTACATTAACATGGGCCAAGGAGTCGTGTTTATGGATGTTCAGGCAGCCGAAGTGACCACACAGTTTTGGGAAAATAAAATAATAGTAAATTGTACAGTATAGTTGAGTTGGCTCCAAATACAGGTAGGCCTTTAGGCCTGTCGCCGATTCTTTTCAGGTCTCAGTTCTTTCCTTCTTATAATCTTCTGCTGGTCTTTTGACCAGTCTACAACCTTTTACTAAAAACTACTGATCTTTTGATCAGAAACTGAAGGTGGGAGGCACATCTAAACTATATAATTATGTACTGTTTCATGACACAGTCCAGTCTGTTTTTAGAACTGTTCAAGGAAGGCGCTTCAGCAACATTGGAAGGAAGGCGGTTCCAAATCTCCACCACACATTGAGAAAAGAAGTTTTGTCGAAGACTTGTGCTGCATCTGTTTATTTGTTGTTTTTTTAGCTTAAAGCTATGTCCCCTTTTGTCCTAATCTCCTTCTCAAACAAGGAGTTTTCCAACATGTACAGTCCATGTGTATACTTATACACTTTTATTTATAAGCTCTCCTCTTATCCTTCTGTAAGACATGCTGAGTAGCAAATAATTATGTGAACTCCGCACAAAATTTGTCAGAGTATATCGGCGTGCTTTCTAGGAACCTCTCACCTTACGTCATGCTGCCAATTTGACGTAGGGTAATAAAAAACATTTGTTTCTTTTTTTTTCTCTTTCTGATTGCGATGTTTATCTTGAGTGATTTTGTTCCCACGTACCAACTAAATTCATTGCAATCACCAACTGTGGTAAGTGATTTGAGTTAACATCCAAGATGGACTGTGTCACAGTCGATCAGCTGGCAGTGACCAGCTGGAACCGGTCTCCGCATTTTTGCGGCGTCCAGATTTAAGTAGGCCTACCGACGCGGTCCATTTCTGTCGGCAAGGTCACTCCGCCAGTCTGGGTCCCGAACAACCACCCCTGATCTAACTTTCAAGTGACTGGCTACAGTCTTCTTCTTCTTCTTCCTAAAACACTGGTTCACTCAAAAACGAGTAGGTCACCAGCGCGCATGTTAAAAAGTAAAATAAAATAGCATAAAACAGTGCGACTCAGACTGTTGGCCCCTGGAGCAAATTTCGCAACAAGGGGTCGCACTTGATATTCAAGAAGTTAAAAAATGGCCAAACTCAGGCCCAGGCAATAGTAAAACATCTGGGGAAGTAAAAATAGAAACTCATCAATATGCAGATCTCAAAACTGTCGAATCAATTTGTTTTTTAAATGAGTTTGCATTTGTGGCAATCTTGATGGCACCCGGCAGTGAGTTCCACAGCCGTACAGAACAGGGATAAAAAGAATTAAGTGGCTGTCAATATTGATGCAGGTATGGTATAACATTGACCGCCCTCCTGGTGCTACTTTTATTCAATACTAGTTGTTCCATTGGAATATCAATTACTTTAGCTCTGCCTTTGAAAAAGATGTTTAAGTTTGATAAAAGCTCTTCTCTCTTCTAAGGGTTCCATTCTAATTTCCTCATGTTCTTCCTAGTATCCCCTTTCTCTGATGGGGTTTTCCCTGTTACGAACCATGCTGCTTTCTTCTGAATCTTTTCGAGGTTATCAATATCCTTTAGATGGTAAGGATCCCAAACTGAGCAACCAAATTCCAGTACTGGTCTAACCAGTGTTTTGTAGCTGTCGTCTTTAAACCTTTGGGGGCAGTCATTGATATTCCTGTATAAGAAAGCTAAGATGTTATTTGCTTTCTTACATACTAAACTGTAATGTTCTTTCCATTTGAGACGACTATCTATAATCACGCCTAAATATTTTGCAGCATTAGTTTCTTTAAGAATGTATTATGAATAAATAATCTGATCTAACTGGTGAGCGTTTGTTACATATACGCAACACTTGGCACTTTGGGGATGAAATTCCATTTTCCAAGTTCTTTCCCACTCTTGTAAAGCGTTTAGATCTTCTTGTAGAATGCGTGTATCATTCTTGCTTCTAATTGTTCTATATACTAAACTGTCATCTGCAAAAAGCCTTATAGTAGTTCCAGGAGAGAGATTTCTACTTATGTCATTTATATAAATTAAGAAAAACAAGGGCCCCAGAACAGTTCCCTGTGGTTACACCTGACAAGACGGGTTTACAATGGGATGACGACCCTTCCACAACAACTTTCTGCGTTCTCCAACGAGGAATGACCCTAGCCCATTTTAGCAAAGAACCGCCAATGCCAATGTGTTCTAATTTAAGCAGCAGGCCCTCATGGTCAACCTTATCAAAGGCTTTAGAAAAGTCTAATAAAATTGCATCTATTTGCTGTCTGTTGTTAAGACAGTTATTAAAATCATTGAGAGTTGTTATAAGTTGAGTCTCACAACTCCTTCGCTGTCTAAAACCATGCTGGGCTTTTTTAAGAAGTCATATTTGTCAAGATGGTCCATTATGCTGCTATATATTATGTGTTCAGTAGTTTAGCTGATATAGATGTAAGAGATACAGGTCTATAGTTCTCTGCTTTT
The DNA here is from genome assembly GCA_018398815.1 of Conus ventricosus. Taxonomy (NCBI): domain Eukaryota; kingdom Metazoa; phylum Mollusca; class Gastropoda; order Neogastropoda; family Conidae; genus Conus; species Conus ventricosus. The sequence goes on from CM031623.1 coordinate 38,830,318, forward strand.
GTTTTGTCACCCTTTTGAATAAGGGAACATGCTCGCATCTCGCCACTCATCAGGTATTACTCCTTGATCCAGTGAAGCTTGGTAAAGTAGTTGGTATACCTCACTAAATTCATTGGCACATAATTTTAAGAGCTTGCCAGGAACGCCATCGGGACCAGTAGCTTTGTTTTCAATGATGTTGGTCAGTAACTTAATATACTCCTGCTTTGTTTACTTTGATGTTATGCATTTCAGGGAGTTTTTTCATCATCTTTTAGTCTAACGTTAATTAAAGGTTGGGATTTGAGAAAACTGAACAAAACTGCTTGTTTAGTAAGTTTGCTTTCCCTTCAGGTCCTGTATTAGGTTATTCTGGTTGTTTCTCAGGTCTGGAATCCCAATGTTGTCCTGTCTCTTACTCCTTATGTGAGACCATAATTTCTTGTTTTGATGATCACCTTCTGAAATCATTAAATTAACATAATTGGAGTGAGCAAGCCTACATTCTCTCTGACACCTTCTCTTAATATGTTTATACCTAACCAGTAATCTTTCTGAATTAGGATGTAGTTTCAATTTCTTAAAGAAACGATTTTCCTTCTCAAAACGTTTAGTTTTTGTAGTAATCCATGGCTGGTGGTTCCTGCTTGAAGTTATTTTAGTAGGTATGTTGTCATCCATAATAAATTCCAAGTTAGTTTTTATACATTTCCCAAAGGTCACTGACATTATTTTTAACACTATGGACCTCAAAAAAAGACGACGGATAACCGAATGAGTTCGACACGTTATATTTCTTACCATTTCTTTCAAACTTAAAAATTCTTTCATCAACCTCCTGGACAGTGATACTAACATTGCTCATTTTAAAGTATCTTTATGATTAGTGCATCAAAAGGGATGCTATATCATCACAGCAATCGTTAATGTAACCAAAAAGAAGGACGCGTTGCGAGGCCACGAGCCTGGTCGTCCTTTGACCAGTGGCCTAACCAGATCACCGACGGAAAAAGCGCCATCACCGAGCTTCCTTCCGAGGTTAGGACTAATGTTTAGGCCTCTGAGGAAAATTGAATGTGTACTGATTAACCTTCAAATAATAATAAAGAGAAAAAAATGCAACGCTCACGGTACCTTTGTGGGACGCATTCCTTCCTGCAAAACCCTGCCCGTCTCCTGCGCGTCCAGTGTCTGGGTCCCGCCTAGAAGCACCTCTCTAGCAGAGAGTAGGCTGCCTTATTTTGAAAGTTATCTTCCTTGCGTGTGCAGCCTCTTGGTTCCAATCCACAAATACAACAACAAAAAGTAAACCCCACATACATAAAACGAACACACAAATACAGAAAAAGAAACAAACAAAAATTTTAAAATGACATTTTACTATTGAATGAGCCGCCAACCTCCCCCCCCCCCTCTCGCACGCACAGAAATAAGCCATTCAGCCACATTGTACCTATGAATGTGTGCAAGAAAAAAATGCCCTGGATTGCCAAAGCGAAAAAACAAAAAGCCCAATGAAGTTCAAAAGTGAAGTTTCTTGTGCAAACTGGAAACATTTTTTTTTTTGAAAGCAAATATTGATATCTGTGATGCCTCGCCTGTCTAAGATTCATTCTGCCTTTACAAAGGACTTCTTCTTCTTCTTCGTTCGCTCAGACAGGAACCCCCAGATGCACTGATGAAGGCTGCCGTCCGGCGGAGGTCCTCCAAGATCCGTAGAGTTTCTCCCTCATCGGTTGGTCAGCAGGCCAGGTCTCTGCTCTCAGGTCATGGTGAGTTGGACAGTCTTGTAGGAAGTGTTCCACTGTCATTGGGCTGTACCGCAGGGCACACTGCAGACTCGCCAATGCGGAACCTTGGAACATGTGATGGTGTAGCCTGGAGTGGCCCGTCCTCATCTCACAATGTTCACTTGGTCTGGTCTGGTAGGAGGTAGTAGGATCTGTCTGGCTATATTCTGGATGTAGCTGAAGCCATCTTTTCCTCTGCTTTCCTTGATGATCATCTTGGCCTCTTCATAGAGATTTCCTGTTCCTCTTGTGGCTGCTGTCCTCCTTCCTTCGCTAGTTCGGTCTGCCTCCTCATTGCCTGCTATGTTGCAGTGTAGGGTATCCACTGAATGACAGTTAGTTCAGTGGCCTGTTGCAGTCTGGCAAGGGCAGAGACAAGGGGTTGAGGTCCTTGTTCTTTGGGTTCTGTACAGCCTGCAGTACTGACAGAGCATCAGAGAAGATGACGGTTTTGGGATGTATGGCCTCTCTATTCGCACACAGTGTCTCCGCTGCTGTCTGCAATGCGTCTGCCTCAGCTTTGTAGTTCGTGGAGAATTTGCCAGGGGGATGGCTTGTCGGACGTGAGTTCCATCCTTCAAGGTTAGGAATTATTCCTCCACCTCCATTTCTGGTAGCCTCCTCAGCTGAGCCGTCTGTGTATGCGTACGTCCACAGCTCCTTGGGATATGCCTGTTCCATATGGTTTAGAGCTAGTGCTTTTTTCTCTGGTTCTGACTGTGTGCCCTTTGAGAGAATGCCTGGGATTGTCTCCTGACTTCCGGAAACTGGTCCCTTCTCCAAGCGGGTACAGAGCTGTGAGTTGGGATCTGCTTGTTCCTTGCTGTAGCATTCAGGGTCCTGTCTCTCGAGTCTACGAGCGTTGTGCACAAAACTGCTGCGCTTCAGTCTGCACTTGGTTGGCTCTGGACATTCTTTTGTTCATGGGGTGATTCTTCATCCTCTTGAATTTGGCAGCTTGGGTGAGGATTATGGCATCTCTCCTGCTTTCAAGGCTTTGAAGACCTGTCAGAGTTTCCATGGCTTGGATCGGGTGACTTAGAGTGCCAGTGATGATCCTGGATGCCTGGTTCTGGACCTTGGCAACTTTGTCTAGGTTGGTCTTGGCTCTGTCCCCCAGGCAGCTGTACCATATTCTAGGACAGGTCTAACTCGTCCAAGGTACAGTTTCTTCTGGATGTGTGGTCAGCTCCCCAGGAAGTTCCTGATAACTTCTTTATCAGTGCCAAAAGTAGCCTGGCTCTTTTTGTGCACTTGTTGATCTGGTGTCTCCAAGTCATCCTGGGGTCAAAAGTGACTCCTAAGTAAGTGGGTGACTTATCCTGTGGGAGACGTGACATTCACCTGGAGGCGTGCACTCTGTTCTTTTGTAGCCAGCTGAAGAGGTGTATGTGGTTTTTCTGGGATTGATGTTACGAGCCACTTTTTTGTCCATGTCTCGATCTTCCTCAGGGCTTCCTGGATCCTTACAGTGGCTGTTGTAATGTACTGCTCCGAACACCAAATGGCAAGATCGTCGGCGTAGATTGACCATGGATCCATGCAGGATGTCCTCAAGGATGTCGTTCATGAAGATGATGAAAAGCGTAGGGGAGAGAACTCCACCCTGTGGAACGCCTTCCTTCATGATCTTCTGTCTGCTTTTGTGCCTTCTGTTCTGTACCCGGGCTTTTCTGTTGGTCAGGTATTGGCTGATCCATTTGAACATGAGACCTGAGATACCGTACTTGTGCATCTTCAGCTTCAGCCCATCTTCCACACTTTATCAAAGGCCTTTTCCAGGTCGATCCAGACTGTAATGGTATGCTTCTTGTTTTGTAGTGCATCCTCCAGTTCTTGCAAAAATTGTAAGCGACCTGGTCTTCAGTGGATCGGTGTTGCCTGAATCCTGCCTGCTTGTCAGAGATGATCTCTTTTTTTCTCCAGGTACCATGTCAGCCTATTGTTGACTAGCCTTTCCATGAGCTTCCCTACGCAGCTGGTCAGACTAATGGTCTGAAGCTGTCTGCCTTGGTCTTGTCTTTTCCTTTCTTGTGAATCGGGATCATGATAGCATCTCTCCATGCCTGAGGTACTGATGCGTTTTTCCAGCTGGCGTTGAAGATATTAAGAAGGGTTTTCTTTGCTGATGGTCCCAAGTGTTGTAGCATCTCATTTGTAATGCCATCAGGTCCTGGTGATTTCTCTTTCTGCATCTGCTTTATCCCTTCCTTCAGTTCTTTTTCTGAGAAGAGTTCTTTCATCACTTCTTCCTCTGTGTCCATGTCTTTGTAGTGTTTCTGTTTTTCCAACACTTCCTTCTCTCTATCTTTTGGGACTTTGATGTTACTGATCTTTTCAAAGCTGCTTATGAGGTGGTCTGCAGCCTGCTTTCCAGTGAGGGTCCCTCCGTTGTCTTCTTTGAACGATTGGTGAAGTTGACATTCTTTCATCGTTCATTGCTTTGGCAAGTTTCCACAGTCTTGCTCCGTCCTTCTCCAAATTGAGATTTTCTGTTTTCCTTTTCCAGTGGTTCTTGCTGCCTGGATGAAGGCCTTTTTGTACAAGGCAGTTCTTCCTTCAGGTTGATGTTGTTTTCTGTTGATGGTTCTTCTCTGCCTTTTCTCTTGCTTCGTTCGCTTGATATTCCAGCTGTTGGAGTTCTTCAGTCCAGTAGGGCCTGTAGTTCTTTCTGGCTCCTCTTGGGGTAGTTTCTATGGCTGCTTTCAGTATTGCCACATTGAAGCCTTGGTCATGTTGTTTGCATCTTTCTGTCGAGTATTGATGTTGGCGGCATACTCGTCAGTGAGGATGGAGAAATCTTCCCATTTAGCTTTTCTGTAGTTCCACCTGGGCAGTGGTCTGCAATCCTCAGGATTGGTTGAGGTCGAAGGAAAGTTTCACAGTTTGTGATCGCTACCTGCCAGCTGGTCCAGTACTGTTCTTTGTGCGCTCGCCTGCAGATTGTTGGTGGCAAAGGGTAGGTCTGGTGTTGCTGACGATAGCCACCTGCGTGAGTAAATGTTGGGGGGTCATCGCTTGATTTAGTAGATGTAGTTGCTGGTCAATCTGCCAATCCTCTACCTCCTCTCCTCTTGAGTCTGTTTCATTGTATCCCCAGCTTGTGGTGGCTGTTGAAGTCGCCGACAACCAGGCAGCTGTTCTGTAGGACATCCATTGCGTGTAGTGAGAGCTGTCGATCTGATGGGCAGTATACATTGTATATCCTGATCTGTTTCTCCCGCAGTGTGATCTCCACTCCAGTGATTTCTGCCTGATCCTCAGTATCCACGGTGATGTGCTTCGCTGGTATGTGATTCTTCACCAAGATGAGGATTCCACCTTTGTGTCTTCTTTCCCCGTCCACACGGTAGGTCTGGGAGCCTCTTACTGTGAAACGAAGGTTCTCTGTAAGGTGGGTATCTTGGACACAAGCAACATCAATGTCCTCTTTGTGAAGTCTTTTAGTAAAGGGAGCTTTTTCCTGGAAATTCCCTCACATTCCACTGCAGTATCTTCAATGGCCTTGGTTCCACCTCCCTCCTGTCAAAGCCAGTAGCTTTTACCCGAGACACCCGCCGTCTGGCTCTACCACGAAACGGGGCACGTGGACCACCAGTAGCTTTGGTTGGGCCCCTTTGAGGCACAGGGCTCAGCACTCTTCCACCCTGGCGGGTCCTCAACGGTCAAGCACCATATCGAGATTCTCCAAGGTTGTCTGTCATGTGAGCGGGGATGCGTTGTCTGCCGTTACGCCCCTGACAAGTCAGGACCAGCACATCCGACTTCGGCTCTTGCCATTTATCCCCTGGCTGGGGTAAGGCTTGGAGCAGTATCAGGGTGTGTCCACGCGCCGGTGGGCCTGCACAGAGTTCCTTCCTTTCTCGTGGGGGCCTTACCCTCCATCTGGACTGGTCTAGCCTGCGCTTTCCTTGATTGGAGAGGGCCGAGATCTAGTTTTAATATAGCGCCAGTCGTCCGCTCCCGTGCCACGTTAGTCACAACAGAGGTTGCGTTCCAACCTGCCCCATGTCCCCCTGAGGAAACACCCACATTAACGTGGCGAGAAGGTGCGACTACGTTTTCCCCTTTCTTAATGGAAGAAAGGGATCTTCGCAGATACAAAGGACAATGATCAGCATAATAGTAAAACGGTGCAGCAGCAATGTGCCATCCACTGAGTGATGAATGCCAAGCATTCAGCAAGGAGAACATGTTCACCTGCCTGCACTGAACCTGACTTGAAGATGAGGACGTTTTGCAGGGCTGTCAGAGTTCCAGGAGATCGCCATCACCCCCACCCCTCACCCACCCCTCCCACAGGCTAGTCCGACTTCCAATCATCCTGTAACTTGAATCCATTTGATCGCTACATCCACTAGAAGACCTTCCTACACCCACCACTTCCCACCTCTGCCCCACCCTCATCCATACCCTCTAAATTCAACTTCAGGAAGTACTCTATTTTCATTAGTTGTTTGCACCATCACAAATCTGCGCCTACCTTGCGCTGAAGAGATC
>CM031623.1:38840174-38882793 GCA_018398815.1 Conus ventricosus
TAACATGGGCCAAGCGGTGTGTTTAGGGAAATGTCAGGCAGCCGAAGTGAACACACAGTTTGGAAGATAAAATAATAGTATTGTACAGTATAGTTGAGTTGGCTCCAAATACAGGTAGGCCTTTAGGCTGTCGCCGATTCTTTTCAGGTCTCAGTTCTTTCCTTCTTATAATCTTCTGCTGGTCTTTTGACCAGTCTACAACCTTTTACTAAAAACTACTGATCTTTTGATCAGAAATGAAGGTGGGAGGCACAATCTAAACTATATAATTATGTACTGTTTCATGACACAGTCAGTCTGTTTTTAGAACTGTTCAAGGAAGGGCGCTTCAGCAACATTGGAAGGAAGGCGGTTCAAATCTCCACCACACATTGAGAAAAGAAGTTTTGTCGAAGACTTGTGCTGCATCTGTTTATTTGTTGTTTTTTAGCTTAAAGCTATGTCCCTTTTGTCCTAATCTCCTTCTCAAACAAGGAGTTTTCCAACATGTACAGTCCATGTGTATATTATACACTTTTATTTATAAGCTTCCTCTTATCCTTCTGTAAGACATGCTGAGTAGCAAATAATTATGTGAACCCCGCACAAAATTTGTCAGAGTATATCGGCGTGCTTTCTAGGAACCTCTTCACCTTACGTCATGCTGCCAATTTTGACTTTAGGGTAATAAAAAACATTTGTTTCTTGTTTTTTTTCTCTTTTGATTGCGATGTTTATCTTGAGTGATTTTGTTCCCACGTACCAACTAAATTCATTGCAATCACCAACTGTGGTAAGTGATTTGAGTTAACATCCAAGATGGACTGTGTCACAGTCGATCAGCTGGCCCGTGACCAGCTGGAACCGGTCTCCGCATTTTTGCGGCGTCCAGATTTAAGTAGGCCTACCGACGCGGTCCATTTCTGTCGGCAAGGTCACCCCGCCAGTCTGGGTCCCGAGACAACCACCCTGATCTAACTTTCAAGTGACTGGCTACAGTCTTCTTCTTCTTCTTCCTAAAACACTGGTTCACTCAAAAACGAGTAGGTCCCCAGCGCGCATGTTAAAAAGTAAATAAAATAGCATAAAACAGTGCGACTCAGATGTTGGCCCTGGAGCAAATTTCGCAACAAGGGGTCGCACTTGATATTCAAGAAGTTAAAAAAATGGCCAACTCAGGCCCAGGCAATAGTAAAAATCTGGGGAAGTAAAAATAGAAACTCATCAATATGCAGATCTCAAAACTGTCGAATCAATTTGTTTTTTAAATGAGATTGCATTTGTGGCAATCTTGATGGCACCCGGCAGTGAGTTCCACAGCCGTACAGAACAGGGATAAAAAGAATTAAGTGGCTGTCAATATTTGATGCAGGTATGGTATAACATTGACCGCACTCCTGGTGCTACTTTTATTCAATACTAGTTGTTCCATTGGAATATCAATTACTTTAGCTCTGCCTTTGAAAAAGATGTTAAGTTTGATAAAAGCTCTTCTCTCTTCTAAGGGTTTCCCTTCTAATTTCCTCATGTTCTTCCTAGTATTCCCTTTTCTCTGATGTGGTTCCCTGTTACGAACCATGCTGCTTTCTTCTGAATCTTTTCGAGGTTATCAATATCCTTTAGATGGTAAGGATCCAAACTGAGCAACCAAATTCAGTACTGGTCTAACCAGTGTTTTGTAGCAGTCGTCTTTAACCTTTTGGGGGCAGTCATTGATATTCCTGTATAAGAAAGCTAAGATGTTATTTGCTTTCTTACATACTAAACTGTAATGTTCTTTCCATTTGAGACGACTATCTATAATCACGCCTAAATATTTTGCAGCATTAGTTTCTTTAAGAATAGTATTATGAATAGAATAATCTGATCTAAAATGGTGAGCGTTTGTTACATATACGCAACACTTGGCACTTTTGGGGATGAAATTCCATTTTCCAAGTTCTTTCCACTTTGTAAAGCGTTTAGATTTCTTGTAGAATGCGTGTATCATTCTTGCTTCTAATTGTTCTATATACTAAACTGTCATCTGCAAAAAAGCTTATAGTAGTTCCCGGAGAGAGATTTCTACTTATGTCATTTATATAAATTAAGAAAAACAAGGGCCCCAGAAAAAGTTCCCCGTGGTACACCTGACAAGACTGGTTTACAATGGGATGACGACCTTCCACAAACAACTTTCTGCGTTCTCCCAACGAGGAATGATCTAGCCCATTTTAGCAAAGAAACGCCAATGCCAATGTGTTCTAATTTAAGCAGCAGGCCCTCATGGTCAACCTTATCAAAGGCTTTAAAAGTCTAATAAAATTGCATTATTTGCTGTCTGTTGTTAAGACAGTTATTAAAATCATTGAGAGTTGTTATAGTTGAGTCTCACAAATCCTTCGCTGTCTAAAACCATGCTGGGCGTTATTTAAGAAGTCATATTTTTCAAGATGGTCCATTATGCTGCTATATATTATGTGTTCAAGTAGTTTAGCTGATATAGATGTAAGAGATACAGGTCTATAGTTCTCTGCTTTTGTTTTGTCACCCTTTTTGAATAAGGGAACAATGCTCGCATCTCGCCACTCAATCAGGTATTACTCTTGATCAGTGAAGCTTGGTAAAGTAGTTGGTATACTCATCAATTCATTGGCACTAATTTAAGAGCTTGCCAGGAACGCCATCGGGACAGTAGCTTTGTTTTCAATGATGTTGGTCAGTAACTTAAATACTCCTGCTTTGTTTACTTTGATGTTATGCATTTCAGGGAGTTTATCATCATCTTTTAGTCTAACGTTAAAATTTAAAGGTTTGGGATTGAGAAAACTGAACAAAATGCTTGTTTAGTAAATTTGCTTTCCCTTCAGGGTCCTGTATTAGGTTATTTGGTTGTTTCTCAGGTCTGGAATCCCAATGTTGTCCTGTCTCTTATCCTTATGTGAGACCATAATTTCTTGTTTTGATGATCACCCTTTTGAAATCATTGAATTAACATAATTGGAGTGAGCAAGCCTACATTCTCTCTGACACCTTTCTTAATATGTTTATACTAACCAGTAATCTTTCTGAATTAGGATGTAGTTTCCCAAATTTTTTAAAGAAACGATGTTTCCTTCTCAACAACGTTTAGTTTTTGTAGTAATCCATGGCTGGTGGTTCCTGCTTGAAGTTATTTTAGTAGGTATGTTGTCATCCATAATAAATTCCAAGTTAGTTTTTATACACTTCCAAAGGTCACTGACATTATCTTTAACACTATGGGACCTCAAAAAAAGACGACGGATAACCGAATGAGTTCGACACGTTATATTTCTTACCATTTCTTTCAAACTTAAAAATTCTTTCATCAACCTCCTGGACAGTGATACTAACATTGCTCAGTTAAAGTATCTTTATGATTAGTGCATCAAAAGGGATGCTTATATCATCACAGCAATCGTTAATGTAACCAAAAAGAAGGACGCGTTGCGAGGCCACGAGGCCTGGTCGTCCTTTGACCAGTGGCCTAACCAGATCACCGACGGAAAAAGCGCCATCACCGAGCTTCCTTCCGAGGTTAGGACTAATGTTTAGGCCTCTGAGGAAAATTGAATGTGTACTGATTAACCTTCAAATAATAATAAAGAGAAAAAAATGCAACGCTCACGGTACCTTTGTGGGACGCATTCCTTCCTGCAAAAACCCTGCCCGTCTCCTGCGCGTCCAGTGTCTGGGTCCCGCCTAGAAGCACCTCTCTAGCAGGAGAGTAGGCCTAGCCTTATTTTGAAAGTTATCTTCCTTGCGTGTGCAGCCTCTTGGTTCCAATCCACAAATACAAAACAAAAAAGTAAACCCCACATACATAAAACGAACAACACAAATACAGAAAAAGAAACAAACAAAAATTTTAAAAATGACATTTTACTATTGAATGAGCCGCCAACCTCCCCCCCCCCCTCTCGCACGCACAGAAATAAGCCATTCAGCCACATTGTACCTATGAAGTGTGTGCAAGAAAAAAATGCCCTGGATTGCCAAAGCGAAAAAACAAAAAGCCCAATGTAAGGTCAAAAAGTGAAGTTTCTTGTGCAAACTGGAAACATTTTTTTTTAGAAAGCAAATATTGATATCTGTGATGCCTCGCCTGTCTAAGATTCATTCTGCCTTTACAAAGGACTTCTTCTTCTTCTTCGTTCGCTCAGACAGGAACCCCAGATGCACTGATGAAGGCTGCCGTCCGGCGGAGGTCCTCCAGAGATCCGTAGAGTTTCTTCCCCTAACGGTTTGGTCCCCGGCCAGGTTTTCTGCTCTCAGGTCATGGTGATTTGGGACAGTCTTGTGGGAAAAGTTTTTCCACGCCCAAGGGGGCGTACCGCGGGGGCACACGGGCAGACTCCCCAAAAGCGGAACCTTGTGAACTTTGGGGATGGTGTTGCCTGGATTTGGCCGTCCTCAGCTCACAATGTTCATTTGGGTCTGGCTGGTGGGGGTTTAGAGGGATCTTTTGGGGCTATATTCGGGGATGTAGCTAAAGCCATTTTTCCTTCTTCTCCTTGATGCATTTGGCCCTTTATAGGAGTTTTCCCGGTTCCCCTCTTGTGGTGCTGTCCCCCTTTCCCCTTCGCTAGTCGGTCTGCCTCCCCCAATTGCCTGCTATGTTGCAGTGTAAAGGGTTTATCCACTGAATAAACATTTATTTTGGGGCCTTTGCAGTTGGAAAGGGGCAGAGGCCCAAGGGGGTTGAGGCCTTGTTTTTTGGGTTTGTACAGCCTGCAGTACTGACAGTGCATCAAAGAAGATGAGGGTTTTTGGGATTAGGGCCCTCTCTATTCGCACACAGTGTCTCCGCTGCTGTCTCCCAATGCGTCTCCCTTTCATTTTTTATTCGGGGAAAAATTTGCCAGTGGGGAGGGCTTGTGGGACGTGATTTCCCAACCTTTCCCGGGTTTGGGAAAATTTTCCCTCCACCTCCTTTCTGGTAGCCCCCTTTCAGCTGAGCCGTTGTGTATGCGTACGCCACAGCCCCCCTTGGGGTTTATCCCCCGGTTTCCATATGGTTTAGATTTATTTTTTTTTCTCTGGTTCTGACTGGGGGGCCCTTTGAAAAATTTCCGGGGATTGTCTCTCTGATTTCCGGAAAAGGGCCCCTTTCTCCAAGGGGGTACAGGCTGTGAGTTGGGGATCTGCTTTTCCCCCTTGCTGTGCAGTTCGGGTTTCCTGTCCCCTCGAGTTAAGTTTTTTTGTGCAAAAAAACGCTCCCCTTCAGTCTCCCCTTTGGGGTTGGGGCTCTGCCCTTTATTTTTTTCCCTGGGGGGGGATTCTTCACCCTCTTAAATTTGGGCAGTTTGGGTGGGGGAATTATGGCATCTCCCCTGCTTTCAAGGCTTTGAAGCCCTTTGTCAGATTTTCCCCATGGCTTGGATGGGGGGTTGACTTGAGATGCCATGATGATCCGGTGCCGGGTTTTTTGGAAACCGGGCCCAACTTTGCTAGGTTGGTTTGGCGGGGGGGCCCCAAAGGCAGCTGTACCATATTCTAGGCCCGGTCTAACTCCCCAAAGGGTTTTACATTTTTCTTCTGGAGTTGGGGTCAGCCCCCCCGGGAAATTTTTTCCTGTAACTTCTTCACCCAGTGCCAAAGAGCCGGGCTCTTCTGTGACCTTGTTGATCTGGGGGTCTCCAAGTCATCCTGGGGTTCAAAAGTGACTCCTAAGAAAGGGGGTGACTTATCCGTGGGAGGACGAGACCATTCCCCTGGGGGGTTTGCACTTTTCTTTTGTAGCCGGGCGGAAAAAGGTTTGTATGTGGTTTTTTTTGGCATTGAGGGTTACAAACCACTTTTTTGTCCATGTCTCGATCTTCCTCGGGGGTTCCGGGATCCTTACAGGGGGTGTTTTAATGTACTGTTTTCCGAAAAACCAAAATTTGGCAAATCGTCGGTAGATTGCACCATGGACCCAGCGGGGATTTTCCTCAAGGATGCGTTCATGAAGAAATAAAAAGGTAGGGGGAGAGAACTCCACCCTGGGGAAACCCGCCTCCTTTTCCTGTTTCTGTCTGCTTTTGTGCCTTCTTTTTTAAACCCGGGGCCCTTTTCTGGGGTTTCGGGAAATTGGCGATCCATTTGAACATGAGCCCTGAGATACCGTACTTTTTGGGTTTTCCCCTTTTAAAAGGTTTTTCCGGGCCCAAATTTTATCCCCTTTTTTGGGGCCCATTCCGGGTTCGGAATTTAAGGCCCCTTTTTAATGGATGCTTTTTAAATTTTTTTAAGGTGTTTCCTCCGGGCCCTTGGCAATTTTTAAAGCGCCCCTGGCATTCAGTTGGGTCGGTTTTCCCTTTGGAATTTTTTCCTTTTCTTGTAAGGGAAAACATTTTTCTCCCTCCTTTCGAAAATTTTACTAAGTTTTTTCCATTGAGAAATTAAAACGCAGGCCCGGGTTTTTAGACTAATTTTAACCCTTCGGCCTTTGGGGTTTGGGGGGTTTTTTTTTGGGGGGTGGGGGGGTTTTTTTATGGGGTTTTTTTGGGGGGCCGATTTGGGGTTTTTTTGTTTTAAATTTTTTTGGCGGGGGGTTGGGGGGGGTTGGGGGGGGTTTTTGTTTTTTTTTGGTTTGAGGGGGTTTTTGGGGGATTATTTTTTAAGGGGTTTATTTTTTGGGGGTGATTTCTCTTTCTGCATCTGTTTTAAACCCCTTCCTTCATTTTTTTTTCTGAGAAGAGTTCTTTAATCACTTCTTCCTCTGTGGCATGTCTTTGTAGTTTTTTCTGTTGTTCCCAACACTTCCTTCCTCTATTTTTTTGGGGGACTTTGTTTTAAACAAAATTCTTTTCAAAGCGCTTATGAGGGGGCCCTGCACCCTGCTTTCCAGGGGGGGGCCCCCTTTTGTTTTCTAGAACGTTTGGGTTGAATTTTACATTTTTTCTTGTTCTTTTTGCTTTGGCAAGTTTCCACAGTCGTGTTTTCCGTCCTTTTTCCCAAATTGAGTTTTTTCTTTTTCCCTTTTTCCAGTTGGTTCTTGCTGCCGGGATAAAGGGGCCTTTTTGTAAAAGGCAGTTTTTCCTTCGGGTTTGGGATGTTTTTTTTCGGGTTGAGGGTTTTCCTTCCTGCCTTTTTCTTTGCTTCGTTCGTTTGGGATCCCCAGCTGTTGGATTTTCTTCATTCCGTAGGGCCGGGTAGTTTTTTTTTGGCTCCCTTGGGATATTTTTAGGGGTGCTTTCAGTATTGCCCCTTTGAAGGCTTGGTCTGTTGTTTGCATCTTTCGGCGATATTGATGGGGGGCGGCATACTCGCGTGAGGTGGAGAAATTTTCCCAAATTTACCCTTTTTTTTGGTATGTTCCCCCTTTGGGCAGGGTTGCAATCCTCGGGATGGTGGTTGAGGTCAAAGGGAAAGTTTCACAGTTTGATCGCTACCTGCCAGCTGGTCCAGTACTGTTTTTTGTGCCTCGCCTGCAGTTGTTGGTGGCAAAGGCTAGGGTTTGGGGTTGCGACGGTAGCCCCCTGGCGTGAGTAGAAAGTTGGGGGGGCAAATTTCTTGGGTTTTGTAGAATTTTAGTTGCTGGTCAATCTGCCCAAACCTCTCCCCTCCCTTTGAGTCTGGTTTTTATTGTAAACCCCAGCTTGTGGAGTGGGTGTTGAAGTTTGCCGGGCAACCAGGGAGCTGTTCTTAACATCCATTGGTTTTTTAGTGAGAGCTGTCGATCTGATGGGGAGTATACATTGTTTTCCCGATCTTTTCTCCCGCATGGATCTCCACTCCAGGATTTTTTGCCCGATCCCAGTACCACTGTGATGGGCTTCGCTGGTTTTGTGATTTTCACCAAGATGAAAAAATTCCACCTTTGGTCTTCTTTCCCTGTCCAAACGGGTTTTGGGGCTGGTAGCCCTTTTCTGTGAAACGAAGGGGTTTTCTGTAAGGGGGGGTATCTTGGGGCACAAGCAACATCAAAGTCCTCTTTTTTGAAAATCTTTAAAAAAGGGGAGCTTTTTCCCCGGGAAAATTTCCCCCAGCATTCCCCTGCAGATCTTTAAAGGCCTTGGTTCCACTCCCCCCTGTTTAAAGCCCGTAGCTTTTTTACCCCAGACACCCCCCGTCTGGCCCCTACCACGAAACGGGGGGACGTGGGGCCAAAATAAATTTTTGGGGGCCCCCTTTTGGGGACAGGGGGTCCGCACTCCCTTCCCCCCTGGGGGGTCCCAACGGGCAAGCACCATATCGGGGATTCCCAAGGTTGTTTTGTCATGTGAGCGGGGGGAAGCGTTTTGCTGCCGTTACGCCCCACAAGTCAGGACCCAGCACATCCGACTTTTGGCTCTTTCCATTTTAAACCCATGGTGGGGAAAGGCCTTGGAGCATTTTCAGGTTTTGTCCCCGCGCCGGGGGGGCCTGCACGAGTTCCTTCCTTTTTTCCCGGGGGGGGCCTTACTCCTCCATCTGGACTGGCTACCTGGCGGCTTTCCTTGAAATTTGGGGAGGGCCGAGATCTAGTTTTAATAAGCGCCAGTCCCTCCGCTTTCCCCTGCCAAAGTTAGTTCCCAAAAGATTGCGTCCAACCCGCCCCATGGGCCCCCGAGGGAAACCCCCCACTTTTAAAGTGGCGAGAAGGGGCGACTACGGTTTTTACCCCTTTCTTAAAGGGAAAAAAAGGGAACTTCGGGAGAACAAAGGACAAGGGTCGCATAAAAGTAAAACGTGTTTCAAGCAAAAATGCCCTCCACTGAGTGATGAAGGCCCAACATTCAGGGAAGGAGAACATGTTCCCTGCCTGCACGGGAACCCGAAATTTAAGATGAGGAGTTTTGCCGGGGTGTCAGAGTTCCAGGAGATCGCCATCACCCCCACCCCCCACCCCCCTCCCTCCCCCAGGCTAGGGCCGACTTCCCAAACATCCTTAAATTTAAAACCATTTTAAACGCTTCATCCACTAGAAGACCTTCCTACAAACCCCCCCCACTTTCCCCCCTCTCCCCCCCCCCTAAACCTTCCTCTAAATTTTTAACTTCGGAAGTACTCTATTTTCTTAGTGTTTGCAAAACCCTCAAAAAAACTGCGCCCTACCTTTCGCTGAAGAGAACCAAACTAAATGAAAACTCGTTCATTTTATTGTTCCCATTGTTTTTTGTCTTGCCCGAAAAAAAACCTTAAAAAGGGCGAAACGCATCGCGTTTTTTTTTCTTTTTAATAGTTTGTCCACGTTTTTTCTTTTCGGTTTTTACTAAAATTTATTTAAGATTTGTTTAGAAATTTTTCCTCATTTGTCCACTTTTCAAAAATCACAAATCAGTTAAAAATGTTACTCTGGTTTTTATTAGGGGCAAACCCTCAAAAAATCAAATAAAAAAATTGGGCCCTTTCCCTTCCACAGTCCAAGTCCATCATCTTTACCATGGAAAGCTTTTTAAAACTCGGGGCCTGGAAATTTTTCCCCGGGCCCCTTCCCACACTTTCCCCCCCCCCAACCCTGATCCCATCCTTTTCCCCCCCCCAACTGCCTTCCCCCCCCCCCCCCTTTGTAGGGGGCCCATCCTTCCCCTGCTCCGTCTTAAAGAAAACTTTCTTTATTCCGGGAGCATGTTCATTCCCCTGGTTTTTGGGAAAAAGACAAAACAAAATCGAAGGCTTTTCCCGGGCGGAACAAACAATGTCGTTTTGCCTTTTTTTTCGTGTGGGCCCGGAGTATCCCTCTAAAAAAAATTTTCCTCCTTTTTACATTTGATACAGAAAAAGGGGTCAGAAGTGAAACGACCTCTTCTACATCATGGCAGATAATTTATACATTCGATCGCCCGACCCGTTGAGCGTTGGCGGCGGTAATCCGAGTGCGGCGTGGAAAAAGTGGAAACTCAGTTCGACATCTTCCTGCAAGCCACAGGAGCAGCAGAGAAGACGGACAGTATCAAGGTAGGCCTTTTGCTTCATCATATTGGCGATGACGGCCTCGAGATCTACTCTAACTTTGTTTTCTTGGGGAAAGACCTAATCCAGTCGATGTAGACAACCCTCTGCCAGCAGAGGACAAGTCCAACTACACCACAGTGCTAGCCAAGTTCGACCAATATTTTCACCAGCGCGATCCCCAGCTGATGCTCAGTGAACAGTTCTGGCTTCACCTGCAGAGGGAACCAGGGCAGAACTTTGAGTCCTGGCAATGAGTGGTGAGAGAAAAGGTGGCTGCCTGCAAATTCGGAGAGGTAGACATGATGGTGAGGGACAAGCTTGTTTTCACTTGTCATGATGACACCGCCAAGCTGAAGCTGAATGATATAGGTGCAAGCCTGACTCTACAAAAGACAGTTGAGATACTGTCAATGAGAGAGATGACGAGAAGCGAGCTTGCTAGCTCTAAAACCGCCGCAGTTGATGCAGTGTCGAGAGCGAGACCTGGTCTGGATGGAGAGAGACGCGGGCCTCACGACAAAGAAGTGGCCAGGCAACAACTCCTGGAGGGCAAAGCACCCCTAACAACTGCGGATACTGCGACAGAAAACACCCTATTGGAAAGGCCAACTGCCCAGCAGCAAGAAGCATTTGCAGAAAGTGCAACAAGAGGGGACATTTCGCTGTCATCTGCAGGAGTTCGGCGTCCGTGAAGGAAAGTCCAACAAGATGAGCTGTCGGACCAGGATGAAGATGGATACTTCATTGGTGGAGTGCATGACAAGCACCCATCTGGCACCGACCCAGGATGGCACATCAAGCTGAAAATTGGCTCGCTGGACTTTACTTGGTGCATCGACACTGGCGCCCAGGTCTCTGTGATGCCAGCCAACGTCTTCAAACCAGCCTTCGGTCAGCTTTGACCTCCAGATTGCCGTCTTCTTGGCCCAGGCGACCAGCCACTGGATGTCATAGGATTCGCCTACATCAAACTTGCCCATGGTTGCACCCAGATATGGGAGAGGTGTACGTCGCCCAGACTTCAAAACTCCTCCTCGGGATGCCAGCAATCCAGAAACTCGGATTGATCCATGACATCCCTGGAGCCTTTACCGTACGCGCCATACGTACGACACCCACAGCAGAACGCCAACATTCATCACGGAGGGAGCAGCCTGACTCGGCAGCCCACTGATCTACACTACCACCTTCACATCTATTGACGATGTTCGACGACAGTTCCCCAGACTCTTCAGAGGACTTGGGAGGCTTGAGGGAGAACAGACTATCCTCCTCAAAGACAATTCAAAGCCCCTTCTCACAGTCAGTTCCTCGTCGTGTCCCGGTCCCACTACTAAAGAAGGTGGAAGCTGAGCTGAACAAGATGGTTGAGAACAACGTCATTGTACCAGTGGACCACCCGACGGACTGGTGTAGCCCAATCGTCGTCGTACCAAAGACCAACGGCAATGTACATATCTGCGTGGACTTGACTCGACTCAACAACAGCGTGAAGAGGGAAATCTATGCCATGCCAGCAGTGGAAGAGACACTCAGCAAGATATCTGAGGGGAAAGTCTTCACCAAACTCGACGCCAATTCAGGCTTCCACCAGATCCAGCTGGATGATGAGAGTTCCAAGCTCACAACATTCATCACACCCTTCGGACGTTTCAAATTCCTAAGATTACCATATGGGATTTCCTCAGCTCCAGAATACTTCCAAAAGAAGATGGACACAATCCTGCAGGGACTTGCCGGAGTTGTGTGCCATATGGATGACATTCTTGTGTTTGGTAGGGACAAGTCAGAACATGATACAAGACTGCGGAAGGTCTGGACAGGCTGTCCCAAGCTGGCCTCACCCTCAACCTAGAGAAGTTTGAGTTCGCAAAAACACAGCTTGAATACTTGGGTCAGATCATCGACTCAAACGGCATGAGGAAGGACCCTGCCAAAGTCAAGCCATCGTGGAGATGAGACAGCCAGAGAACGTTGGCGATGTCAGGTGATTCCTGGGCATGGTCAACCAGCTTATGAAATTCGTGCCAAACCTTGCCGACAAATCCAAAACCGCTGAGGGACCTACTACGCAAAGACGTTGCATGGACCTGGGCCCAGACCAGCAGCAGGCCTTCGACTCCCTCAAGGAGGACCTGACCTCATCTGAGACACTTGCTCTCTACCACCCAGAGCGGGACACAGTCGTCTCAGCAGACTCCAGCAGTTTCGCCTCGGCGCAGTCCTACTACAGCGTCAGAACGATGGACACATGAAACCTGTCGCATATGCCAGCAGATCTTCACAAAGACGGAGAAACGATACGCCAGATAGAGAAAAGAAGCCCTCGCAATTGTGTGGAGCCTAGAACATTGGGCTGACCTCCTGATCGGCAAAGACTTTCATGTAGAGACCGACCACAAACCCTGGTTGCACTGCTCTCTACCAAACTCATTGACGAACTGCCCGTTCGTGTCCAGCGCTTCCGGATGCGTCTGCTACGTTTCAGCTTCACCATCCACCATGTCCTGGGCAAGAACTTCACACCGCTGATGCGTTGTCCAGAGCACCCCAAGATGCCAACGACTTGCCAGACGGTGACTTCACAGAACTGGTCGAGGTGTACCTCAATGCCGTCCTATATACAATACCTGCTTCGGACCACAGGCTGGCACAGATCAGAGCGGAACTGAAGAAGGATGACACTCTCCGCATCGTGATGCATACGTCACCAACGGCTGGCCCGACAAGCAGCAGCTGAACAAAGCCACCAAGCATGTACAAGGCTGAAGCTGGAAACTTGACTGTTCATGATGGATGCTCATGAAGGGACAACGATTGGTGATTCCGTCATCCCTGAGGCATGATATCCTGAGCCATCTGCACGACGGCCACCAGGGCATACTGAAGACAAAGGAGAACGCCTGCAACAGCGTGTGGTGGCCGTCCATAACCAAGGACATCGAAGCGATGGTCAAAACTTGCCCAGAATGCACCAAACATCGCAAAGCCAGGACAGAACCATGAAGGGGACCCGTTTCCAGACCGACCATGGCAGAGAGCTGCTGCTGACTTTTCCACCATGACGGGAAAATATATCTCCTGGTAATTGACTACTACTCGAGAGACGTCGAGATTACTCTGATCCCCAACAGCACCACAGCAGAGGTGACAATTGCCAGGCTAAAGAAAGTCTTCAGTCGCCACGGTATCCCAGACATCCTTGTCACGGACAACGGCCCCCAGTTCGCCTCTTCCGACTTCGCTTCCTTCGCCACAACCTGGGGATTTGATCATGTGACATCCTCACCTCACTACCCCCAGTCCAACGGCGAAGTTGAACGTGCCGTGCAGACCATCAAGAACCTCATGAAGAAGTGTGATGACGAATACCTTGGCCTTCTCATGTACCGCAACACCCCCTTGGCCAATGGTTTCTCCCCTGCTCAGCTGAGCATGGGACGCCGCCTCAAAACTCGTGTCCCCTGCACCTCGGAGTCCCTCCTGCCCCAGACCCCTGACATCGACATCCTCAAAGGAAAGAGAAGGAGTACCGGGAGAAGATGACGGCAGACTATAACAGACGACACAACGTTGTTGCTCCTGAAGACTTGTTCCCCGGCGTTAATGTGTGGGTCCCTGACCTGCAGAAGAGGGCACCGTCATCAAGCAGCATGAGGCTCCCAGAAGCTTCATCATCAAGACCTCTTGATGGGGGACTTGTCGCAGAAATCGGCGGATGACCCGGAAAATGCATCTGCCAAACAACCCCTGTCCCTGGATGCACCGCCCATCCATGGTGCCTTCATGCTGTCCCCCGCTCACCCCCCTTTCCTGATGTCCGACCCTGTGCCACAACATCGCCCGTACCACGTGCACCGGACCCTCCTGAACCTGGGGAAAGCAGACCTGCAGCAGAGGGAACGTCAACGACACCACCCCAGGGACCAGTTGCAACACCTGCCAAAGCCAACGGGACCTGCCCTTGACCCAACTTGCAGCAACACCCCGAAGGCCAACCCGAAACCGGAGACCACCAACCTATTGAAGGACTATGACTATTAATTCGCGCGTACGCTCAGAACGCTCTAGTCATAACCCACTCTTCTAGTCAAACATGGACTTTAGTTCAGTTGAAAGTTGTGTCCATTGAATAGGTGATCGGTCTCGATTTCGACTCCGCTCGTTCCGGTTCGATCCATTTGAAAGAGAGTGTTCATTCACTGGCTTTTGGGTAATAAGACAAAAAAGTCGAGAGGCTTCCGGTCGGAACACAACAATGTCGTCTGCCTTTGTTTTCGTGTGCCTGCGAGTATCCCTCTAAAACATTCCTTCCTTTGTACATCCGATACAGTGGAATTCCCTTGCCGTTCCCCTCTTCCCCTCTCCCCCCCCCCTCTCTATTTCTCATTTCCCCTCTATCAATTCATAGCCACCGCACCCTTCCTCCAGCCCATATAGCTTGAAGCTGTTCTTTCGACGAGCAGCTTTTATTCCACGAATCACCACCAGTCCCCCCACTCCCACCCTCCTTCTCACAGTATCCTACAACGCCAGAACCATCGGCAAGATGCATGTGTGTGTGTGTGTGTGTGTTATAACTGAGTGCATTTATCCAAGAGTGTAGTCCGTGAATGAGTGTGTGCTTGAGTCATGGGTGTGTATGGGTTGTGATAACTCTCACACACGCACACAACACACACAAGCGCACGCAGAGACAGACAGAGAGAATGCAGGCACAGCAACAGGCTGTCAAGGCAATGCCCTACTTACTATAATATATTAAATAAAGTTAGGCCTACTGTGTGCCGCTAAATGCTGACCTGAGTGTACAGTGTTCCGAGATCCTGTAGAGATAAATAGTCACAGCAGGTAGTCAACGATAACGGCGAAAGGCGATAACTCCGTTCCTCATCTTCATCAGTCAATTACACGGACACAGTCAACACACTTTGCTGCTTCATGGGTTGTGTATGCAGGAAGCCAAAGAAAAGAAACAGACTTAAGACGGCGAGGATTTAACATTATATTACCCAACTCCATGTGCGTTTTCTCATTACTTTCGCTCTGACGGACCGGTAGATCCTGAGATGCTCTAACGAACAGAACCTGGCCTGAAAATAAATTGAAAGAAAAACTAAATCAGCAACGTGAAATGCACAGAATGCAAAAAATGTGAAGATAAACAGCTGAAACACACACACACACACACACACACACACACACACATTTGGTGTAGATCTCTGATCACTGCGCCTTCACTGCTTAGACTAAACATTTAGTTCAAAATATTAGCTGGTGACCAGTCTGCTGGTCCTCTTCTTCTCCACCCCCCCCCCCCCCCTCTCCCTCTTAACAGAATGTAGCAGATCTCTGTAATTCCATCTTCACTGTCCAGACTAGAGGATTCCATAAAAATTATATTTGCTAGCGACTACGTCTACCGATTTTCTATTTTTAACAGGATATAAAGATCAGCGTGTAAAGTGTGATCATACAGTTTTGCATAAATCATATCGTCACGTTTAGAAACCAGACCAGTTTTCCAGCATTTATAGGCTAGGAAATGACATGTAGGCTGGTACATCAATCTTTTTTCTTTTGTATTTGAGGTGGGGGGATGGGTGGGGGTGCTTATGAGTGCGTGCGTGTGTGTGTGTGTGGCATGTGTGTGTGGTGTGTGTGCGTGTGTGTGCGCGTGCGTGCGTGCACGCGCATGTGTAGGCCTGTGTGTGTGTGTGTGTGTGTGTGTGTGTGTGTGGTGTGCATGCGCGCACGCATGTGTTTAATCTGGGTTTGAATAACAAAAGCAGAATGGATGTGCATCCTCAGCACAGCATTGTCCGCCTTTACCATGCCAACAGCTTACCTGTCATGTTACACAATGCTCTATATACTTCGTAGATAGCTCTGTCGCGTTGGCTTAAAAAAAAAAAAAATTGTGGATCTAATGTTTTTAGGACAGTGCTGTGTTCTTAGTGTGGTGACAGCCTTGAAGCGGCCCAGTGTGGCCGATGGCAAATCTGTTCATGTGGTTCACAGCCCCGCTGACCACGAGTACCTTTGCAGGTCTGTTACCTGGTCAAAATCCAACTCCTTACCAAATTGTTGACTGAAATTTAAAAAAAAGTGAGCCAGATGTATTAAATCGAGCAAACCTTACTTTAAAATATTTCTACCTTAAAATCTTAAGGTCAGATGAAAAATCTTCTCTTTTCGGGAATACCTGGTGGAACATCCCTGAACAGCTTTCACGGAGTCGCTGTGAGGTGTTTAGATCTGACCAGATCAAAGTGCCAATAGGCATACTAACTATTATCTGTGAGAGATACGTCACGATGGAATGCACAATGGAGCTCTCACCTTTTAAAAGATACTGAGTGGGTGTAAAAACAGTGGCCTGTATGTCATCGACATAAACACGCTTTTTGTTTATGCTACGGCGACCATAGACACGTGGCAAAAACTCTTACAGGTTTGGACGGATTTGAGAGAGTTTGTTGTCTGTTTGCCTGCGTGTTGCATTCCTCTTGCCAAAGGTATCTGACACAAGTCCGAACTTTGAGCTTTATATCAGTGTGAGAGATGGAGAATCTCCACACTCCACAAATCTTTATTTATGGCATTTTTGGTAAATTGATCACCCACCTCACTGCCACGAATGCCGACAAGACCACTCTGGGAAAAAGACTATACTGTAACTATCAGATATCAGAGAGGTGTAAAAATTAAAAACAAAGAAAAAATAAAATGAAACAAAACAAAATCGAATTTAACAATGTGGATGCTTCAGGTTAATTAAGGCCAGCAATGGTCTCCAAAGCAGACAGGGAGTCAGTGAGAACGAGAAAACATGTTTAGATTTTTTAGACCATTTGTAGTGCTAGGAGCCATACTGTGAGCTAAGCAGTGCAAACGGAGCTGTCTGAGGAGCCATACTGTGAGCTAAGCAGTGCAAACGGAGCTGTCTGAGGACAAGAGCTTTGAACCTTTTGCAGAGGGAGTGGGTTGAGCAGTAAGCAGCAGAAGCAACTCCTTCCGCTCGTGTTCAGAAGGGTCTTAACCACATTGAAACTAACCCAGTCAAGATGGAATTTGGACTCGAATGGATCTTTGCTAACAATGAAGAAGAACGGCTCAGACTCTGTGGGAGTTAATGTCCCTCTGCCATGATGACTGAAGTTTCCACAGTCCTTTGACATTATCCCAGTGGTGGTGGAGGCTGTACCTTTGTCTCCAGACAATGAAGGTTCAGGAGGATTTGTTGATAGCATGGTCTTTTGTTTCAAACTCTTTGGTGCTTGTCTTTATACCAGGAGGTGGACTTTTTTGTGGTTTTATGTGCTTGTCTTTATACCAGGAGGTGGACTTTTTTTGTGGTTTTATGTGCTTGTCTTTATACCAGGAGGTGGACTTTTTTGTGGTTTATGTGCTTGTCTTTATACCAGGAGGTGGACTTTTTTGTGGTTTTATGTGCTTGTCTTTATACCAGGAGGTGGACTTTTTTGTGGTTTTATAGCCCAGCCGACCATACAAGCCATATCAGGGCTGTACTTTCAGTTACCACAGATACCAAGACTGAAAAGAAAGATGAATCAATATTCAGCTGTCAAAAATAAGTAAGTAAAACACATTCATTCTCTTTCATGTATGATGATATTAAATGAAACTGATCGCTTATAATAACTCAGAAAAAATATTAAATAGAAGAATCTTTGTGAACTGAAAAAAGATTATAAAGGAATCTGCTGTGTAGAGATGTCACATGTGATGCATGTCCGGCATCCAACAACATCAGCAGTAGTAGTAATAACAGTACTTAATTGTAAGTACTAGTATCAGTGTCACGACCGACCCCTGGAGGTCTGCCCTGACAGGATCGGTCTAGGTGGGAGTGAAGGAGTGACTGACCTCACACGCCCCGCAAGAGACCACACAATAAAGATTACGATACAACACCCCATTTATTCACAACACACACAATCGCAAATAAATATTTCAACACACGCACCATGCACTATCACAATCAAACATTCCAACACACATAACATGCGCAATCACAATCAAGCACTCCAACACCCACAACATGCACGATCACAATCAAGCACTCCAACACACACAACATGCACGATTATAAATAAACATTTCACCATACGACGTACACAATCACAATTACAGCATTTCAGCACGTATGACATATACACAATTATAAAGAAACATTTCCAGCATCGATCCCTTCTAACACCATGGAGTGCGTCCACACCCCTGCCTCTGTCAGGTCTACTGGGAGCACCCTGTCGCACTAGGTGCTCCGAGCCGGGTCGGTTCTCGCAGGGAGTCGCTCAAAGCCGACACCCTCGACTCACAAGCAGGCAGTGAAGAGCGCGTCCCGGAGGGGGTGGGGGGGGGGGGGGGGGGAAGGAAAACGTGGCGCTGTTACTGGAGGTCCTGGACGGGGGTCAGGGCCGGCCAGTCAAGACGGCGGGCTCCTCTACCAGTCCGCAGTCCCGACCAGGGCGTGGCCTCAACCAGCACGTGGCACCATCCAGTCCGTGGTCTCAGCCAGAGCGTGGCCTCAACCAGCACGTGGCACCATCCAGTCCGTAGTCTCAGCCAGAGCGTGGCCTCAACCAGCACGTGGCACCATCCAGTCCAGACTCCGGTGAAGCCCCCGGGAGGGGGGGGGACGTAGCTGGGAGGAGAGTAGAAAGGGAGGGAAGGAAGAAGGAAGGAGGAAGGAAGAAGGGTACTGGAACCCCGCTGTCAGTACAGTCTGACCCATGCTGTCAAATCTTAACAGCCACTCGCATGATGGGCGAGGGAAGTCTACTAAACGCACACAGTAAACCCATCGAATCAGGAATGTTTACTAGGGTCTTCTCACACGATGCAGGTAAAAGACTGCATTAAATCAACAGGTTATAAAACAAATATGAATTATCTTCACCCTTCTCTCCACTCACATTTAACATTCACCTTTCTTAGGAAATAACCAACACAGCGACCATCGCTTTATACCTGCCACCACATTTGCAAATAATAATTCAATGGCATAATTGTCACATTTTATAGCCACATTTCAAAATAACACAAATCTCCAACCACGCATCCGAACGACAAATCATGCGTACGCACGCTCGCGAACATAAAACTCGTTCTCCTTGCACACACCAACAGACGGTGGCCGAAGGATAAAAGTCCGGCGAATGTGACAGGGGCGGACGAGCGAGACCAAGCAAGTTCCAACCCTGAATCACCAGGTTCTCTCCCATCCCCACCGACTACCGCATCACCAGATGCATAAACAGGAGAAAGAATTTTGGATATAATTTAGAATGGCCAGGTTAAAGATTGAATTAACCAGAGAAAAGGTCTCAAACAATATTTCTCTTACAATTTCGAAAACAAAAGAAAATTGCGCAAAAGAGAAGACTAAGCCGGCTAACAACAACAAACCAAAACAAACAAACCACGAAACTGATGCTTACCAGCTACCCGTGGGTGACCCAGAAGAGGCGGGTCAAATGACTCTCTCTGCCCTCTGTCCAGTCGAGAGGACAGAGGCACAGGTGCGGAAAAAGAAGAAGTGATGTCCTCTCCTACAGGCCGACTGTAGGAATTGAAGATACCGACTGTACCCTCGATGATACGGTGAAGAACCAAGACCGGAGCAGGCGCTCCCAGAGACATCTTCCGCTCGAGTGAAGAGCTAACCTCCCTCAGCAATGGCGGCCAACATGCCATGCTGCGTCACAGAGTGAGCATACTTCAAACTAAAAGAAATGAAGAAACGTGCGACAGGCAAAAAGACAGGCGAGAGGCCGATAGACAGCACAGGGCTTAAAACAGGAAAAAACCACTGAAACTAGGGGGTCCGGGGCATGCCCCCCCCCGGGAAATTTTTTTAAAAACTGAGTGTAAATCTATGCATTTTGCGCTTTCCGGGACATAATTTCAAGAGTTATTTATGCATAAAATTGCTGAAACACATATTTATTACAGGAAGATATATTTGGGAAAAGGGGAGATGGGGTTAAAAACAATAATAAAATGAACACTCACCCTTTAACTTGATGTTTTACAGGTTTCACCAACTATAGTCTTTGGATGAAATCTCACTTCTGGGAAAGCTAAATAAGTTTCACTTTTCAGGTTTAAAAATCACACAATCAAGTTTGAAGTTGGAGCACACAAAGTCAGTAACTGCATCAAACACTTTACAGTTCAGTCTCATATAACACGGATCAACTTGTGGAATCAGCACATTGTGAAAGTCACAATATCCAAATTTTGATAATGGAGATAAACTTGGGGAATCAGCACTAGTGTAAGTCAACCAAATTTTGAAGTTCCTGAATTATAATAAACACTGAAATACAGTTCACCACACCCCACACACACACACACACACACACGCACACACAGAGAAACAGCTGTGTCATTTGGTGTTTGGGTGGTGGGGGCATTAAAGAAAACTCAGCAAGGAACTCTTGTTTTTTCTTGCTGCTTGCATTGTCTGCACTGTCTTTGCCATCCACCTTCTTGCTGACTTGAATTTCAACACCATCTTTGCTGTTTCCTTGCTTTCTCCTGTCTGGATTTCACTCTCTACCATTTCTATTTCTTTTCTCATCCACCTTCTTGCTGACAACTTGACTTTTTTGATTAGTTGGAACCCTATCTTTTTCCTTGCTGCCTCCCGCCTGGCTTGCACTCTCCAAAATTTCCATATCACCCTCTTTTCTCCCCACAGGATTGCAGTGTTCTATCCTGGCATTTTTTACTGCTGCTAAAGTGTCTTCAGTTACCTTTCTTTTCGTATTAATTTTTTTGGGTTGAACACCAAGTGACACTGCCAGCTGACTCTTGCTTTCCCTATTCTTGTCTTCTGTCTTTGTCTTTTTTTGGCTGCACCCATCATTTCTGCAACAAGAGTGCGACTGACTGGTTCTTTCACTGGATCCTTCTTAATGAAGTACTCTGTGGAGGTCTTCCCTGAAGCCTTCAGTGCATATCTGACAGTTTGGAGGGGCAGAGGAGGTTTCCATGCCATGTTTGTGGTGGACTTGTCAACAATTTCTCCCAGGGCACTGAATAAAGACTCTACTAATGGTCCAGGGAAGCAGCTGAGACACCTTTCACCACCTTTGTCAGCAGGGATACTTCTCCTCATTACTTTCATCCACCATGAGTCTATTCTTTCTTTATCCACCATTTCGGGGATGTGTGTGTCCGTCTGAAAAACTTTCACTTCCCAGCTCAAAATCATCCTCAGACCCATCACCAAGTCCTCCAGGAAATCAGATTTGGTAACTTAAGAAGTTCTCTTTGAGCTGTCAGTTACCCCTGGTCTTGGATCAATGCAGCTGAAACATCTTAAGGCTTTCATTTTGAGTGGCATTTTCTTCAGAAGCACCTTCCCACATGCAATGAAATGCTTTCTTTGCTTGAGACAGGAACATGGTCTTGATGCTGTCCTTTGCATGTCGGTTTGCTAAAGCTCTTTTCACAAAGCTGCCCACAAACAACTCTACTTTTTAACAAGAATGCTCTCATCATCAAGGTCCAGTTTCAGCAGATGACGTGGTTTCCACCAGAAGTTTGTCAGGTCGAACAAAGCACCCAAGGAAATCTTTGATCACTCCTCCTGATGGCTGTGAGTTCATGCATCATAGGATCCTTTGTCTGGAACACCTCTAATGTACCCATGCAGAATAGACAGTATGGTAACATAAAAGTGAAGCTGCCACTGTGTTTTGGGTCATGGTATATGAACATTTTTCTGTGATTCTTTTTTTTCCGCTCTCTTCCTTCTTTGTGGCACTTTTTGCTGCTTGATGCACTTCAACCTGTATCTTTCTGATATGCTTTTTGAGTCTCTTTGGTGACTTCTTTTCCTTATACAGATTCTGGATGATGTTTTTATACAGTTTCTGGTCATACTCAAGAGTAAACTGTAGTAAAAAATCAAAAGGACATCCAACATCCGAAGAGTATCTGCAACAACCTCTACAACGACAGCCACCGGTGTGGTACATACTGCTTTGGGCAGATGGAACTATCTCTAAAGCAATGCAAAGCTTTCCAGTAAACTTCTGGTATGAGTTGACCACTTGAAGTCTGTGTGCAAGTCATTCAAAAGTTGTTCAGTGTGCCTTTCAAAAGGCGGGCAAAAGGCTTTGGCTGCATTGTGAGCATGGGACATGTGTCACCATCTACATCCAAGAGATGGGGGGGCTTTTCTCGCCTGATCAGTGCCTCCAGACCAGCTTTCTCACCTCTCATAACCCTGCATGAATCCATCATCACCGACACAAGATTTGTCCAAGGTAAATCAAAGTTTGTAAAAGTTTCTTCCAATTTCTCAAATAGATTTTCACTTTTTAACTCGAGTGACAGAAAACGATGAAAGATGATTAACTACAACCATCTGCTGCCTTTTGGAAAATGGCTGACAAGTACAGTTAAAACCTTCTCGTTGTTGGAGTTCACGCCTCATCAATGTTTAGAGAGAAAGGGCCTCCTTCAGTTTACTAACAAGTTTCGTGACGAAAAGTTTCAGCAACACCCAAAATTTTAGCTTATAGGATGCAGTTGTGTTTGAGACTGCCATGCTGTTCATGGCTGCTTTGTCGTTGGCAAGGGCCTTGACCAGCTCCACCAGCTTTTGGGACAGTATTGAAGGACAAGTTGTTCTCAGCAACAAAGCTGATCAACTGAAACAAAGAAATAGGATATAAATGTTAAATATGCTGTTGCATGACTGTGCATTAGTAAATTAAAACTGAACTCACTTGGAGAGAGAGAGAGAGAGAGAGAGGAGAGAAGAGAGAGAGAGAGAAAGAGAGAGATTTGTTTTATTTGTAGTGTGGTGTGTGTGGGTGGTGTGTGTGTGTGTAACGTGTGCGGTGTGTGGTGTGTGTGTACCCGGGTATACCATGTGTAAACATATCTGAAAATATTTTCCCCATGTTATTTGCGCTTTTCTATTCTTTCTTTTTTTTTAATCCTTTTCAATTTTTCCCCGAAACCCGAGTGTTGGTGTGTGTGTGTGTTGTGTGTGTGTGTGGTGTGTGTTTTCGTGCCTGTTAAATCTGTAAGTATTTTTGCCATTCTTTGTCATACCCTTGCTTCAGCATTTTCATCCTGTCTGCAAAAGGAGTCCCGTGGGACAGCTTGTCTTCGTTTCGTGCATGGACTTGAAACACTGGTTGTAGTCCATAGTGCTCTTTTCCAAAGGCTGACCTGTAAATGATTTCACAAGCTAAGTTAAAACCTGTTAAAGGGAGAGGGGGAGGAGAAAGGGAAAACAGGGGGGGGGGTGGGGGCAGGAGGGAATCAAAAGAAAATAAGTTGACTTAAGAGGGAAAATTATTTAGTCATTAAAAGTAATCCCCACAACATAGACATGGACCTGCGAACAAATAACTTTTAAAAATCACAGGTTATTACTAATGCAAAGAAGACAGAGAAATAAAAACGCATCAATATATGACATGTGTCCCCTGCAAACTTTTTCCTTTCCTATTTTTACTTTTTTTTTTTTTTTTGGGGGGGGGGGGGGGGGGGGGGGGGGGGGGGGGGGGGGGGGGGGGATATATGTATATCCCCACTACTAAAAAAAGATGGTACAATTTAGTTGGATGGAGGGGTGAAGAGAGAATAAGCCCAAGACTAGTAAGACTTACAAAAGAAAAGAGAAATTCAGATTCACTACATTCAGATTCAAACGTTCCTTAATCAAGGATGGGGATTTTTGGCATTGCCTAGTCTTACAATCTAATCTGTCCTTGCTAATCTACATAAAGCACAATCAGATTTAAAAAGAAAAGTAAATAAATGGTAAAAAAGAAACAAGAAAATTAATATAGACTGGCAATGACAAGCCAGACTGAGAGAGGGGAGAGAGAGAGAGAGAGGAGAGAGGAAAAGGGGAGAGAGAGAGATCTTGAGTTTCCTTCATGCAAAAAAAAAAGGCAATCGAGGGGGGTGGAGGGAGGGCTGGGAAAAAAACACTAAAATGTTGCAAACAAACCTGGCAGAGTTGTAGTTCCACTCAGTGCCTTGACGTTCGACGCGTGCTTCGCTGAACGAATGTGATCCTCGAGAGCTTTCTTCCGCGACCACCGTAACACACTTCCCTTGAGCACAGTTTGCACCAAGCTAAACCTGGTGCAGCAACTTTGCGAAGAAAGTCTCCAATGACTTTCTTCGTCAACTTTCTGAAGTGTCCACTCCCATTTCCACTTGTTTTTAATTGCACCGTCGTCAAAAGATTGACCCGCATGAACAATTCTTCGCGCTCCGCCATTTTGTTTTTTTTCCGGAAGTCTGGCCGGAAGCTTCGTCCAAGAAAAATCAGGGCTATAACTTGCAAGCCGATCACGGAGCCTTGCTCCTTTCGTTTTTTTTTTTTTTTTTTTTTTTGACAAACCGAAATCGCGGAAATCCCCTCAGGAAAGCGGAACGTTTTAAGCCCTGACAGCAAGTTCGAGAGAAAGGTACCAGCCACCCGTGAACCTACAGGGTGAATAGCACGGGCAGTGGAAAAAGAGAGAGAGAAGAGAAAGCAAACCAAGTTGAGCTGAACTACACCAAGGTGCAACC
Organism: Conus ventricosus; assembly: GCA_018398815.1. Classification (NCBI taxonomy): domain Eukaryota; kingdom Metazoa; phylum Mollusca; class Gastropoda; order Neogastropoda; family Conidae; genus Conus; species Conus ventricosus. The sequence goes on from CM031623.1 coordinate 38,864,601, forward strand.
GCACCACAAGGGCCCCATTAAGGACGGGTACACGACAACAGCAACGACAATAAATAAATGAGTAATTCCGCCACCCTAGATGGGTCAAACGTCGTAGGCCTCGTGACAAACTCGTGACAAACCCCCCTTCTAAAAGCATCTGTTTCTCTGAGATACAGTGCTCCTTTGAACCTTGACGCATGTGCAAATTCACAACAATGGGACCGAACCCAACTCTCTGTGATCGACAGAGTACGATAAATCCAATACAAACATTCCGCGATAGAATCACACACCGAGAAATACATAATACTACATTTATCAAACAACTAAGTGAACCTTCCCACCATGAAAGTAACAATCCGAATCACTGGTGATTCACTAACCGTTAACATCACTGAAGTGAAAACTGACACTAACACCTGATACAGAGACAAAAGGGGATATAACCCTGGTTGAGGGAAGTGTCCCTCTGACTGATTTTCCACTGTGCTGACTACGAGCTCGCTAAGATAGTCCAGCATCCGTATTACAGGAACCCTTGATATGACGGAAAGTGAACGCATGACTCTGCAGCTCCACTGCCCAACTCATGAGTCGACGACTGACTGGCCGGATCCGGTCCAAGCACTGGAGAGGATGATGATCGCTCTCCAGTACAAACTTCCGGCGTACTTCTTCTTGGGCACGCCAGTGCGCGTCCAAATCTGCCTGAGAGATTCAGCAACAGTAGGGGCATCGATAGTCCTAAGCGGGACAGCCTCTGGGTATCGACTCGCAGATTCTACACTACCGAAGTGTAGCATGACCGCGATCGGATGGAGGATTAATGGGTCCCACCAGGTCGACACCGACCTTGCTGAAGGGCTCCCCAACCAGAGGCACTGACCCTAAGGAACACGCTTCAAGCGACCCTTAGGCGTTGTCCGTTGGCAGACATCGCAACTGCGGCAGTACTGCCTAACCTGTGAGTTCACCCCTGGCCAAAAGAAGTCTTGTCTTACTCGCTCGAGAGTCCGCTTGGAGCCCATATGACCTGCATGGGGAATCGTGGGCCTGCCGGAGCACAGACTCTCTCAAGCTTTGGGGAACAACAAGCTGTTTGGCCACACGATCTGCCTGAGTGAAAAACCCTAAAGAGGATCCCCTTGTGGAGCTTGAAGCTCACCTTGGCGTGTCGGGCCGACTGAGCGGACGATCCACAAGTTGTCGTAGGCGTTGCACATCCAAGTCCCTGGCCTGAAGACGGATAATGCTAGCAGATCGGCCCTTGCCAGAACCTCGTTAGAGATCGGCTGAAGAACGGACGCAATTCCTGTTCCTGCTTCTTAGCTTTGGCGCGTGTGGTGACTCCCACACACGCCTGTACGGGCAAATCCGTAGACCACGGACTGACTGCGTCCGTCGCGAAGGTGATAGTATTCCCTATGATAAGGGAATACAGAGGTCGCTTCCACCGCGATAGCCCATACTTCGCCACAGAAGTAGGGGGTGGAGATAGGAATAAGTACAGAAGGACGGGTGGAGGTAAAACCAGCCTCCAACCCGCACAACAATCATAACTAGCGCCCCGCCGGCCTCAGGGAAACCAAATTCTTATCCACAAAGATCGTTGATGCTCCCGAATCCCTGATGGTGTCGACCAAGGAGAACCAACAACAGAGAGAAACACTGGACACTCTGTACCACCAAAGCTTGGATGGACCCCACGTTAGCCGAGGCGCGAGGATGCTGGAAAGGACTAGCCCCATGACTACCAGCGGCTTTAGGGCAATCTTTCCTAATGTGGCCAGGACGACCACAAAGAAAACACAGTCGGGGCGCTGAAATCCCCGATGAACTGCCTGCCTTGTTCACCCTGCTAGCAGTTGTCGGCGCCTTATTGCCACTAAATCCTGTGGAGGGCTTCCTCTCCGTATCTGGGCGATGCCCATAAGCCCTGCGAGCTTCAGCAAACACCTCAGCGGTGTGAATCGCAGCCGCGAAATCCTGAGGTGCTGTCTCGCCTATTCCGATCCTCAACTCTGGGGACACAGTGTTGGTGAGCTGTTCAATGAGGATCAGATCCTCCAGCTCCAACTTAGCCAACTGACGCCAGTACCCTAGCGTTTTGCGCAGCCTATCACCAAACTGCACGAAGGTCTCGTCGTTATTCTTCTTCATGGACCTGAACTTCCTCCTGTACGTCTCTGGGTAAGGTGGAAACGCTTACGCAGAGCCAACTGCATTCTGCATAAGACGCACCTTCATTTAGAGTGAGCACACACTCCCTTGCAGCACCAATAATCCAAAAAAAAAGGTGCATAGCCTTTTGTTCCTCAGACAATTGGTATGAACAAAGCAACCTTGTCAAAATGCTCTAGGAACATATCAATGTCCTCACTAGGTCTGAACCCCTGGAACTTTAACTTTGGGCCTCTAACTCTATCACCTGCCTGGTGATTAACCCCCTGACTTACAGATCGGGGAAAGACCGCGAAAGAATTTGTTCCATCTCCTCCCTACGCAGAGCCTCCATCCTGTCTAAGTTCTTCCCGGAGGCTTCCTGCCGGGCAGCCTCTTCCCTACGCTGAGCAGGCCTCCTTCCCTACGCTGAGCACCCTCTTCTCTTGCGCAGCAAGCCTCTTCCCTATGCCAGAGATGGGATTCTCATAATGTGAAAAAGGAGGAAAAAAAAGTGGCGGGGTCCGGGGGCCGCTAAAGGGCCCCCGGTGGGGTCCAGGGCAAGGCCCTGGTGGGGTCAGGGGGGCAAGCCCCCTGAAGCTGAAGATTTTTTAGAATTTAACCTGCAAAAATCACAATCTGAACACTAAAGTATTCAAAAGTATTAATAACCTTGATCCTACAAAAAAAAGACTGTCTCATCTTCGCCTTTTGATGTCTGTCAGAAATCAGGAAGACCATTGACACAGGATTGGTGATTTTTCCAGTTGCTAATATTCACACAATTTTCCAGCAGTTGCAAGCAGTTTCTCAATTACTGTCCTTCACATCACCACATTTCAGCGAGCAGTTTAGTTTCTAAAAAGTAATAGCCATCCTTCAAAATACTTTTTAAAAAAAAGTTTACCTGAACACCAATCAAATATTTCTTTAAGTTTTTCCTTCAAAATACCAGGGAGGATTCGTTCCTTTATAGAATAATATAAGTGAAGAGTTAATTTAAGGATCATTTTCCCAAAGTGTTCAAATTGTGAAGGTTTAACTCATTGTGTGCCCACAAAGCAGTTTTTTTTTTTCTTTTCAACTTGATCCATCTCTATTACAATAAGAAAAAAAACACTTTCACACTTCTGATACTCCTCAACATTAATGATGTCACTTGCTAAATTAGTCACCAGAGTATAAGTATGCATGCATATCTGCCGTCTGCTCATTTGTATGAATGTGTGTAACTGAATTTTTTCCCCCCATGATATCTATACCAGAAAAGAAAAGATTTTTGTGACGCGGTGGTATAGGTAAAAAACATTCTATTATTATTACTACTATTTACTACTATGACTTTTTCGGTACTATCGTCTGTTTTGTTTACTTATGTTTTGTTTGCTTGTCTGTAGAATGTCAAAAACACCCTTGCAATTTTTTTGTTTTGATCTCTCTCTCACTAAAATAGTTTGTTGTATGCTATTTATTACGTAAAATATTGACTACACAATTGTGTATACTGTGACATTGATGTAAACTGTTTTTTCAAAGAGAACCTTCATTGCAAAATAATCAGCTTGATGATTGGGGGCATTACATCAAAAGAAGAAAAAAAAGGGGGGGGGGGGGGGTTCTACAGATTCATCATATCTATCTGGAGATAACCTGCAATATTATTTAAATTACTTCAACAAAACAAATAGCATTTCCTTCACACAAGAGAGAGAGAGAGAAGAGAGAGAGAGACGGGGTGGGAGTGGGGGTGGTGGAGACTCGCCGATGCTCCAAACGATCCAAGAGTCTCGTTTGTAAGACGATCTTTCACTCTTGCTAGGTGCTTTTCAGCAAGAACGTGGTTGATCATGCTGACTTGCCCCGTGAGCCATACTTGATCGCTCATTACACCATGTGCAGACTGCTTGTCCTGGATAGGTGATTTTCCCCCATGCAGTCTTCAGTCTGAGAATCACACTGTGGCTGACGGCGCCTTTGGAACTGGTCAGCATCACTTTTGCGCTCACTTCCTCCTCCAACCACTTCCAAGTCCATTTGTTTTTAACTGAAGCATCGACTTGCTTCGCAAGAACTTTCTCGCTTTCTGCTATCGCGAAACATTCTGGTTTTTCGCCACTCTCGTCAAACCGAAAAGAAAATGGCGTCAGGAAAAAAATTCGCAAACAGTTTGCCGCATTCTCAACTCAACTTCCGCTTTGATTGGTTTCGGTTAACCGCAGAATGAAAACAAAGACAGCAGTCTCGCCCGGCCCAAAGCAGAAACCGGGAAAACATCCATTTGCGAACGGATCAATTTAGAACACAATATCGATCGACCTCTCCCTACATTAGCTTCATCACAACCTACCCTACCCCCACCCCCCCCCCCCCTAAAACCCCCCCCCCCCCCCCCCCCCCCCCCCCCCCCCCCCCCCCCCCCCCCCCCCCAATTTTCTCACGGATATTACACTGATCTCAAAAACGACCCCTGGGGCCATCAAAAAGACGGAAATCCGCCATCGGCGGAAAAATCCCATCTCTGCTATGCAGAATCTCCTGTCTGTCATCTCCTCTCTGCGCAGAGCCTCCATCCTATCCAACTCTTTTCCCCACGGAGGGCTTCCTGCCTGGAAGCATCCTCCCGTCGCTGCGCTCTAGAAACATCAGGACAGAGGGATGTCCTGGGGAAGGATTCACCACTCCCGACACGGGAAAGGATGACCCGTCTGACCCGTCCCCTGGGTCTCGACCTTCCCATGAGGAAAGTCCCCCGGGGCATACTCCTTACGAGGGAAGCATGGAGAAATAGGGGCTTTGGTTTCTGCGACTCAACTGAAGCCCACATTGCTTCGCTATAACTCTGACGCTTCCGAGCGGAAGTGCCAGTAGGGGTCTCAGCAGGAAAAACCCCTAGCGAAGAAAAGTGAAAGTACTCGCTGGACTACAGCTACAGCACTGGAATAAGTAGAAGTTACGGTAGTCGAAGTATGGTACTAATAGTAGGGACTACAGTAACATTTTGAATACCCTTCTCTTCGACGCCCGCGTCGCCATACCCCCAGCACCGGACGTTGCCATGACAACTATATCCTACAGTTATCAAATACAGGGGAAAGACAATTCCACTTGAAAAAACAAATATTTTAGGGTGTGTGTATAATGTGTGTATGAGTGTGTGTGCGTGTGTGCGGACAAGTTCCGGCTGCTCCCACTCTGGCAACACCGCGCTCTACAACACGAGAAAACAGTGCGGTGGGGCTCACCGAAAAAAAACAAAACAAAAACTATGTCCGGCTGCCCCCACTCTGGCAACACCGCGCTCCACAGCACGAGCAACAGTGCGGTGGGGCTGGCCGGAAAAAAAAAAAAAAAAACAAACTGGCAGACGGAATCCGGAGAGAGGAAAAAAACAAAGGACACTAACGTCCGATACAACCCCCTGTACTCAAAAACCCGGTAGAGAAAAAAAAAAACAAGAACTGGCTAAATACAAAACAGGAATGGAAGACTGAGCGGCAACAGAAAGGCAAGACTTACGGCCGTACCTGCGTGAGGTACCCCGGCGGAAGGAGGTCTGGACGCGGTCGACTCCCCTCGGTCTCACCTCGACTCCCGAGTCACACCGATGTTCCCTCAGGCCACAAAAAGACTCCCTTCACGCTAGAGTCACCCAGCCAACCACCCACAAACAAACACGACAATCTAACTAAATGAATACAAAACAGACAGAACTAAACAGGTACTCCGCGAAACGAGAGAGACAGTCAGAGCCCTTCACATCCCGGACGAGCCCCCACAATTGTCACGACCGACCCCTGGAGGTCTGCCCTGACAGGATCGGTCTAGTGGGAGTGAAGGGAGTGACTGACCTCACACGCCCCGCAAGAGACCACACAATAAAGATTACGATACAACACCCCATTTATTCACAACACACACAATCGCAAATAAATATTTCAACACAGCCACCATGCACTATCACAATCAAACATTCCAACACACATAACATGCGCAATCACAATCAAGCACTCCAACACCCACAACATGCACGATCACAATCAAGCACTCCAACAACACAACATGCACGATTATAAATAAACATTTCACCATACGACGTACACAATCACAATTACAGCATTTCAGCACGTATGACATATACACAATTATAAAGAAACATTTCCAGCATCGATCCCTTCTAACACCATGGAGTGCGTCCACACCCTGCCTCTGTCAGGTCTACTGGGAGCACCCTGTCGCACTAGGTGCTCCGAGCCGGGTCGGTTCTCGCAGGGAGTCGCTCAAAGCCGACACCCTCGACTCACAAGCAGGCAGTGAAGAGCGCGTCCCGGAGGGGGGGGGGGGGGGGGGGGGAAAAGGAAAACGTGGCGCTGTTACTGAGAGTCCTGGACGGGGTCAGGGCCGGCCAGTCAAGACGGCGGGCTCCTCTACCAGTCCGCGGTCCCGACCAGGGCGTGGCCTCAACCAGCACGTGGCACCATCCAGTCCGTGGTCTCAGCCAGAGCGTGGCCTCAACCAGCACGTGGCACCATCCAGTCCGTAGTCTCAGCCAGAGCGTGGCCTCAACCAGCACGTGGCACCATCCAGTCCAGACTCCGGGTGAAGCCCCCGGGAGGGGGGGGGACGTAGCTGGGAGGAGAGTAGAAAGGGAGGGAAGGAAGAAGGAAGGAGGAAGGAAGAAGGGTACTGGAACCCCGCTGTCAGTACAGTCTGACCCATGCTGTCAAATCTTAACAGCCACTCGCATGATGGGCGAGGGGAAGTCTACTAAACGCACACAGTAAACCCATCGAATCAGGAATGTTTACTAGGGTCTTCTCACACGATGCAGGTAAAAGACTGCATTAAATCAACAGGTTATAAAACAAATATGAATTATCTTCACCCTTCTCTCACTCACATTTAACATTCACCTTTCTTAGGAAATAACCAACACAGCGACCATCGCTTTATACCTGCCACCCACATTTGCAAATAATAATTCAATGGCATAATTGTCACATTTTATAGCCACATTTCAAAATAACACAAATCTCCAACCACGCATCCGAACGACAAATCATGCGTACGCACGCTCGCGAACATAAAACTCGTTCTCCTTGCACACACAAACAGACGGTGGCCGAAGGATAAAAGTCCGGCGAATGTGACAGGGGCGGACGAGCGAGACCAAGCAAGTTCCAACCCTGAATCACCAGGTTCTCTCCCATCCCCACCGACTACCGCATCACCAGATGCATAAACAGGAGAAAGAATTTGGATATAATTTAGAATGGCCAGGTTAAAGATTGAATTAACCAGAGAAAAGGTCTCAAACAATATTTCTCTTACAATTTCGAAAACAAAAGAAAATTGCGCAAAAGAGAAGACTAAGCCGGCTAACAACAACAAACCAAACAAACAAACCACGAAACTGATGCTTACCAGCTACCCGTGGGTGACCCAAAGAGGCGGGTCAAACGACTCTCTCTGCCCTCTGTCCAGTCGAGAGGACAGAGGCACAGGTGCGGAAAAAGAAGAAGTGATGTCCCTCTCCTACAGGCCGACTGTAGGAATTGAAGATACCGACTGTACCCTCGATGATACGGTGAAGAACCAAGACCGAGCAGGCGCTCCCAGAGACATCTTCCGCTCGAGTGAAGAGCTAACCTCCCTCAGCAATGGCGGCCAACATGCCATGCTGCGTCACAGAGTGAGCATACTTCAAACTAAAAGAAATGAAGCACGTGCGACAGGCAAAAAGACAGGCGAGAGGCCGATAGACAGCAAGTTCGAGAGAAAGTACCAGCCACCCGTGAACCTACAGGATGAATAGCACGGGCAGTGGAATAAGAGAGAGAGAGAGAGAAAGCAAACCGAAGTTGAGCTGAACTACACCAAGGTGCAACCGCACCACAAGCCACATTAAGGACGGATACACAACAACGACAATAAATAAATGAGTAATTCCGCCACCCTAGATGGGTCAAACGTCGTAGGCCTCGTGACAAACTCGTGACAATCAGCAGCAACAAAAGTAGCAATAGCAGTAGCAATCACAGTGGCAGTAGGAGCTGCAGCAGTAGTGGTAGCAACAGCAGCACAGCAACAGCACAAAAGTGACCATGAAAAGGTAAACTGACAAGCAGTGTACAGGTTATGGCGGCAGTCAACTTTAGGACAAAATCAACTGAAGAGAACTCAAAATGCTTTAATGCTCAAATAACAAAACAATGGTCACAGGAATTTGAGAAAACAATTCATTTTCAATGAATACATGACAACACAGGTAAATTTTTATCTCAATACATCATTTTTTTTTTTTTAATGTATGTGAATACAACATGAATGATTAAGGAACCAGAGAAAGTATGCACATACACATGACAGGGTACCATGTACTGCCTTCTTCACATGCCATACAATAGTGAAGGTACATGAACAAAAGAATGAGAGAGAGACAGACAGACAGACAGAGGGGAAGAAAGGTTTGTGTGTGTATCTGTATGTCTGTGTCAGTGTGTGTGTGTGTTGTGTGAAGAGAGAGAAGATAGAGAGAGAGAGAGTGTGCGCGTACACGCACGGTGTGTGTGTGCATGACCTCTGCAGCTTCTGAAACGTGGTGATATGATGCACTTAAATTTTCTTGAACTGAATTCTGTAAATTTTCACTTTCCATCAGACTGTCTAGACTGCTACTGGACTGCATATTGTTGACATGTTCAGTTTAGAATACAAGTCTAAAAACCTAAAATCATAGGACACCCAGTTCAGGTCACACCAACAGTGAGGTTACTGTAATCATAATTTTTTCAACTTTCTCTAATTTCAGCAGAAAAAGAAATTCTGGCAGCCATGGTTAGCAAACTCCTGATCCTAACCAACCCAACTCATCCTCATCTCCGCCATTTTAAAAGAAAAAAAAATTCAGATAAAAACAATGTTCAAATTGTCAAAAGAAAATGACAAAACTGTATACATGAACAGCATGAAAGTAAATTAATGTCACTTTAAAAACTTGTTCTGACCAATATACTTCTTTTGTTGTTTTAGAACCATGTTTATCTTGTGATACACTGTACAGGTTTGTATAGGTTTATGTTTTTTAATCTCCTCCTCCATGGCTGGCAGTTCATTGTTTTAATGTTCACAGACTTATTATTGCACATTACTGTGTGAGATATGGACACACATGCTCACTTTAACACATTAACTTCTTTTCATAAATGGGAGTACTGTTCCATGAGCTGTTTGTGTTATCATCACCATCATCATCATCACAATTCCATTATCACAAGAATTCTCTTCATCCTAACTGGTTGGCTTCTGATGAATCCCAGCAAGGAGTATGTACCCAACATGACTTTTGCACTTCTTCCTCTCACATCAATTGAATACCTCATCATTCTTACAATTCATTATTTCCAAACACTTCTGGTACATGCATCAATGGACCTCACTGCAAGCCACAATGTCCCGTTCCTTTTTCTTCTTTCTTACTTGTCTCCTCTCTCTCTCTTAAAAAAAAAACAAAACGTTTGAAGAAAAATCCCACTGCAAATTCCCAGTCTGAAACTTAGGCAAGATTACCTCCCTTCCACAGTTACTAAAGGAAGAATCATGACTGGCTTGCCAAAAAGACTGATGGGGTGGAGTGGGGTAAAGAAGGGAGAAGGGATTTAACGGACAGCAAATAACCAACTACAATGATGCGTACAGGAGTTGGTCTGTGAGCGTGGGTTGAAGATAACCACTTTTTAACATTCCAATACCCCATGTTTCTATGATGTTCCTCGATTTCTCTTGGTGTTCTATTTTCTTCCTTTCTTTTCCTCTTGAACCAGAAACCTGAAAGCGTTGATTTTGACTTGCTGTGATGCTTGGTTGCTGCAAAGAGATCTACATTTGAGTCTGCGAAGTGCACGAGAGCAAGAGATGTCATTCTGTTGTTGATCGCATCAGGGACAATTTCGCTGCGTGCCTATATCCTCTTTCACTGCGTCACTTCTAAGTTTCACAACATTTGATCAATTTCACTTTGTCGCTGACACACAACTTGGAGAGACTTGGATGCCCACTGCACAAAGAGTGACAAAGAAAAGTATGTGACTTCTCTCTTGAACAAATGCATGTCGTAAGTGTTTGATTTTTACAACACAGCAAAAGGAAATTTCAGATTAATTTTCCAATGAAACATTTTTTGTAGTTTATTCAGTGCAATCAATTCAATCATCCAAAGCATTTTCCTGTATCCTTCACTACACTTTTAGCTATCAGGTAATATCATTATGTTTCCCCTGAGTAAATAGTGTAGACGCTTTTTGAACGAAAGTGCAAGCCTTCAGAATTCATGGGACTTCAATCTGATCCAAGAACTAACCTTGCAAACTCTCTAACCAAATCTCAAACTTGTATGACCTGGCAAGGAATGTGGAAACCCTGAATTTAATTCACAGAAACAAAATGCTGACAGACAAATTATAAACTTTGCACACATATTGTAAAAATATAACTGTTCTGCCAACAAAAGTGTGACGAAAGAAAGAACAAATATGGCTTTAACATTATCTTCATGAAAAAAGCCAGTAAGTCACTCCAACCGGACATTTCGCCTGAACTGTTCGAGTGCTGAAAACATTTCCCTACCAAATGTCAAAAGCTGTCCATGTGCACTCATGAATGCATGTATGTATGTGTTTTACATGTCAAAGTTCAACACCAATGTGGGTTTGCGAATATGCAGAACAAAAACTTTTTTTTTTGTCTTTCCTCAAACAAACCTTTTGCCTCCATCTAAAAATAAAGCCACAGCAGGGGTATTTGACCGCATAGCCCTGCAGCAGTGGCAGATTATTTCTGACTGCATACATGTGGCTTTAATTAGAATGTAATTATTTCTGACTGCATGTGGCTTTAATTAGAATGTAATTATTTCTGACTGCATGTGGCTTTAATTAGAATGTAATTATTTCTGACTGCATGTGGCTTTAATTAGAATGTAATTATTCTCTCTCACTTCCCAGAAGAAAAGAACTTCCCCAGTAAGTTAGTACCATCGGACTGATATTAGAAAGCAACACAAACCCGAGTCACAAACCGGTGTCACAGTCCAAAAAGGATGAAACTAATCTCCACGTTATCCATCACAGACACCTCCCTACCCCATCCCATCATCCACTCATACATTCCCATACGATTTCCAGGTGAATACTGACTATCAGGCATTACTCTGTGAAAGGACACACACGACTCTACCCAAACCCCTGTATTTGAGTCCCACTCTGCTGGTTGGAGGAGACCAGGGGAGGGGCGAGGGGATGAAGGCGCTTTCGATGTTTCCTCATGTTGCCTAAGAGCGAGAAGAGCTGGCCGCACACATCACAGGTGTAAGGCTTGTCCACCGAGTGCACACTTAAATGATGGTTCTTGAGGTCAAACTTGAACTTGAAAGTCTTTCCACATTCACTGCACTGGAAAGGACGAATGTTTGTATGTTTCGACTGCATGTGTCTCTTCAACGTGTTGTTCCTCAGAAAGGCTGCCCCGCATACAGTGCAAACGTAGTTGCGGATGTTCAGATGAGTTTTCTGATGCCCTCGTAAATTCTCCTGCCTGTAGAATGACTGTCCGCATTCGTCACAGGTGAAGGGCCGGATTCCTTTGTGGATCCTTTTGTGGGCGGTGAGGACAACCTTGTGCTTGAATGAGGCACCACACTCTTCACAGAGGAAAGGACGCGGATTGGAATGTTTCATCAGGTGAGAGTTCAGATGCCTTTTCTGAACAAACGTTGCCTCACACTGGTTGCAGCGGTAGGGTCTCTCCAGCTTATGCTCCTTGCAACAGTGGGCTAGCAGCTTGTTCTGATCCTTGAACATGTCGCCACACCATTCGCACTTGAAAGGAGCGCTGCTGCTGTGAGTCAGTTTGTGCCGTTTCAAAGCCCCGACCGCGCAAAGGTCTTCTGACAGATCTGACAGAAGAAGGGCCTCTCCCCGGTGTGTTTGCGGTAGTGCACCTTGAGGTTGTGCGAGTTGTGAAAAGCGGCGGGGCACTTGTCGCACTTGTGACTTTTTTCTTCACGGTGAGTCGTTTCGTGTCTGTGGCAGTGGGCGCGGCTTTTGAAAGCTTTGGAACATACAGAACATTTGAAAGGCCTGTCCTCCACTTCAGCGTCTTCCCCGCCTTCGTCAGCGGGTTCAGGCAACACAAACTGCTCTTCCTCAGGGGCCCGCTGCTGACCTTTAGAGCTTCTGTTCCTCGTCCAGCTCGTCTGAGCATTTTTCGCTGCCTTGGTCTCGGTGTTCAGCTTTCTCTCTGAGCTCCGGGTGGCTCTCAGTCCCACGGCCGACAGCAGACCTTCCTTCTCCAGCCTGGTCACAGTGTTCTTGCTGTCCTCCGCGGCACTGTCACAGGACGAGGGGGCCAGCCTCTGCAGGCTGACTGTCTCACACTTGGCCTGCCCAGGGTTGCAGGTGAGACACACCAGAGTCAACGGGTCTGGCAGGAGGAGCACAGGTGCTTGGTCTCTGATGCCACGGTTCTAGGGGTTGGATTCTGGGGTACATCATACCTGTCAACACACACATACCAACATAAAGGAAATTGTTGGAGGCACGGTAACTGATAGGCAACTACGTCTGACTAGTAATGTAGTTCTGGTCCTGCACACCAAACGTTAATATTTTCCCCACTCATCTCCTGCCATCCCTTTTCCATGGAACCTGCATGGTGGTCAGATTGCTGTTTTTTTTGCTTTTTGACTGAGATGGTGAACTGAGTCTTCAAGTTCACCTTGGATCCAGAGTACCAAAAGAGGTGTTGATGGTAAAATCAAATGTTACAGACAAATCTATGTCAGTAATTGAACACTGTAATATATACATCTAATCATTCTGAAACTTTGTCAAACCTTGTTTGAAAGGAAACGCTTCCACCGTGGTCAACGGAATTTCATTGAAAAGTCAGCTGTAGTGACAAAGCAATCCAAAGTATGATGTAATCTTCACATATGTGTATATTATTATATATATATATATGCTCTCGCGCGCGCATGCGTGCATGCGGTGTGTGTGTGTGTGTCATGACACTTATGACAGAGGGATTGTTTTCACATCTGTCAATATGGTTTCAGATCCACCTCAAAGCAAGGTGCATAAAAATACCCTTTTCTTGAAAAATAAAAAACCCTAAAAAACTGCAGCTAAAAAGCAGTTTTTCAAGTGTGACGCGAGGCCAGCGTAAGTGTATTATAAACATCAGAGAGAAGATCCTGCAAATTCCTAGGTTAGCAGAAAGATTTGAGGAGAAAGCCTCGTTTTTAGAGCCCCCCCCCCCCCCCCCCCCCCCCCCCCCCCCTTCCCTCTCTACCCTACTGTTTGATGTTTCCATGGAGATGAATCTCTTTTCATTAAAAATGAGAATTTTCCTCTATGGAAAAGAGAAATGTGGGTGGGAGGGAGGGTCTAAAATAGCATTTAACCCCTTTTTGTTTGCATCTGGCTTGAAAGCAACTCAGTGTTTCTTTGATGCCTGTCTGTGTGTGCCATGTTTTGTGGTGTTGTGTTGCAGAATGATGAGTCTGTTGATGTAGCATCATCACTCTTGTATAATTAAACATTTCTTCACATTTTTATTTTAACAGTAGGGACACACAGATTTTACCAAAAGACTCTCAGATCCCAAGGACCCTCAGTTCTAAATGCTCTAAAAAAGAAAAGGTATGATGTGAGTAATTCAAACAAATCTTACCAATTTTCCATTCTCCAACGCAGAGAAATTACATGTCTGCTTTCTATTACAGAATCTAACCAAGAATTTAACTATTGCTAATTATGCCATAACAAAACTTCCAAACCTTTTTCTTTTCAAAGCTCACACTACAGTCTACACTCTAAATAATGAAGATGTTTCAAAGGGTTATTTCTTTCAGTGGTATCATTTATGTATCTTGTTTTTTTTTTAATTGCAAGTATTTAGTAAACATATTTTCCACAACAGATTCGCTCGTATTACTATTAGGAATGTGAAAATACACTCAAAACTGTCACACCATCTTCTCTCCCTCTCTCTCTTTCTCTCTCCACCCTCTGCCTCTCTCTATTCAAACAGATCAAGTCTAGTGTTAACTCACATGTTCAGAAGGTAGGTTGCTATCTCGTCATCAGACTTCAGACCCTGCTCCAAAGCCACTCGCTGCCAGCGTTGAAGGACATGACCTTGAAGGAACCCTCCGTCCAGCACAACATCATCAGGCAATGAGTCCGCCACATGACTTGTACTTACTCCTCCTCCCCCTCCTCTGCTGGAAGCTTTCTGACCAGTGTGGCGACTGTGCTCGCTGGCAGCCACTGCATTGGTTGTGCGATTTTTATCCCCCTCTTCACTGGGAGTGGGACTCTCAAGAGACGTCTTCGACGCCTGGTGACTGTGCTCTCTATTGGCCACTGAGGTGGTCACGTGACTTGGGCCTTTTCCTTCATTGGCAGGGGTCCGGAACAGGCTGTTGTGTTTGTTGTCTGCGACAGGTCGGGTCTTGTGACTATCTCCCTCATTCGTAGATGACTGTGACTGATGCTGATAACGGTCGTCATCAGTCGTCGAGGTGGGTGTGTGACTTGTAGCTCCTCCTCCTCTATTAGGAATTCTCTGCAACAGCCAGCCATCTTATATTTTATCCCCTTTTACTTCATATTGTTCAGCTGACCATGAGGTCTGAAACCATTAAAAAGGATACAGCCAACCAACCAAAAAAAAACCACTCCCACATCAAATCACAAGATAATGTTGCTTATAGCCCAGCCGACCGCAAAAGGCCACATCAGGGCTGACATCAAATCACAAACAAGTATGACAAGCCTGGAAAACAACAATGCAGCATGCCTGAAAAACAAATGTGAAAAACTTGAAAAAAAATATCATAAACCCAGAAAAGAAACAGCAAACCTGAACACCCCCCCCCCCCCCCCCCCCCCCCCCCACCCCCGTAATTCCCAAAGAACTACATGACAAGCCTGAAAAAGAAACATCTCAAGAGTGCAAAGAAACATGACAGATCGGAGAAAGGAACACATTAAAGTTAAACCTGAAAGACACACACATTACAATCCTCAAAAAAATGCATTGAGCAAGAAAAAAAAAAGTTGTCAACCCTGAAAAGAAACATGATAGGCCTGATAAAGAAACACATCAAACCTGAAAAGAAACAAATAAAATCCATTTAAATGCCATCACGAAAAGAAACATGATACGCCTGTAGAAGAAATGTCAAGCCTGAAAAAGAAAACTGAATCTACAGTATGAAGAAGAAAAACACAAACAGAACACACAATACTTCAGATCATTTTCCACACTGCTCAGCTTCTAAGACAGAAACATTTCTAAACTGTGCTGATGAAGTATTAGCCATTCTAAGTTTCACACCTGATTCAAAAATGAAATAGAATTAGAAAGTGAACAAAAACAACAAAAATTATATATCCACAGAAACTATCAACAAACATAAATCTAGAGAACAGCAAAACAGAAACATATTAACATCCAAATGGCTATTTAAACCCTGAAACTGGTAACCAGCACCCATCACAGTGTTTAAGCCATAATGCTTGCATGCATGGTAAAGAAATCTGGAAAGACTTTCAAGGATCAAACATTGAAGAAAATGACAAGGCCTGGTTGTTGCGAGGCTGAAACAAATCTTTAATTTGACAGCAGAAAGCAAAGCAAAGGGGGGGGGGGGGGGGGGGGGGGGGGGGGGGGGGGGGGAGGAAGAGAAGAAAAAACAGACAGTGACAGAACACGGGCAATTTTTCAGGCATACGATTTCCAGAATGCCATGATGCCACTCAAAACTTCTGTTTAACCCTTTCGCTGCTATGATGTTTTGCTAAGGCCCATGCAGGACGAAACAGAATAAGGGTTGAATCACGACGAACAGCATTCATCAACTAAGTACTGCAGACGACGTTTCTATGACGAACGCCGTTCGTCAACAGCGCAGCGAAGAGGTTAATCTGTCTCATCGTCTGTGCCACTTCAGTGGCATTACCCCCAGGTCGCTCACTATCCCATGGCTCCCTGTCCACAGCTACTCCTCAGCTTGTCCTGCTGCAGCCCTGATTATTCAAAACGTTACCTTGAAAGCCTCCCTCCCCTCCCCCTTCGCCCTCTCCTGCTTGCTCCTCGCCATTGGCATTTCATTGCTATTGCTGCTGCTGCTGTCAATGTCACATTACAGCCATTGTCCACAATTTCAACTATCAGAATGTGACTATTCCCAAATCAACTTTTAAAGTGATAAATGTGTGGTAAGTTTTTTTTGTTTTGATACCCTGAATGCACCAAAAAAAATTATGTTTTATGTCACAAAGGGTTTTTTCCCACTTGTTTCATAATATGGTCTTCTTGTAGTAAGCTTAAGATGCACATAAACTATCAATGAAAAGATTCTTAATTTAAAACAAATATGCTAATCAAATTACCTTTTAAAAAAAACAAAAACAAAACAAAAAAACATATAAAGCAAGATCAATTGTTGTTCCACATGTTAACATTAAAAAAAAAAAGGAGAGCAAAACAAAGCAGGAGTATTTAAGTTACTGACCAATATCAATGAAAAACAAAGCTACTGGTCCCGATGGCGTTCCTGGCAAGCTCTTAAAATTATGTGCCAATGAATTGAGTGAGGTATACCAATTACTTTACCAAGCTTCACTGGACCAGGGAGGTAATACCTGATGATGTGGCGAGATGCGAGCATTGTTCCCTTATTTAAAAAGGGTGCAAAACAAAAGCAGAGAATTATAAGACCTGTATCTCTTACATCCATATCAGCTAAATTACTTGAACACATAATATATAGTAGCATAATGGACCATTTTGACAAATATGATTTCTTAAATAACGCCCAGCATGGTTTTAGACAGCGAAGGAGTTGTGAGACTCAACTTATAACAACTCTCAATGATTTTAGTAAACTGTCTTAACAACAGACAGCAAATAGATGCAATTTTATTAGATTTTTCTAAAGCCTTTGATGAGGTTTGACCATGAGGGCCCTGCTGCTTAAATTAGAACACATTGGCATTGGCGGTTCTTTGCTAAAATGGGCTAGATCATTCCTCGTTGGGAGAACGCAGAAAGTTGTTGTGGAAGGGTCGTCATCCCATTGTAAACCAGTCTTGTCAGGTGTACCACAGGGAACTGTTCTGGGGCCCTTGTTTTTCTTATTTATATAAATGACAATAAGTAGAAATCTCTCTCCTGGAACTACTAAGGCTTTTTGCAGATGACAGTTTAGTATATAGAACAATCAGAAGCAAGAATGATACACGCATTCTACAGAAGATCTAAACGCTTTACAAGAGTGGGAAAGAACTTGGAAAATGGAATTTCATCCTCAAAAGTGCCAAGTGTTGCGTATATGTAACAAACGCTCACTAATTAGATCAGATTATTCTATCCATAATACTATTCTTAAAGAAACTAATGCTTGCAAAATATTTAGGCGTGATTATAGATAGTCGTCTCAAATGGAAAGAACAATTACAATTTAGTATGTAAGAAAGCAAATAAACATCTAGCTTTCTTACACAGGAATATCAATGACTGCCCCAAAAGGTTAAAGACGACTGCTTACAAAACACTGGTTAGACCGTACTGGAATATGGTTGCATCAGTTTGGGATCCTTACCATCTAAAGGACATTGATAACCTTGAAAAGATTCAGAAGAGAGCAGCACGGTTCGTAACAGGGAACCACATCAGAGAAAAGGGGAATACTAGGAAGAACATGAGGAAATTAGAATGGAAACCCTAGAAGAGAGAAGAGCTTTTATTAAACTTAACACCTTTTTCAAAGGCAGCTAAAGTAATTGATATTCCAATGGAACAACTAGTATTGAATAAAAGTAGCACCAGGATTGGCGGTCAGTGTTATACCATACCTGCATCAAATATTGACAGCCACTTACATTCTTTTTACCCCAGTTCTGTACGGCTGTGGAATCACGCGGGTGCCACAGATTGCACAAATGCATTCTTTTAAAGGCAAATGATCGACAGTTTTGAGTCTTTT
>CM031623.1:38883793-38933793 GCA_018398815.1 Conus ventricosus
AAGCTAAGTGACAAACTCGTTCATTTTCATTGTCCTATTTGTTTGTGTCTTGCCTGAAGAAGACCTTAAAGGTCGAAACGCATCGCGTTTTGTCTTGTGACTAGTTTGTCCACGTTTCTCTTGTCGGTTCACTACATTTATTTAAGATTTGTTTAGATTTCCGCCTGCAGTCGTCTCACTTTGCAACAACACACAAATCAGTTAAACTGTTACTCTGTTTTCATTAGGTGCAACCATCACAAATCAGTAAAATTGCCTTCCATTCCACAGTCCACAGCTCCATCATCTTCACTCAGTGGAAAGCTTTAAATCTCGGACCTGGATTTTTCCGGCCCATTCCCACACTCACCCCCCAACCTCTGATCCCATCCATTCCCCCACCAACTGCCTTCCCCACCCCCCTCTTGTAGGCCTATCCTTCCCTGCTCCGTCTTACGTAATCTTACTCATTCCTGTAGCATGTTCATTCACTGCTTTTGGGTAATAAGACAAAACAGTCGAGAGGCTTCCGGTCGGAACACAACAATGTCGTCTGCCTTTGTTTTCGTGTGCCTGCGAGTATCCCTCTAAAACATTCCTTCCTTTGTACATCCGATACAGTAGATGGTGTCAGAAGTGAAACGAACCTCTTCTACATCATGGCAGATAATTTATACATTCGATCGCCCGACCCGTTGAGCGTTGGCGGCGGTAATCCGAGTGCGGCGTGGAAAAAGTGGAAACTCAAGTTCGACATCTTCCTGCAAGCCACAGAGCAGCAGAGAAGACGGACAGTATCAAGGTAGGCCTTTTGCTTCATCATATTGGCGATGACGGCCTCGAGATCTACTCTAACTTGTTTTCTTGGGGAAAGACCTAATCCAGTCGATGTAGACAACCCTCTGCCAGCAGAGGACAAGTCCAACTACACCACAGTGCTAGCCAAGTTCGACCAATATTTTCACCAGCGCGATCCCCAGCTGATGCTCAGTGAACAGTTCTGGCTTCACCTGCAGAGGGAACCAGGGCAGAACTTTGAGTCCTGGCAATGAGTGGTGAGAGAAAAGGTGGCTGCCTGCAAATTCGGAGAGGTAGACATGATGGTGAGGGACAAGCTTGTTTTCACTTGTCATGATGACACCGCCAAGCTGAAGCTGAATGATATAGGTGCAAGCCTGACTCTACAAAGACAGTTGAGATACTGTCAATGAGAGAGATGACGAGAAGCGAGCTTGCTAGCTCTAAAACCGCCGCAGTTGATGCAGTGTCGAGAGCGAGACCTGGTCTGGATGGAGAGAGACGCGGGCCTCCACGACAAAGAAGTGGCCAGGCAACAACTCCTGAGGGCAAAGCACCCCTAACAACTGCGGATACTGCGACAGAAAACACCCTATTGGAAAGGCCAACTGCCCAGCAGCAAGAAGCATTTGCAGAAAGTGCAACAAGAGGGACATTTCGCTGTCATCTGCAGGAGTTCGCGTCCGTGAAGGAAGTCCAACAAGATGAGCTGTCGGACCAGGATGAAGATGGATACTTCATTGGTGGAGTGCATGACAAGCACCCATCTGCACCGACCCAGGATGGCACATCAAGCTGAAAATTGGCTCGCTGGACTTTACTTGGTGCATCGACACTGGCGCCCAGGTCTCTGTGATGCCAGCCAACGTCTTCAAACCAGCCTTCGGTCAGCTTTGACCTCCAGATTGCCGTCTTCTTGGCCCAGGCGACCAGCCACTGGATGTCATAGGATTCGCCTACATCAAACTTGCCCATGGTTGCACCCAGATATGGGAGAAGGTGTACGTCGCCCAACTTCAAAACTCCTCCTCGGGATGCCAGCAATCCAAACTCGATTGATCCATGACATCCCTGGAGCCTTTACCGTACGCGCCATACGTACGACACCCACAGCAGAACGCCAACATTCATCACGGAGGGAGCAGCCTGACTCGGCAGCCACTGATCCTACACATACCACCTTCACATCTATTGACGATGTTCGACGACAGTTCCCCAGACTCTTCAGAGGACTTGGAGGCTTGAGGGAGAACAGACTATCCTCCTCAAAGACAATTCAAAGCCCTTCTCACAGTCAGTTCCTCGTCGTGTCCCGGTCCCACTACTAAAGAAGGTGGAAGCTGAGCTGAACAAGATGGTTGAGAACAACGTCATTGTACCAGTGGACCACCCGACGGACTGGTGTAGCCCAATCGTCGTCGTACCAAAGACCAACGGCAATGTACATATCTGCGTGGACTTGACTCGACTCAACAACAGCGTGAAGAGGGAAATCTATGCCATGCCAGCAGTGGAAGAGACACTCAGCAAGATATCTGAGGGAAAGTCTTCACCAAACTCGACGCCAATTCAGGCTTCCACCAGATCCAGCTGGATGATGAGAGTTCCAAGCTCACAACATTCATCACACCCTTCGGACGTTTCAAATTCCTAAGATTACCATATGGGATTTCCTCAGCTCCAGAATACTTCCAAAAGAAGATGGACACAATCCTGCAGGACTTGCCGGAGTTGTGTGCCATATGGATGACATTCTTGTGTTTGGTAGGGACAAGTCAGAACATGATACAAGACTGCGGAAGGTCCTGGACAGGCTGTCCCAAGCTGGCCTCACCCTCAACCTAGAGAAGTTTGAGTTCGCAAAAACACAGCTTGAATACTTGGGTCAGATCATCGACTCAAACGCATGAGGAAGGACCCTGCCAAAGTCAAGGCCATCGTGGAGATGAGACAGCCAGAGAACGTTGGCGATGTCAGGTGATTCCTGGGCATGGTCAACCAGCTTATGAAATTCGTGCCAAACCTTGCCGACAAATCCAAACCGCTGAGGGACCTACTACGCAAAGACGTTGCATGGACCTGGGCCCAGACCAGCAGCAGCCTTCGACTCCCTCAAGGAGGACCTGACCTCATCTGAGACACTTGCTCTCTACCACCCAGAGCGGGACACAGTCGTCTCAGCAGACTCCAGCAGTTTCGGCCTCGGCGCAGTCCTACTACAGCGTCAGAACGATGGACACATGAAACCTGTCGCATATGCCAGCAGATCTCTCACAAAGACGGAGAAACGATACGCCCAGATAGAGAAAAGAAGCCCTCGCAATTGTGTGGAGCCTAGAACATTGGGCTGACCTCCTGATCGGCAAAGACTTTCATGTAGAGACCGACCACAAACCCCTGGTGCCACTGCTCTCTACCAAACTCATTGACGAACTGCCCGTTCGTGTCCAGCGCTTCCGGATGCGTCTGCTACGTTTCAGCTTCACCATCCACCATGTCCTGGGCAAGAACTTCACACCGCTGATGCGTTGTCCAGAGCACCCCAAGATGCCAACGACTTGCCAGACGGTGACTTCACAGAACTGGTCGAGGTGTACCTCAATGCCGTCCTATATACAATACCTGCTTCGGACCACAGGCTGGCACAGATCAGAGCGGAACTGAAGAAGGATGACACTCTCCGCATCGTGATGCACTACGTCACCAACGGCTGGCCCGACAAGCAGCAGCTGAACAAAGCCACCAAGCAGTACAAGGCTGAAGCTGGAAACTTGACTGTTCATGATGGACTGCTCATGAAGGGACAACGATTGGTGATTCCGTCATCCCTGAGGCATGATATCCTGAGCCATCTGCACGACGGCCACCAGGCATACTGAAGACAAAGGAGAACGCCTGCAACAGCGTGGTGGCCGTCCATAACCAAGGACATCGAAGCGATGGTCAAAACTTGCCCAGAATGCACCAAACATCGCAAAGCCAGGACAGAACCCATGAAGGGGACCCCGTTTCCAGACCGACCATGGCAGAGAGCTGCTGCTGACTTCTTCCACCATGACGGGAAAATATATCTCCTGGTAATTGACTACTACTCGAGAGACGTCGAGATTACTCTGATCCCCAACAGCACCACAGCAGAGGTGACAATTGCCAGCTAAAGAAAGTCTTCAGTCGCCACGGTATCCCAGACATCCTTGTCACGGACAACGGCCCCCAGTTCGCCTCTTCCGACTTCGCTTCCTTCGCCACAACCTGGGGATTTGATCATGTGACATCCTCACCTCACTACCCCCAGTCCAACGGCGAAGTTGAACGTGCCGTGCAGACCATCAAGAACCTCATGAAGAAGTGTGATGACGAATACCTTGGCCTTCTCATGTACCGCAACACCCCCTTGGCCAATGGTTTCTCCCCTGCTCAGCTGAGCATGGGACGCCGCCTCAAAACTCGTGTCCCCTGCACCTCGGAGTCCCTCCTGCCCCAGACCCCTGACATCGACATCCTCAAAAGGAAAGAGAAGGAGTACCGGGAGAAGATGACGGCAGACTATAACAGACGACACAACGTTGTTGCTCCTGAAGACTTGTTCCCCGGCGTTAATGTGTGGGTCCCTGACCTGCAGAAGAGGGCACCGTCATCAAGCAGCATGAGGCTCCCAGAAGCTTCATCATCAAGACCTCTGATGGGGGACTTGTCCGCAGAAATCGGCGGATGACCCGAAAATGCATCTGCCAAACAACCCCCTGTCCCTGGATGCACCGCCCATCCATGGTGCCTTCATGCCTGTCCCCCGCTCACCCCCCTTTCCTGATGTCCGACCCTGTGCCACAACATCGCCCGTACCACGTGCACCGGACCCTCCTGAACCTGGGGAAAGCAGACCTGCAGCAGAGGGAACGTCAACGACACCACCCCAGGGACCAGTTGCAACACCTGCCCAAAGCCAACGGGACCTGCCCTTGACCCAACTTGCAGCAACACCCCGAAGGCCAACCCGAAACCGGAGACCACCAACCTATTTGAAGGACTATGACTATTAATTCGCGCGTACGCTCAGAACGCTCTAGTCATAACCCACTCTTCTAGTCAAACATGGACTTTAGTTCAGTTGAAAGTTGTGTCCATTGAATAGGTGATCGGTCTCGATTTCGACTCCGCTCGTTCCGTTCGATCCATTTGAAAGAGAGTGTTCATTCACTGGCTTTTTGGGTAATAAGACAAAAAAGTCGAGAGGCTTTCCGTCGAACACAACAATGTCGTCTGCCTTTGTTTTTCGTGTGCCTGCGAGTATCCCTCTAAAACATTCCTTCCTTTGTACATCCGATACAGTGGAATTCCCTTGCCGTTCCCCTCTTCCCTCTCCCCCCCCCCTCTCTATTTCTCATTTCCCCTCTATCAATTCATAGCACACCCCGCACCCTCCTCCAGCCCATATAGCTTGAAGCTGTTCTTTCGACGAGCAGCTTTTTATTCCACGAATCACCACCAGTCCCCCCACTCCCACCCTCCTTTCCTCACAGTATCCTACAACGCCAGAACCATCGCAAGATGCATGTGTGTGTGTGTGTGTGTTATAACTGAGTGCATTTATCCAAGAGTGTAGTCCGTGAATGAGTGTGTGCTTGAGTCATGGGTGTGTATGGGTGTGATAACTCTCACACACGCACACAACACACACACAAGCGCACGCAGAGACAGACAGAGAGAATGCAGGCACAGCAACAGGCTGTCAAGGCAATGCCCTACTTACTATAATATATTAAATAAAGTTAGGCCTACTGTGTGCCGCTAAATGCTGACCTGAGTGTACAGTGTTCCGAGATCCTGTAGAGATAAATAGTCACAGCAGGTAGTCAACGATAACGGCGAAAGGCGATAACTCCGTTCCTCATCTTCATCAGTCAATTACACGGACACAGTCAACACACTTTGCTGCTTCATGGGTTGTGTATGCAGGAAGCCAAAGAAAAGAAACAGACTTAAGACGGCGAGGATTTAACATTATATTACCCAACTCCATGTGCGTTTTCTCATTACTTTCGCTCTGACGGACCGGTAGATCCTGAGATGCTCTAACGAACAGAACCTGGCCTGAAAATAAATTGAAAGAAAAACTAAATCAGCAACGTGAAATGCACAGAATGCAAAAAATGTGAAGATAAACAGCTGAAACACACACACACACACACACACACACACACACATTTGGTGTAGATCTCTGATCACTGCGCCTTCACTGCTTAGACTAAACATTTAGTTCAAAATATTAGCTGGTGACCAGTCTGCTGGTCCTCTTCTTCTCCACCCCCCCCCCCCCCCCCCTCCTCCCTCTTAACAGAATGTAGCAGATCTCTGTAATTCCATCTTCACTGTCCAGACTAGAGGATTCCATAAAAATTATATTTGCTAGCGACTACGTCTACCGATTTTCTATTTTTAACAGGATATAAAGATCAGCGTGTAAAGTGTGATCATACAGTTTTGCATAAATCATATCGTCACGTTTAGAAACCAGACCAGTTTTCCAGCATTTATAGGCTAGGAAATGACATGTAGGCTGGTACATCAATCTTTTTTCTTTTGTATTTGAGGGTGGGGGGATGGGTGGGGGTGCTTATGAGTGCGTGCGTGGTGTGTGTGTGGCATGTGTGTGGTGTGTGTGCGTGTGTGTGCGCGTGCGTGCGTGCACGCGCATGTGTAGGCCTGTGTGTGTGTGTGTGTGTGGTGTGTGTGTGTGTGTGTGCATGCGCGCACGCATGTGTTTAATCTGGGTTTGAATAACAAAAGCAGAATGGATGTGCATCCTCAGCACAGCATTGTCCGCCTTTACCATGCCAACAGCTTACCTGTCATGTTACACAATGCTCTATATACTTCGTAGATAGCTCTGTCGCGTTGGCTTAAAAAAAAAAAAAATTGTGGATCTAATGTTTTTAGGACAGTGCTGTGTTCTTAGTGTGGTGACAGCCTTGAAGCGGCCCAGTGTGGCCGATGGCAAATCTGTTCATGTGTTCACAGCCCCGCTGACCACGAGTACCTTTGCAGGTCTGTTACCTGGTCAAAATCCAACTCCTTACCAAATTGTTGACTGAAATTTAAAAAAAAGTGAGCCAGATGTATTAAATCGAGCAAACCTTACTTTAAAATATTTCTACCTTAAAATCTTAAGGTCAGATGAAAAATCTTCTCTTTTCGGGAATACCTGGTGGAACATCCCTGAACAGCTTTCACGGAGTCGCTGTGAGGTGTTTAGATCTGACCAGATCAAAGTGCCAATAGCATACTAACTATTATCTGTGAGAGATACGTCACGATGGAATGCACAATGGAGCTCTCACCTTTTAAAAGATACTGAGTGGGTGTAAAAACAGTGGCCTGTATGTCATCGACATAAAACACGCTTTTTGTTTATGCTACGGCGACCATAGACACGTGGCAAAAACTCTTACAGGTTTGGACGGATTTGAGAGTTTGTTGTCTGTTTGCCTGCGTGTTGCATTCCTCTTGCCAAAGTATCTGACACAAGTCCGAACTTTGAGCTTTATATCAGTGTGAGAGATGGAGAATCTCCACACTCCACAAATCTTTATTTATGGCATTTTTGGTAAATTGATCACCCACCTCACTGCCACGAATGCCGACAAGACCACTCTGGGAAAAAGACTATACTGTAACTATCAATATCAGAGAGGTGTAAAAATTAAAAACAAAGAAAAAATAAAATGAAACAAAACAAAATCGAATTTAACAATGTGGATGCTTCAGGTTAATTAAGGCCAGCAATGGTCTCCAAAGCAGACAGGGAGTCAGTGAGAACGAGAAAACATGTTTAGATTTTTTAGACCATTTGTAGTGCTAGGAGCCATACTGTGAGCTAAGCAGTGCAAACGGAGCTGTCTGAGGAGCCATACTGTGAGCTAAGCAGTGCAAACGGAGCTGTCTGAGGACAAGAGCTTTGAACCTTTTGCAGAGGGAGTGGGTTGAGCAGTAAGCAGCAGAAGCAACTCCTTCCGCTCGTGTTCAGAAGGGTCTTAACCACATTGAAACTAACCCAGTCAAGATGGAATTTGGACTCGAATGGATCTTTGCTAACAATGAAGAAGAACGGCTCAGACTCTGTGGGAGTTAATGTCCCTCTGCCATGATGACTGAAGTTTCCACAGTCCTTTGACATTATCCCAGTGGTGGTGGAGGCTGTACCTTTGTCTCCAGACAATGAAGGTTCAGGAGGATTTGTTGATAGCATGGTCTTTTGTTTCAAACTCTTTGGTGCTTGTCTTTATACCAGGAGGTGGACTTTTTTGTGGTTTTATGTGCTTGTCTTTATACCAGGAGGTGGACTTTTTTTGTGGTTTTATGTGCTTGTCTTTATACCAGGAGGTGGACTTTTTTGTGGTTTTATGTGCTTGTCTTTATACCAGGAGGTGGACTTTTTTGTGGTTTTATGTGCTTGTCTTTATACCAGGAGGTGGACTTTTTTGTGGTTTTTTTAGCCCAGCCGACCATACAAGCCATATCAGGGCTGTACTTTCAGTTACCACAGATACCAAGACTGAAAAGAAAGATGAATCAATATTCAGCTGTCAAAAATAAGTAAGTATAAACACATTCATTCTCTTTCATGTATGATGATATTAAATGAAACTGATCGCTTATAATAACTCAGAAAAAATATTAAATAGAAGAATCTTTGTGAACTGAAAAAAGATTATAAAGGAATCTGCTGTGTAGAGATGTCACATGTGATGCATGTCCGGCATCCAACAACATCAGCAGTAGTAGTAATAACAGTACTTAATTGTAAGTACTAGTATCAGTGTCACGACCGACCCCTGGAGGTCTGCCCTGACAGGATCGGTCTAGGTGGGATGAAGGGAGTGACTGACCTCACACGCCCCGCAAGAGACCACACAATAAAGATTACGATACAACACCCCATTTATTCACAACACACACAATCGCAAATAAATATTTCAACACACGCACCATGCACTATCACAATCAAACATTCCAACACACATAACATGCGCAATCACAATCAAGCACTCCAACACCCACAACATGCACGATCACAATCAAGCACTCCAACACACACAACATGCACGATTATAAATAAACATTTCACCATAAAGACGTACACAATCACAATTACAGCATTTCAGCACGTATGACATATACACAATTATAAAGAAACATTTCCAGCATCGATCCCTTCTAACACCATGGAGTGCGTCCACACCCCTGCCTCTGTCAGGTCTACTGGGAGCACCCTGTCGCACTAGGTGCTCCGAGCCGGGTCGGTTCTCGCAGGGAGTCGCTCAAAGCCGACACCCTCGACTCACAAGCAGGGAGTGAAGAGCGCGTCCCGGAGGGGGGGGGGGGGGGGGGGGGGAAGGAAAACGTGGCGCTGTTACTGGAGGTCCTGGACGGGGGTCAGGGCCGGCCAGTCAAGACGGCGGGCTCCTCTACCAGTCCGCAGTCCCGACCAGGGCGTGGCCTCAACCAGCACGTGGCACCATCCAGTCCGTGGTCTCAGCCAGAGCGTGGCCTCAACCAGCACGTGGCACCATCCAGTCCGTAGTCTCAGCCAGAGCGTGGCCTCAACCAGCACGTGGCACCATCCAGTCCAGACTCCGGGTGAAGCCCCCGGGAGGGGGGGGGGACGTAGCTGGGAGGAGAGTAGAAAGGAGGGAAGGAAGAAGGAAGGAGGAAGGAAGAAGGGTACTGGAACCCCGCTGTCAGTACAGTCTGACCCATGCTGTCAAATCTTAACAGCCACTCGCATGATGGGCGAGGGGAAGTCTACTAAACGCACACAGTAAACCCATCGAATCAGGAATGTTTACTAGGGTCTTCTCACACGATGCAGGTAAAAGACTGCATTAAATCAACAGGTTATAAAACAAATATGAATTATCTTCACCCTTCTCTCACTCACATTTAACATTCACCTTTCTTAGGAAATAACCAACACAGCGACCATCGCTTTATACCTGCCACCACATTTGCAAATAATAATTCAATGGCATAATTGTCACATTTTATAGCCACATTTCAAAATAACACAAATCTCCAACCACGCATCCGAACGACAAATCATGCGTACGCACGCTCGCGAACATAAAACTCGTTCTCCTTGCACACACCAACAGACGGTGGCCGAAGGATAAAAGTCCCGGCGAATGTGACAGGGGCGGACGAGCGAGACCAAGCAAGTTCCAACCCTGAATCACCAGGTTCTCTCCCATCCCCACCGACTACCGCATCACCAGATGCATAAACAGGAGAAAGAATTTGGATATAATTTAGAATGGCCAGGTTAAAGATTGAATTAACCAGAGAAAAGGTCTCAAACAATATTTCTCTTACAATTTCGAAAACAAAAGAAAATTGCGCAAAAGAGAAGACTAAGCCGCTAACAACAACAAACCAAAAACAAACAAACCACGAAACTGATGCTTACCAGCTACCCGTGGGTGACCCAGAAGAGGCGGGTCAAATGACTCTCTCTGCCCTCTGTCCAGTCGAGAGGACAGAGGCAAAAGGTGCGGAAAAAGAAGAAGTGATGTCCCTCTCCTACAGGCCGACTGTAGGAATTGAAGATACCGACTGTACCCTCGATGATACGGTGAAGAACCAAGACCGGAGCAGGCGCTCCCAGAGACATCTTCCGCTCGAGTGAAGAGCTAACCTCCCCCAGCAATGGCGGCCAACATGCCATGCTGCGTCACAGAGTGAGCATACTTCAAACTAAAAGAAATGAAGCACGTGCGACAGGCAAAAAGACAGGCGAGAGGCCGATAGACAGCACAGGGCTTAAAAAGGAAAAAACCACTGAAACTAGGGGGTCCCGGGGCATGCCCCCCCCCCGGGAAATTTTTTTAAAAACTGAGTGTAAATCTATGCCATTTTGCGCTTTCTGGACATAATTTCAAGAGTTATTTATGCATAAAAATTGCTGTAAACACATAAATTATTACAGGAAGATATATTTGGGAAAAGGGAGATGGGGTTAAAAACAATAAAAAATGAACACTCACCCTTTAACTTGAGTGTTTTACAGGTGTTCACCAACTATAGTCTTTGGATGAAATCTCACTTCTGGGGTAGCTCAATAAGTTTCACTTTTCAGGTTTAAAAGATCACACAATCAAGTTTGAAGTTGGAGCACACAAAGTCAGTAACTGCATCAAACACTTTACAGTTCAGTCTCATATAACACGGATCAACTTGTGGAATCAGCACATTGTGAAAGTCACAATATCCAAATTTTGATAATGGAGATAAACTTGTGGAATCAGCACATAGTGTAAGTCAACCAAATTTGAAGCCCCTGAATTATAAAAAACACTGAAAACGGATTTACACACACACACACACACACACACACACCACACACAGAGAAACAGCTGTGTCTTTTGGGTGTTTGGGGGGTGGAGGCAAAAGAAACCAGAAAGGGAAACTCTGTTTCTTCTGCTGTTTGCATTGTCGCACGTCTTTGCCACCCCACCTTCTTCTGTTTTAAAAATTTCAACCCCATTTTTGGCTTGCCTTGCTTTCTCCCTGTCTGGATTCACTTAAAACCATTTCTATTTCTTCCATCCCCCCTTTTGCTGAAAACTGACTTTTTTTGTTTTGTTGGAACCCCATCTTTTTCCGCTGCCCCGCCCTGGCTTGCCCCCCAAAATTTCCTATCCCCTTTTTTCTCCCCACGGGTTGCGTTTTCATCCTGCAGTTTTTACTGCGCAAAAGTGTTTTCAGTTACCTTTTTTTTTTCGTAGTTAACTTTTTTGGTTGAACACCAAGTGACACTCCCACTGACCCTTGCTTTCCCTATTCTTGCTCTTTTTTTTGTCTTTTTTGGCGCCCCCATCATGTTCGCACAGAGTGCGAGGAGGGTTCTTTCACTGGACCCTTTCTTAATGAATACTCTGGGGAGTTTTCCCCTGAAGCCTTCAGGCATATTACAGTTTGGGGGAGGCGGGGGGTTTCCCCATTCCATGTTTGGGTGGACTTGTCAACTTTTTCCCCCCATGGCACTGAATAAAAAAAACTTACAATGGTCCAGGGAAGCAGCTGAGGCCCCCTTTACCACCTTTGTCAGCGGGGGGGGATATTCTCCTCATTAATTTCATCCCCCATGAGTCTATTCTTTTTCCACCATTTCGGGGAGGGGGTGTGCCTCAAAACGTTTCACTTGGCTCAAAATCACCTCAGACCCATCCCCAAAGTCCCCCCGGGATCAGATTTGGTAATTTAAAGAATTCTCTTTGAGCGTCTTTTCCCCCGGCCCCCCCCTTGGGATCAATGCAGCTAAAACCTTAAGGTTTCATTGTTAGTGTTTTTTCCCAAAAGCCTTCCCACAGCAAAAATTTTTCTTTGCGAGACAGGAATTTGGTCTTGATGCGTCCTTTGCTTGGGTTTTGCAAAAGCTCTTTCCAAAGCTGCCCAAAAACACCTCTGACTTTTTAACAAAAATCTCTCATCACAAGGCCCATTTCAGCAATACGTTTTCACCAATTTTGCAGGTCGAAAAAACCCCCAAAGGGAAATTTTTGATAAACTCCCCTGAGGCTTGGAGTTCAGCATCATAGATCCTTTGTCTGAACCCTAAGTACCCATGCGAAGACAGTATGGTAACATAAAATGAAGCTGCCACTGTGTTTTGTCATGGTATATGAACATTTTTTCCGTGATTTTTTTTTCCGTTTCCTTCCTTTTTGGGGGGCACTTTTTTGCTCTGATCCCCACTTCCCTGATTTTCTGTTTTGTTTTGAGGGTTTTTTTTTTGGTGATTTCTTTGTTTCCTTATAAGATCTGGATGGTTTTAACATTTTCTGGAATCCGAGGGGGAAGGGTAAAAATAAAAGGCACCAACTCCAAAGAATCGCAAAACCCTTCCGAGCACCGGGTGGTAATTTACGCGGGGGAAAAGGGATTCTTAAGAATGGTTTTCCAGTAAACTTTGGTAGAGTTGACCATTTTTTGAATTTGGGCCATTCAAAGTTTTGGGCCCAAAAGGCTGGCAAAGGCTTTGGGGGTTGTGGATGGGACGTTCAACATTTTTCACCAAGGAGGGGGGGGGCTTTTTCCCTACGGGCCCCCCCCACCGCCCCTCATCAAAACCCTCAGAATCCACATCCCCGACACAAATTTTGCCCAAAGGTAAATCAAATTTTGTAAAATTTCCCCCCTTTTCTCAAATAGATTTTCCTTGAAACCGAGTGAAGAAAAAGATGAAAGTGTTTAACTAAAACCCATCTGCTCCTTTGGAAAAATGGCTGACAAGTACATTTAAAACCTTCTCGTTGTTGGAGTTTTATCGCCTCATAATTTTTAGGAGAAAGGGGCCCCCCTTCATTCACTAACAAATTGGACAAAAGTTTTAGCAACACCAAATTTTTACTTATAGGAGCATTGTGTTTTGAACTGATGCTGTTCTGGCGCTTTGTCGTTGGGGAAGGCCTTGACCACTCCACCCCTTGGCCAGTATTGGGACAAATTGTTCTCACACAAGCTACAAAGGAAAAAAAAAAAAAGGGTTTAAAAATTGTTAAAAAGCTGTTGCATGACTGTGCATTGATTTTACGAATCCCTTTAAGAGAGAGAGGGAGAGAGAGAGGAAGAGGGGGAAGAGGGGAGGTTTGTGTATTTTTTATGTGTGGGGGTGTGTGTGTGGGTTGTGTTGGGGGTGTGTTTGGGGGGGTACCCCGGCTATACCATTGGGAAACTATCTGAAAAATATTTCCCCCGTATTTGCGCTTTTTTCTTTTTTTTTTTTTTCCTTTTTTTTTCCCCCCAAAGGGGGTGTGGGGGGTGGTGTGTTGGTGTGGTGTGTGTGGTTGTGTGTTTTTTTTGGCCTTTTTAAACGTAAGTATTTTTTTCCCCTTTTTCAAACCATTGGGTTCAGCATTTTTAGTCCCGTCTGCAAAAAGGGGTCAGGGGGGACAGCTTGCTTCTTTTGTGCGGACTGAACACTGGGGTTTGCCATAGTGCTCTTTTTCCAAGGGGACCTGGAAATGACACAGCAAGTTAAAACCTGTTAAAGGGAGAGGGGGGGGGAAAAGGGAAACAGGGGGGGGTGGGACAGGGGGGAACAAAAAAAAATAAATTGACTAAGAGGTAACTATTTAGTCATTAAAATAATCCACAACAAGACATGGACCTGCAAAAAAAACTTTTAAAAATCACAGGTTTTTACAATGCAAAAGGGGCAGAAGAAATAAAAAAACTGCATCATATAAAGTGTCCCAGCAAACTTCCTTTCCCTTTTTTTTTTTTTTTTTTTTCGGGGGGGGGGGGGGGGGGGGGGGGGATAGTATACCCCACTACTTAAAAAAAGGGTGGGACAAATTTGGTTGGGGTGAGGGGTGAAAGAGAATAAACTAAGACTGTAAAAATTTCAAAAGGAGAGGGGAAAAACAATTCATCTTTTAGATTCCCAAAAAGTTTCCTTTTAAACAAGGATGGGATTTTAGGCTTGCCAGTCTTACAATCTAAACTGTCCCCTTTTAATCTACATAAACCAATCAATTTTAAAAGAAAAGTAAATAAATGGATAAAAAAAACAAGAAAATAAATAACATGGCAATGACAAGCACAGCTGAGAGAGAGAGGAGGAGAGGAGAAGAAAAGGGGAGAGAAGGGAAGGGAGATTTGAGTTTCCTTCATGCAGAAAAAAAGGGAATCGGGGGGGGGGAGGAGGGCTGGGAAAAAACACTAAAATGTTCAAAAAAACCGGCAGATTGTATTCCCCTCATGCCTTGACGTTTCCCGGGGTGCTTCGCAAAGAATGTGATCCTGAGGCTTTTTCCCCCGACCACCGTAACCACTTCCCTTGACACAGTTTGCCCAAACTAAACCCGGGCAGCAACTTGCGAAGAAAACTCCAATGATTCTTCGTCAACTTTTGAATGTCCACTCCCCAATTCCCCTTTTTTTTAATTGCACCCTCGTCAAAAGATTGACCCCAGAACAATTCTTCGCGCTCCGCCTTTTTTTTTTTCCGGAAGTCTGGCCGGAAGCTTCGTCCCAAAAAAAATCGGGGCTATAAAATTGCAAGCCGTCACGGATGCCTTGCTCCTTTTTTTTTTTTTTTTTTTTTTTTTTTTTTTGGGCAAACCGAAAAACGCGGAAACGCTCAGACCCGGGAAAGTTTTTTGCCCACCAAGTTTCAAGAAATACCAGCCACCCCTGAACCTAAGGTAATGCCCGGGGAGTGGAATAAAAGAGAGAGAGAGAGAAAGCAACCCAAGTTGAGCTAACTACACCAAGGGGCAAAAACCCCACCCCAAAACCACATTAAGGGACGGATACACGACAAACAACCCAAAAATAAAGATAATTTCCGCCCCCCTAGATGGGTCAAACGTCGTAGGCCTGTGACAAACTGGACAAACCCCCCTCTAAAAGTCTGTTTCCTGAATACAGTGCCCTTTGAACCTTTTCCTGTGCCAATTTAAAACATGGGACCGAACCCAACCCCCGTGCGACAGAGACATAAATCCATACAAACTTCCCCGTAGAATCAACCGAGAAATACATAATACTACTTTAACAAACAAAAAGGAACCTTCCCACCATGAAAGTAACAACCGAACACTGGTGATTTACTACGTTTAAAATCATGAAATGAAAACTGACACTACACCCATACGAGACAAAAAGGGGGAAAAACCCCCGGGTTTAGGGGGAATGTCCCCCTCTGATTTCCACTGTGCTGATACGGACCCCCTAAGATAGTCAGCACTATTACAGGAACCCCTTGATTTAGGAAAGTAAAGAACTCTGCAGCTCCACTGCCCAATCAGAGCGGGGCGACCGACGGCCGACCGGGCCCCAACCTGGGGGGTTTGATCGCTCTCCCCCAAACTTCCGGCCGTATTCTTCTTGGGGACGCCCGTGCGCGCCAAATCTGCCTGAGAGATTCAGCAAAGTAGGGCATCGATATCCTAAGCGGGACAGCCCCGGTATCGACCGCAGTTCTACCCCACCCAAGTGGCAGGACCGCATCGGGGGAGGATTTAAAGGGGCCCACCAGGTCGAACCCCACCTTGCGAAGGGGTCCCCACCAAGGCACTGACCCTAAGGAACACGCTTCAAGCGAACCCTTAGGCGTTGTCCGTTGGCAGACATCGCAACTGCGGCAGTACTGCCTAACCTGTGAGTTCACCCCTGGCCAAAAGAAGTCTTGTCTTACTCGCTCGAGAGTCCGCTTGGAGCCCATATGACCTGCCATGGGGGAATCGTGGGCCTGCCGGAGCACAGACTCTCTCAAGCTTTGGGGAACAACAAGCTGTTTGGCCACACGAGCTGCCTGAGTGTAAAACCCTAAAGAGGATCCCCTTGTGGAGCTTGAAGCTCACCTTGGCGTGTCGGGCCGACTGAGCGGGACGATCCACAAGTTGTCGTAGGCGTTGGACATCCAAGGTCCCTGGCCTGAAGACGATAATGCTAGCAGGTCGGCCCTTGCCAGAACCTCGTTAGAGATCGGCTGAAGAACGGGACGCAATTCCTGTTCCTGCTTCTTAGCTTTGGCGCGTGTGGTGACTCCCACACACGCCTGTACGGGCAAATCCGTAAACACGGACTGACTGCGTCCGTCTGCGAAGGTGATAGTATTCCCTATGATAAGGGAATACAGAGGTCGCTCCACCGCGATAGCCCATACTTTCGCCACAGAAGTAGGGGGTGGAGATAGGAATAAGTACAGAAGGACGGTGGAGGTAAAACCAGCCTCCAACCCGCACACATCATAAACTAGCGCCCCGCCGGCCTCAGGGAAACCAAATTCTTATCCACAAGATCGTTGATGCTCCCGAATCCCTGATGGTGTCGACCAAGGAGGAACCAACAACAGAGAGAAACACTGGACACTCTGTACCACCAGAAGCTTGGATGGACCCCACGTTAGCCGAGGCGCGAGGATGCTGGAAAGGACTAGCCCCATGACTACCAGCGGCTTTAGGGCAATCTTTCCTAATGTGGCCAGAGACACACAAGAAAACACAGTCGGGGCGCTGAAATCCCCGATGAACTGCCTGCCTTGTTCACCCTGCTAGCAGTTGTCGGCGCCTTATTGCCACTAAATCCTGTGGAGGGCTTCCTCTCCGTATCTGGGCGATGCCCATAAGCCCTGCGAGCTTCAGCAAACACCTCAGCGGTGTGAATCGCAGCCGCGAAATCCTGAGGTGCTGTCTCGCCTATCCGATCCTCAACTCTGGGACACAGTGTTGGTGAGCTGTTCAATGAGGATCAGATCCTCCAGCTCCAACTTAGCCAACTGACGCCAGTACCCTAGCGTTTTGCGCAGCCTATCACCAAACTGAAACGAAGGTCTCGTCGTTATTCTTCTTCATGGACCTGAACTTCCTCCTGTACGTCTCTGGGGTAAGTGGGAAACGCTTACGCAGAGCCAACTGCATGTCTGCATAAGACGCACCTTCATTTAGAGTGAGCACACACTCCCTTGCAGCACCAGATAATCCAGAAAAAGGTGCATAGCCTTTGTTCCTCAGACAATTGGTATGAACTAGCAACCTTGTCAAAATGCTCTAGGAACATATCAATGTCCTCACTAGGTCGAACTCTGAAGCTTTAACTTTGGGCCTCTAACTCTATCACCTGCCTGGTGATTAACCCCCTGACTTACAGATGCGGGAGACCGCGAAAGAAGTTGTTCCATCTCCTCCCTACGCAGAGCCTCCATCCTGTCTAGTTCTTCCCTACGGAGGGCTTCCTGCCTGGCAGCCTCTTCCCTACGCTGAGCAGCCTCTTCCCTACGCTGAGCAGCCTCTTCTCTGCGCAGCATAGCCTCTTCCCTATGCCAGAGATGGGATTCTCATAATGTGAAAAAGGGGGAAAAAAAAAAAGTGGCGGGGGCCGGGGGCCGCTGAAGGCCCCGGTGGGGTCCAGGGCAAGGCCCCTGGTGGGGGTCGGGGGGCAAAGCCCCTGAAGCGAAGATTTTTAGAATTTAACCTGCAAAAATCAGCATCTGAGACACTAAAGTATCAAAAGAAATTAATAACCTTGATCCAACAAAAAAAGACTGTCTCATCTTCGCCATTGATGTCTGTCAGGAAATCAGAAGACCATTGACACAGGTTTGGTGTTTTTCCAGTTGCAAAAATAGTCACACAATTTTCCAGCAGTTGCAAGTCAGTTTCCTTTACTGCCCTTCACATCACCACATTTCAGCGACAGTTTAGTTTCTAAATAATAGCCATCCTTCAAAATACTTTTTTAAAAAAGTTACCTGAACACCAATCAAATAATTTCTTAAATAGTTGTCCTTCAAAATACCACGGAGGATTCGGATTCCTTTATAAATAATATTAAGTGAGAGAGTTGACTAAGGATCATATCAAAGTGTGCAATTGTGAAGGTTTAACTCATTGTGTGCCCCCCAAGCAGTTTTTTTTTTTTCTTTTCAACTTGATCCATCTCTATTACAATAAGAAAAAAAACACTTTCACACTTCTGATACTCCTCAACATTAATGAGTCACTTGCTAAAATCTAGTCACCAGAGTATAAGTATGCATGCATATCTGCCCGTCTGTCATTTGTATGAATGTGTGTAACTGATTTTTCCCCCCATGATATCATACCAGAAAAAAAAGATTTTTGTGACGCGGTGGTATAGGTAAAAAAACATTTTATATTATTACTACTACTAACTACTATGACTTTTTCCGGTACAATCGTTTTGTTTACTTATTTGTTTGCTTGTCTGTAGAATGTCAATAACACCCTTGCAATTTTTTGTTTGATCTCTCCTCACTAAAATATTTTGTTGTTTTCTATTATAACGTAAAAAATTGACTACACAATTGTGTATACTGTGACATTGATGTAAACTGTTTTTTCAAAGAGAACCTTAAATTGCAAAATAATCAGCTTGATAAATGGTGGGCATTACATCAAGAAGAAGAAAAAAAAAGGGGGGGGGGGGGGTTCTACAGATCATCATATCTATCTGGAGAAACCTGCAATATTATTAATAATTTCTTCAACAAAACAAATAGCATAAATCTTCACACAGAAAAGAGAGAGAGAGAGAGAGAGAGACGGGGTGGGAGTGGGGGTGGTGGGTAGACTCGCCATGCTCCAACGATCCAAAAGTCCTCGTTTGTAAGACGATCTTTCACTCTTGCTAGTGCTTTTCAGCAGAACGTGGTTGATCAATGCTGACTTGCCCCGTGAGCCATACTTGATCGCGTCATACACCATGTGGGAGACTGCTTGTCCTGGATAGGTGATTTCCCCCATGCAGTCTTTCAGTCTGAGAATCACACTGTGGCTGACGGCGCCTTTGGAACTGGTCACATCATTTTGCGCTCACTTCCTCCTCCAACCACTTTCCCAAATCCATTTTTTTTAACTGAAGCATCGACTGCTTCGCAAGAACTTCTCGCTTTCTGCTATCGACGAAACATTCTGGTTTTCCCCCACTCCGTCAAACCGAAAGAAAATGGCGTCAGGAAAAAATTCGCAAACAGTTTGCCGCATTCTCAAACATCAACTTCCGCTTTGATGGTTTCGGTTAACCCGCAGAATGAAAACAAAGACAGACGTCCGCAGCCCAAGCAGAAACCGGAAACATCCATTTGCGAACGGATCAATTGAGAACACAATATCGATCGACCTCTCGCCGTTAACATTAGCTTCATTCACAAACCTACCCTCACCCCCCCCCCCCCCCCCCCCCCCCCCCCCCCCCCCCCAATTTTCTCAACGGGTTTACACTGATCCAAAAACGACCCCTGGGGGCCCTCAAAAAGACGGAAATCCGCCAATCGCGGAAAAATCCCATCTCTGCATGCAGAATCTCCTGTCTGTCAGTCTCCTCTCGGGGCAGAGCCTCCACCCCATCCACTCTTCCCTACGGAGGGCTTCCTGCCTGGAAGCATCCTCCCGTCGCGCTGCCTAGAAACATCAGGACAGAGGTGAGTCCTGGGAAGGATTCACCACTCCCGACACGGGAGGATGACCGTCTGACCCGTCCCCTGGGTCTCGACCTTCCCATGATGGAAAGTCCCCCGGGCATACTCCTTTCGAGGGAACATGGAGAATAGGGGGCTTTGGTTTCTGCGACTCAACTGAAGCCCACAGTTGCTTCGCTATACTCTGACGCTTTCCGAGGGGAAGTGCCAGTAGGGGTCTCAGCAGGAAAAACCCCTAGCGAAGAAGAAGTGAAAGTACTCGCTGGCCCTACCTGCTACAGCATGGAATAAGTAGAAGTTACGGTAGTCGAAGTACTGGTACTAATAGTAGGGACTACAGTAACATTTTGAATACCCTTCTTCTCGACGCCCGCGTCGCCATAGCACCAGCACCGGCGTTGCCATGACAACTATATCCTACAGTTATCAAATACAGGGGAAAGACAATTCCACTTGAAAAACAAATATTTTAGGGGGGGTGTGTATATGTGTGTATGAGTGTGTGGCGGGTGTGCGGACAAGTTTCCCGGTGCTCCCACTCTGGCAACACCCCGCTCTACAACACGAACAACAGTGCGGTGGGGCTCACCGAAAAAAAACAAAAACAAAAACTATGTCCGGCTGCCCCCACTCTGGCAACACCCGCCTCCCCCAGCACGAGCAACAGTGCGGGGGCTGGCCGGGAAAAAAAAAAAAAAACAAACTGGCAGACGGAATCCGGAGAGAGGAAAAAACAAAGGGACACTAACGTCCGATACAACCCCCTGTACTCAATAACCCGGTAGAAAAAAAAAAAAAAACAAGAACTGGCTAAAAACAAAACAGGAATGGAAGACTGAGCGGCAACAGAAAGGGAAGACTTACGGCCGTACCTGCGTGAGGTACCCGGCGGAAGGAGGTCTGGACGCGGTCGACCCCCCTCGGTCTCACCTCGACCCCGAGTCACACCGGATGTTCCCTCAGGCCACAAAAAAACTCCCTTCACGCTAGAGTCACCCAGCCAACCACCCACAAACAAACACGACAATCTAACTAAATGAATACAAAACAGACAGAACTAAACAGGTACCCCCGCGAAACGGAGAGACATCAGAGCCCTTCACATCCCGGACGAGCCCCCACAATTGTCACGACCGACCCCTGGGGGTCTGCCCTGACAGGATCGGTCTAGGTGGGAGTGAAGGGGGTGACTGACCTCACCGCCCCGCAAGAGACCACACAATAAAGATTACGATACAACACCCCATTTTATTCACAACCACACAATCGCAAATAAATATTTTTAACACACGCACCATGCACTATCACAATCAAACATTCCAACACCCCATAACATGCGCAATCACAATCAAGCACTCCAACACCCAAACAAGCACGATCACAATCAAGCACTCCAACACACACAACATGCACGATTATAAATAAACATTCACCAAATACGACTACACAATCACAATTACAGCATTTCAGCACCGTATACAATACACAATTATAAGAAACATTTCCAGCATCGATCCCTTCTAAACCATGGGTGCGCCACACCCTCGCCTCGTCAGGCTACTGGGAGCACCCTGTCGCACTGTGTCCGAGCCGGGTCGGTTTCGCAGGGAGTTGCTCAAAGCCGACACCTCGATTTCAAAAGGCAGTGAAGACCCGCGTCCCGGAGGGCGGGGGGGGGGGGGGGGGGGGGGGGGGGGGGGGGGGGGGAAAGGAAAACGGGCGCTGTACTGGGGGGTCCGGGGGGGTCAGGGCCGGCCAGTCCAAGACGGCGGGCACCCCTACCAGTCCGGGGGTCCCGACCAGGCGGGCCTCAACCAGCACGTGGCACCATCCAGTCCGTGGCCCTCACCAGAACGTGGCCTCAACCAGCACGTGGCACCATCCAGTCCGTAGTCCAGCCAGACGTGGCCTCAAACCAGCACGTGCAACCTCCCGTCCAGACTCCGGGTGAAGCCCCCGGAGGGGGGGGACGTAGCTGGGAGGAAGTAAAGGGAGGGGGAAATGGAAGAAGGAAGGGGAAGGAGAGGGTACTGGAACCCCGCGGGTCAGTACAGCCCTGACCCATGCTGTCAAATCTTAACACCCACTCGCATGATGGGCGAGGGAAGTCTACTAAACGCACACAGTAAACCCATCGAATCAGGAATGTTTACTAGGGTCTTCTCACACGATGCGGTAAAAGACTGCATTAAATCAACAGGTTATAAAACAAATATGAATTATCTTCACCCTTCTCTCATCACATTTAACATTCACCTTTCTTAGGAAATAACCAACACAGCGACCCATCGCTTTATACCTGCCACCACATTTGCAAATAATAATTCAATGGCAAAATTTGGGTCACATTTTATAGCCACATTTCAAAATAACACAAATCTCCAACCACGCATCCGAACGACAAATCATGCGTACGCACGCTCGCGAACATAAAACTCGTTCTCCTTGCACACACAAACAGACGGTGGCCGAAGGATAAAAGTCCGGCGAATGTTACAGGGGCGGACGAGCGAGACCAAGCAAGTTCCAACCCTGAATCACCAGGTTCTCTCCCATCCCCACCGACTACCGCATCACCAGATGCATAAACAGGAAGAAAGAATTTGGATAAATTTAGAATGGCCAGGTTAAAGGGTTGAATTAACCAGAGAAAAGGTCTCAAACAATTTTCTCTTACAATTTCGAAAACAAAAGAAAATGCGCAAAAAAAGAAGACTAAGCCGGCTAACAACAAAAAAACCAAAAAAAAACAAACCACGAAACTGATGCTTACCACTACCCGTGGGTGACCCAAAAGGCGGGTCAAACGACTCTCTCTGCCCTCTGTCCAGTCGAGGAGGAAAAGAGGGCACAGGTGCGGAAAAAGAAGAAGTGATGTCCCTCTCCACAGGCCGACTGTAGGAATTGAAGATACCGAATGTACCCTCGATGATACGGTGAAGAACCAAGACCCGGGGCAGGCGCTCCCAGAGACACTTTCCCCCGAGTGAAGAGCTAACCTCCCTCAGCCATGGCGGCCAACAGCCATGCTGCGTCACAGAGTGAGCATACTTCAAACTAAAAGAAAAAGAAGCACGTGCGACAGGGAAAAAGACAGGCAGAGGCGATAGACAGCAAATTCGAGAGAAAGGTAACCAGCCACCCTTGTAACCTACAGAGAATAGCACGGGCAGTGGAATAAAAGAGAGAGAGAGAGAAAGCAAACGAAGTTGAGCTGAACTACACCAAGGTGGGAACCGCACCACAAGCCACATTTAAAGGGACGGATTTCACAACAACGACAATAAATAAATGAGTAATCCGCCACCCTAGATGGGTCAAAGTCGTAGGCCTCGTGACAAACTCGTGACAATCACAGCAACAAAAGTAGCAATAGCAGTAGCAATCACAGTGGCAGTAGGAGCTGCAGCAGTAGTGGTAGCAACAGCACACAGCAACAGCACAAAAGTGACCATGAAAAGGTAAACTGACAAGCAGTGTACAGGTTATGGCGGCAGTCAACTTTAGGACAAAATCAACTGAAGAGAACTCAAAATGTTTTAATGCTCAAATAACAAAACAATGGTCACAGGAATTTTGAGAAAACAATTCATTTTCAATGAATACATGACAACACAGGTAAATTTTTATCTCAATACATCATTTTTTTTTTTTTTAAGGGTATGTGAATACAACATGAATGATTAAGGAACCCAGAGAAAGTATGCACATACACATGACAGGGTACCATGTACTGCCTTCTTCACATGCCTACAATAGTGAAGGTACATGAACAAAAGAATGAGAGAGAGACAGACAGACAGACAAGGGGAAGAAAGGTTTGTGTGTGTATCTGTATGTCTGTGTCAGTGGTGTGTGTGTGTGTGTGTGAGAGAGAGAAAGATAGAGAGAGAAGAGTGTGCGCGTACACGCACGTGTGTGTGTGTTGCTTTGACCTCTGCAGCTTCTGAAACGTGGTGATATGATGCACTTAAATTTTCTTGAACTGAATTCTGTAAATTTAAACTTTCCATCAGACTGTCTAGACTGCTACTGGACTGCATATTGTTGACATGTTCAGTTTAGAATACAAGTCTAAAAACCTAAAATCATAGGACACCCAGTTCAGGTCACACCAACAGTGAGGTTACTGTAATCATAATTTTTTCAACTTTCTCTAATTTCAGCAGAAAAAGAAAATTCTGGGCAGCCATGGTTAGCAAACTCCTGATCCTAACCAACCCAACTCATCCTCACTCTCCGCCATTTTAAAAGAAAAAAAAATTCAGATAAAAACAATGTTCAAATTGTCAAAAGAAAATGACAAAACTGTATACATGAACAGCATGAAAGTAAATTAATGTCACTTTAAAAACTTGTTCTGACCAATATACTTCTTTTGTTGTTTTAGAAAACCATGTTTATCTTGTGATACACTGTACAGGTTTGTATAGGTTTATGTTTTTTAATCTCCTCCTCCATGGCTGGCAGTTCATTGTTTTAATGTTCACAGACTTATTATTGCACATTACTGTGTGAGATATGGACACACATGCTCACTTTAACACATTAACTTCTTTTCATAAATGGGGAGTACTGTTCCATGAGCTGTTTGTGTTATCAAACACCATCATCATCATCACAATTCTTATCACAAGAATTCTCTTCATCCAACTGGTTGGCTTCTGATGAATCCCAGCAAGGAGTATGTACCCAACAGACTTTTGCACTTCTTCCTCTCACATCAATTGAATACCTCATCATTCTTACAATTCATTATTTCCAAACACTTTCGGTACATGCATCAATGGACCTCACTGCAAGCCACAATGTCCCGTCCTTTTCTTCTTTCTTACTTGTCTCCTCTCTCTCTCTTAAAAAAAAAACAAAACGTTTGAAGAAAAATCCCACTGCAATTCCCAGTCTGAAACTTAGGCAAGATTACCTCCCTTCCACAGTTACTAAAGGAAGAATCATGACTGGCTTGCCAAAAAGACTGATGGGGTGGAGTGGGGTAAAGAAGGGAGAAGGGATTTAACGGACAGCAAATAACCAACTACAATGATGCGTACAGGAGTTGGTCTGTGAGCGTGGGTTGAAGATAACCACTTTTTAACATTCCAATACCCCCATGTTTCTATGATGTTCCTCGATTTCTCTTGGTGTTCTATTTTCTTCCTTCTTCTTTTCCTCTTGAACCAGAAACCTGAAAGCGTTGATTTTGACTTGCTGTGATGCTTGGTTGCTGCAAAGAGATCTACATTTGAGTCTGCGAAGTGCACGAGAGCAAGAGATGTCATTCTGTTGTTGATCGCATCAGGGACAATTTCGCTGCGTGCCTATATCCTCTTTCACTGCGTCACTTCTAAGTTTCACAACATTTGATCAATTTCACTTTGTCGCTGACACACAACATTGGAGAGACTTGGATGCCCACTGCACAAAGAGTGACAAAGAAAAGTATGTGACTTCTCTCTTGAACAAATGCATGTCGTAAGTGTTTGATTTTTACAACACAGCAAAAGGAAATTTCAGATTAATTTTCCAATGAAACATTTTTGTAGTTTATTCAGTGCAATCAATTCAATCATCCAAAGCATTTTCCTGTATCCTTCACTACACTTTTAGCTATCAGGTAATATCATTATGTTCCCCCTGAGTAAATAGTGTAGACGCTTTTTGAACGAAAGTGCAAGCCTTCAGAATTCATGGGACTTCAATCTGATCCAAGAACTAACCTTGCAAACTCTCTAACCAAATCTCAAACTTGTATGACCTGGCAAGGAATGTGGAAACCCTGAATTTAATTCACAGAAACAAAATGCTGACAGACAAATTATAAACTTTGCACACATATTGTAAAAAATATAACTGTTCTGCCAACAAAAGTGTGACGAAAGAAAGAACAAATATGGCTTTAACATTATCTTCATGAAAAAAGCCAGTAAGTCACTCCAACCGGACATTTCGCCTGAACTGTTTCGAGTGCTGAAAACATTTCCTACCAAATGTCAAAAGCTGTCCATGTGCACTCATGAATGCATGTATGTATGTGTTTTACATGTCAAAGTTCAACACCAATGTGGGTTTGCGAATATGCAGAACAAAAACTTTTTTTTTGTCTTTCCTCAAACAAACCTTTTGCCTCCATCTAAAAATAAAGCCACAGCAGGGGTATTTGACCGCATAGCCCTGCAGCAGTGGCAGATTATTTCTGACTGCATACATGTGGCTTTAATTAGAATGTAATTATTTCTGACTGCATGTGGCTTTAATTAGAATGTAATTATTTCTGACTGCATGTGGCTTTAATTAGAATGTAATTATTTCTGACTGCAGTGGCTTTAATTAGAATGTAATTATTCTCTCTCACTTCCCAGAAGAAAAGAACTTCCCCAGTAAGTTAGTACCATCGGACTGATATTAGAAAGCAACACAAACCCGAGTCACAAACCGGTGTCACAGTCCAAAAAGGATGAAACTAATCTCCACGTTATCCATCACAGACACCTCCCTACCCCATCCCATCATCCACTCATACATTCCCATACGATTTCCAGGTGAATACTGACTATCAGCATTACTCTGTGAAAGGACACACACGACTCTACCCAAACCCCTG
This sequence comes from Conus ventricosus, assembly GCA_018398815.1. Taxonomy (NCBI): domain Eukaryota; kingdom Metazoa; phylum Mollusca; class Gastropoda; order Neogastropoda; family Conidae; genus Conus; species Conus ventricosus. The sequence continues at coordinate 38,910,115 of CM031623.1, forward strand.
ATTTGAGTCCCACTCTGCTGGTTGGAGGAGACCAGGGAGGGGCGAGGGGATGAAGGCGCTTTCGATGTTTCCTCATGTTGCCTAAGAGCGAGAAGAGCTGGCCGCACAACATCACAGGTGTAAGGCTTGTCCACCGAGTGCACACTTAAATGATGGTTCTTGAGGTCAAACTTGAACTTGAAAGTCTTTCCACATTCACTGCACTGGAAAGGACGAATGTTTGTATGTTTCGACTGCATGTGTCTCTTCAACGTGTTGTTCCTCAGAAAGGCTGCCCCGCATACAGTGCAAACGTAGTTGCGGATGTTCAGATGAGTTTTCTGATGCCCTCGTAAATTCTCCTGCCTGTAGAATGACTGTCCGCATTCGTCACAGGTGAAGGGCCGGATTCCTTTGTGGATCCTTTTGTGGGCGGTGAGGACAACCTTGTGCTTGAATGAGGCACCACACTCTTCACAGAGGAAAGGACGCGGATTGGAATGTTTCATCAGGTGAGAGTTCAGATGCCTTTTCTGAACAAACGTTGCCTCACACTGGTTGCAGCGGTAGGGTCTCTCCAGCTTATGCTCCTTGCAACAGTGGGCTAGCAGCTTGTTCTGATCCTTGAACATGTCGCCACACCATTCGCACTTGAAAGGAGCGCTGCTGCTGTGAGTCAGTTTGTGCCGTTCAAAGCCCCCCGACCGCGCAAAGGTCTTCTGACAGATCTGACAGAAGAAGGGCCTCTCCCCGGTGTGTTTGCGGTAGTGCACCTTGAGGTTGTGCGAGTTGTGAAAAGCGGCGGGGCACTTGTCGCACTTGTGACTTTTTCTTCACGGTGAGTCGTTTCGTGTCTGTGGCAGTGGCGCGGCTTTTGAAAGCTTTGGAACATACAGAACATTTGAAAGGCCTGTCCTCCACTTCAGCGTCTTCCCCGCCTTCGTCAGCGGGTTCAGGCAACACAAACTGCTCTTCCTCAGGGGCCCGCTGCTGACCTTTAGAGCTTCTGTTCCTCGTCCAGCTCGTCTGAGCATTTTTCGCTGCCTTGGTCTCGGTGTTCAGCTTTCTCTCTGAGCTCCGGGTGGCTCTCAGTCCCACGGCCGACAGCAGACCTTCCTTCTCCAGCCTGGTCACAGTGTTCTTGCTGTCCTCCGCGGCACTGTCACAGGACGAGGGGGCCAGCCTCTGCAGGCTGACTGTCTCACACTTGGCCTGCCCAGGGTTGCAGGTGAGACACACCAGAGTCAACGGTGTCTGGCAGGAGGAGCACAGGTGCTTGGTCTCTGATGCCACGGTTCTAGGGGTTGGATTCTGGGGTACATCATACCTGTCAACACACACATACCAACATAAAGGAAATTGTTGGAGGCACGGTAACTGATAGGCAACTACGTCTGACTAGTAATGTAGTTCTGGTCCTGCACACCAAACGTTAATATTTTCCCCACTCATCTCCTGCCATCCCTTTTCCATGGAACCTGCATGGTGGTCAGATTGCTGTTTTTTTTGCTTTTTGACTGAGATGGTGAACTGAGTCTTCAAGTTCACCTTGATCCAGAGTACCAAAAGAGTGTTGAGGGTAAAAATCAAATGTTACAGACAAATCAGGGTCAGTAATTGAACACGTAATATATACATCTAATCATTCTGAAACTTTGTAAAACCTTGTTTGAAAGGAAACCTTCCACCGTGGTCAACGGATTTCATTGAAAATCAGCTGTAGTGACAAAGCAATCCAAAGTATGATGTAATCTTCACATATGTGTATATATATTATAATATATATATGCTCTCGCGCGCCTGCATGCGTGCATGCTTGTGTGTGTGTGTGTCATGACACTTATGACAGGGGGGATTTTTTTTCACATCTGTCAATAGGTTTCAGATCCACCTCAAAGCAAGGGCATAAAAATACCCTTTTCTTGAAAAAAAAAAAACCCAAAAAAAACTGCAGCTAAAAAGCAGTTTTTCAATGTGACGCGAGGCCAGCGTAAGTGTATTATAAACATCAGAGAGAAGATCCTGCAAATTCCTAGGTTAGCAAAAGATTTGAGGAGAAAGCCTCGTTTTTAGAGCCCCCCCCCCCCCCCCCCCCCCCCCTCCCTCTTTACCCTACTGTTTGATGTTTCCATGGAGATAAATTCTTTTTTCTTTAAAAAATGAGAATTTTCCTCTATGAAAAGAGAAATGTGGGGGAGGGAGGGGGTCAAAAATTTAGCTTTAACCCCTTTTTGTTTGCATCTGGCTTGAAAGCAACTCAGTGTTTCTTTTGATGCCTGTCTGGGGTGTGCCATGTTTTGTGGTGTTGGTTGCAGATGATAGCCCGGGTTGATGTAGCATCATCACTCTTGTAAAATTAAACATTTCTTCACATTTTTTTTTTAACAGTAGGGACACACAGTTTTTTACCAAAGACCTCTCAGATCCCAAGGACCCTCAGTTCTAAATGCTCTAAAAAAAGGAAAAAGGTATGATGTGAAATTCAAACAAATCTTACCAATTTTCCATTCTCCAACGCAGAGAAATTACATGTCTGCTTTCTATTACAGAATCTAACCAAGAATTTAACTATTGCTAATTATGCCCATAACAAAACTTCCAAACCTTTTTCTTTTCAAAGCTCACACTACAGTCTACACTCTAATAATGAAGAGTTTCAAAGGGTTATTTCTTTCAGTGGTATCATTTATGATCTTGTTTTTTTTTTAATTGCAAGTAATTTAGTAAACATATTTTCCACAAAAATTTTGCTCGTATTACTATTAGGAATTGAAAAAAACACTCAAAACGTCCACACCATCTTCTCTCCCTCTCTCTCTTTCTCTCCCCACCCTCTGCCTCTCTCTTTTCAAACAGATCAAGTCTAGTTTTAACTCACAGTTCAGAAGGTAGGTTGCTATCTCGTCATCAGACTTCAGACCCTGCTCCAAAGCCACTCGCTGCCAGCGTTGAAGGACATGACCTTGAAGGAACCCTCCGTCCAGCAAAACATAAATCAGGCAATGAGTCCGCCCACTGACTTGTACTTACTCCCCCCCCCCCCCCTCCTCTGCTGGAAGCTTTCTGACCATGTGGCGACTGTGCTCGCTGGCAGCCACTGCATGGTTGTGCGATTTTTATCCCCCTCTCACTGGGAGTGGGACTCTCAAGAGACGTCTTCGACGCCTGTGACTGTGCTTTTCTATTGGCCACTGAGGTGGTCACGGACTTGTGGGCCTTTTCCTTCATTGGCAGGGGTCCGGAACAGGCTGTTGTGTTTGTTGTCTGCGACCCAAGGTCGGGTCTTTGACTATCCCCCTCATTGTGATGACTGTGACTGATCTGAAACGGTCGTAAATCAGTCTCGAGGTGGGTGTGTGACTTGTAGCTCCTCCTCCCTATTAGGAATTCTCTGCAACAGCCAGCCATCTTATATTTTATCCCCTTTTACTTCATATTTTTTCAGCTGACCATGAGGTCTGAAACCAATTAAAAAGGTACAGCCAACCAACCAAAAAAAACCACTCCCCATCAAATCACAAGATAATGTTGCTTATAGCCCACCGACCGCAAAAGGCCACACAGGGCGAAAATCAAATCACAAACAAGTATGACAAGCCTGGAAAAAAAACAATGCAGCAATGCCTGAAAACAAATGTGAAAAACTTGAAAAAAAAATATCAAAAAACCCAGAAAAGAAACAGCAAACCTGAACACCCCCCCCCCCCCCCCCCCACCCCCGAATTCCCAAAGAACTACAATACAAGCCTGAAAAAGAAACATCTCAAGAGTGCAAAGAAACATGACAGATCGGAGAAAAGAACACATTAAAGTTAAACCTGAAAAGACACACACATTTTCAATCCTCAAAAAATGCTTGAGCAAAAAAAAAAAAAGTTGTCAACCCTGAAAAAAAACATGATAGGCCTGATAAAGAAACACATCAAACCTGAAAAGAAACAAATAAATCCATTTAATGCCATCACGAAAAGAAACATGATACGCCTGTAGAAGAAATGTCAAACCTGAAAAAGAAAACTGAATCTACAGTATGAAGAAGAAAAACACAACAGAACACACAATAAATTCAGATCATTTTCCACACTGCTCAGCTTCTAAGACAGAAACATTTCTAAACTGTGCTGATGAAGTATTAGCCATTCTAAGTTTTTACACCTGATTCAAAATGGAATAGAATTAGAAAGTGAACAAAAACAACAAAAAATTATATATCCACAGAAACTAAACAACAAACTAAATCAAGAACGCAAAACAAAACATATTAACATCCAAATGGCTATTTAAACCCTGAAACTGGTAACCAGCACCCATCACAGTGTTTAAGCCATAATGCTTGCATGCATGGTAAAGAAATCTGGAAAGACTTTCAAGGATCAAACATTGAAAAAATGACAAGGCCTGGTTGTTTGCGAGGCTGAAACAAATCTTTAATTTGACAGCAGAAAGCAAAACAAAGGGGGGGGGGGGGGGGGGGGGGGGGGGGGGGGGGGGGGGGGGGGGGGGGGGGGGGGGGGAGGAAGAAGAGTAGAAAAACAGACAGTGACAGAACACGGGCAATTTTTCAGGCATACATTTTTCCAGAATGCCATATGCCCTCAAATTCGTTTAAAACCCCTTTTGCTGCTAAGAAGTTTTGCTAAGGCCCATGCAGCGAAACAGAATAAGGTTGAATCACACGAACACATTCATCAACTAAGTACTGCAGACACGTTTCTATTTACAACGCCGTCGTCAACAGCGCAGCGAAGAGGGTTTAAACTTTTCTCATCGCTGGCCCACTTCATGGCATTACCCCCAGGTCGCTCACTATCCATGGGCTCCCTGTCACAGCTACTTTCCCCACTTGTCCTCTCACCCTGATTATTTAAAACGTTACCTTGAAAGCCCCCTTTCCCTCCCCCTTCGCCCTCTCCTGCTTGCTCCCGCCATTGGCATTTCATTGCTATGCGCTGCTGCTGTCAATGTCACATTACAGCCATTGTCCACAATTTCAACTATCAGAATGTGACTATTCCCAAATCAACTTTTAAAGTGATAAATGTGTGGTAAGTTTTTTTGTTTTGATACCCTGGAATGCACCAAAAAAATTATGTTTTATGTCACAAAGGGTTTTTTCCCCACTTGTTTCATAATATGGTCTTCTTGTAGTAAGCTTAAGATGCACATAAACTAATCAATGAAAAGATTCTTAATTTATAAACAAATATGCTAATCAAATTACCTTTAAAAAAAAACAAAAACAAAACAAAAAAAACATATAAAGCAAGATCAATTGTTGTTCCACATGTTAACATTAAAAAAAAAAAAGGAGAGCAAAACAAAGCAGGAGTATTTAAGTTACTGACCAATATCAATGAAAACAAAGCTACTGGTCCCGATGGCGTTCCTGGCAAGCTCTTAAAATTATGTGCCAATGAATTGAGTGAGGTATACCAATTACTTTACCAAGCTCAATGGACCAGGGAGTAATACCTGATGAGTGGCGAGATGCGAGCATTGTCCCTTATTTAAAAAGGGACAAAACAAAAGCAGAGAATTATAGACCTGTATCTCTTACATCCATATCAGCTAAATTACTGAACACATAATATATATAGTAGCATAATGGACCATTTTGACAAATATGATTTCTTAAATAACGCCCAGCATGGTTTTTTAGACAGCGAAGGAGTTGTGAGACTCAACTATAACAACTCTCAATGATTTTAGTAACTGTCTTAACAACAGACAGCAAATAGATGCAATTTTATTAATTTTTCTAAAGCCTTTGATGAGGTTGACCATGAGGGCCTGCTGCTTAAATTAGAACACATTGGCAATTGGCGTTCTATGCTAAAATGGGCTAGATCATTCCTCGTTGGGAGAACGCAGAAAGTTGTTGTGGAAGGGTCGTCATCCCATTGTAAACCAGTCTTGTCAGGTGTACCACAGGGAACTGTTCTGGGGCCCTTGTTTTTCTTAATTTATATAAATGACATAAGTAGAAATCTCTCTCCTGGAACTACTATAAGGCTTTTTGCAGATGACAGTTTAGTATATAGAACAATCAGAAGCAAGAATGATACACGCATTCTACAGAGAAGATCTAAACGCTTTACAAGAGTGGGAAAGAACTTGGAAAATGGAATTTCATCCTCAAAAGTGCCAAAGTGTTGCGTATATGTAACAAACGCTCACTAATTAGATCAGATTTTCTATCCATAATACTATTCTTAAAGAAACTAATGCTGCAAAATATTTAGGCGTGATTATAGATAGTCGTCTCAAATGGAAAGAACATTACAATTTAGTATGTAAGAAAGCAAATAACATCTTAGCTTTCTTACACAGGAATATCAATGACTGCCCCAAAAGGTTAAAGACGACTGCTACAAAACACTGGTTAGACCAGTACTGGAATATGGTTGCTCAGTTTGGGATCCTTACCATCTAAAGGACATTGATAACCTTGAAAAGATTCAGAAGAGAGCAGCACGGTTCGTAACAGGGAACCACATCAGAGAAAAGGGGAATACTAGGAAGAACATGAGGAAATTAGAATGGAAACCCTTAGAAGAGAGAGAGACTTTTATTAAACTTAACACCTTTTTCAAAGGCAGAGCTAAAGTAATTGATATTCCAATGGAACAACTAGTATGAATAAAAGTAGCACCAGGAGTGGCGGTCAGTGTTATACCATACCTGCATCAAATATTGACAGCCACTTACATTCTTTTTACCCCAGTTCTGTACGGCTGTGGAACTCACTGCCGGGTGCCATCAAGATTGCCACAATGCAATCTCTTTTAAAAGGCAAATTGATACGACAGTTTTGAGATCTGCATATGATGTTTTTCTATTTTTTACTTCCCCAGATGTTTTGCTGTTAACTGGGCCTGAGTTTGGCCATTGCATTTAACTTCTTGAATATCGAGTGCGACCCCTTGTTGCCAAATTTGCTCCAGGGGCCAACAGTCTGAGTCGCACTATCTTAGTGTATTTTATTTTACTTTTTAACATGCGCGCTGGTGACCTACTCGTTTTTGAGTGAACCAGTATTTTAGGAAGAAGAAGAAGAAAAAAAGAAACTAATATTCAAATTTATAAATTAAAAAAAAAACAAAGAAAGATACTCAACAAGAGCTGCACTTTCGTAATATTCAACACACACTTTTATCAGCATCAATAGCTGTCCAATATGCACACCCACCCACTTCCTCCAGCCCTGAACAAACAGCAAACAGAACTTACTTTGAAAATATAGCAAACCAAAATTAAAAAAAAAAAAACAATCATGTAATCGCAATTGCATCTTTCATCTTGCTTTTTCCCTGATGAAGACACAAACTGTCTCCACATATGATGAAGCGACAAGTAAAACAGCTCTTGCATCTGATCAGCAGCCACCTATTGCAACACTACATGATGTTCGGAAACATTCTGACACAGACCCAAGAGACAAACTGCTTTAACTAGTTTCAGTGCTTACGAACTGCACCCATATACACATCACGTACACATGCAACATTCTCTCACATTAACCCTTCCCGTACACCGTGGGTGCAAATGCACCCATACTTTTATTTAATGTTTTCATATTTCAGTTATTGTGCATACAATCTTACTGAAATTTTATGACTTTGTTAGTAAAGGGACTGAGCACGTACTACCCAAAATGATGCCATTTTGCCTTAAATAAACAAATAATCAAACAACAAAACATCGTATAACCTTCCCTGTACTTCGTGGGTGCACACACACCCATACTGCCAAAGAAGAACTGTGCGGGCCGTACATCGTGGGTGCACACACACCCATACTGCCAAAGAAGGAACTATGCGGGCCGTACGTCGTGGGTGCACACACACCCATACTCCCAAAAAGAAACTATGCGTGCTTAGCCCTACTCAGTAATGGAAGTTTCCACACACTGTGCTAGCATCATCTAAGAACTCGACAGAACAGTGCCGTGTGCAAAATATAGGTACTGCGGTGTTTTACTGACGTCACATTCCCGCCACTGAAGCCTGCCGAGCCTGTGGAAAAAGTTCCAGATCTCCACGTGCTGAAGTTTCGCTGTGTTTCAAAGTAAGTATACATTCACATTTTCTGTTTACCTACCTCTCATTTTATACATAATGTTACACTGCATTCCATAACAGGCTCGATCTTCTTCACACTTATTGCTCATGCTCTTTTTATATTACAGGAGCTGTGGTCAAACGAGCATAACATTGTGTCTGTAGTAGTGCGATGTAACTACATTCTGCGTTTGTGTTCTATCATTTTAATTTTAGCATGTGAAACTAATTTCATTGATCGTATAGGCTACAGTAATAAATTGATGGTAATTGTTACAACACTCACAGCAGTAAAAAGGCTTATCGCCTGAAAGTACATGAAAGCAAGTCAAATTTATTGCATACAGCAAATCTATGCAGCACAGCTATAGAGCTGAAAACTGATGGTAGATCAAACAAAATATGTATTTTGGGAACCATAAAATAAAATGGTATATATGAATATTTGCAGGCTGCATCCATAATGGAACGTCTCAACATATTTGAAGCCCTGAATGTTGCCAACGGAGCTGAACCAGATGATGCTGTTGAAGCACTAAACTGTAAGTATTCAGCCCCTCATTTGCCTCATACGCTTTGAGCTGTCAGTAAACCAGATGTGCATGTGTGCAGTGAGCAATGATCAAAGCGTGTATTGATGAACGTCAGTTTATGCTCTAAAAGTACAGACACACATTGAATTTGATGCATATACTTACACACACACATCTGAGCATAGAACATGCATGCACACTTTACATATATTACACACACGTAAACAGAAACACAAACACGGAACAGGAAAGAAACGTTTATATTTCTTTCTTTTTTTTCCAGCCCCAGAAGATGCACTGAATTTATTCAAAACAACACGGATGGTGACGGGAGACCAGTCAGTGGTGATGACCTTACTGATGAAGAGGAACCTGATGTCATAGACAAGCAATGGTAAGGGTGAAGAGAAACACACACACACACACACAACGATGTATGAACCCGGTATTGATGTTCTGTGTGCGCACGTGTGTGGATGGGAGGAGTTTGTGTGTTTACAAATTTATTTTTGTTGCAGTTTTCAGTGCTATGTGTCAAATAAAAATGGGCTCATATATGTATATGTGCGCACATAATTTATGCATTCATGCTTGTGAGACACACACACACACACACACACACACACACACACACACACACACACACACACACACACATAATGCTGAACAATTAAGTAGTGGGGGAAAACAAGTGCAGGCTAGCAATTCTTCAGTCATTATATAATGACTTTGCAAAGATATATGTAGTGTGTGTCTTTATGTGTGTGTGTATGTGTAACAGATATGGTTATTGTTGTTGTTGCAGTTGTCAGAGCTTCTGCAAGTGCTGAGGAGTCAGATGAATGTGCCCCCGAGTCTGTCTGTGCCCCTGAGTCTTGCTTCTGCTGTTCCGCTGGCTCTGGTAAAGAGCACACCATGTTTGTCTGCAAACAGTGTGCCGATTCCATCACTGATGCACCCTAAGGAGATGTCTGCAACTTGGTCGTCTTCCACTTGTCTGGAAGAGGTTCTTCCTCCAAAGTTCAACAGCTGCAACAAAATGGTTCTGTCATAAATCTAGTCATGCTTGTTATTTTATTTTGGTGAAACAAAGTTGATTTTCTATTTCAACAGAGAAATGAAAATTACACGGTTGTTTTAATCAGCTTGCATTCTTTATCACCCTCTTGTTATGAAATGACAATGTTATTGCTGTTCTTGCTTTTGTCATGCGCTGATAGGTTATACATGAACTGCTCTTAAGCTAGTTTGATAAACATTTTCATCTGCAGAACTTGTCTTCTTTTCTTTTATTCTTACGCACTCGCACTCGCATGTGTGTGTGTTGGTGTGTTGTGTGTGTGTGTGTGTGTGTGTGGTGTGTGTGTGTGAGAGAGAGAAGAAGAGAGAGAGAGATAGAGAGAGAGAGAGAGAGAGAGAGACAGACAGACAGACAGACACACACATACACTGGCACCATCACACACACACACACACACACACACACACACACACACACACACACACACACACATACGCATGCATAGAAAAACAATGCAAAAATACAAATGCAAATCTATGAAATAGTCATGGGTCTGTGCGCACCCACGACGTACGGCGAGGACTATTCACCGAATCGCCTATATAAAGACCATGGTGTGTGTGCACCCACGATGTACGCGAGGACTATTCACCGAATCGCCTATATAACGACCCATGGGTGTGTGTGCACCCACGATGTACGGCGAGGACTATTCACCGAATCGCCTATATAACGACCATGGGTGTGTGCGCACCCACGATGTACGGCGTGTGAGTTTTTTTGGCGACGTACGGGAAGGGTTAAGATCAGAAACAGCTCTCTTTACACCATCCCAAAGATTTCTAAAACATCTTTTTAAAACAAAAGCCACCATAGTCCAACTCTAGTCAAAGCCTGTTTACTGTCTGTTTTTCTCCTTCTTTCGCCACAAGATAACGCAAAACTCTTTCAGACACATTTTTCTCGTCCCTCTTCTCCCCTGCCACTGTGCCAAGTATGGATTAATTCTGTGCATGAGGAGGGATAGGCTTGCATCTCTCACTATATGTCTGTCTGCACTATTACTCATTTTTCGGCTGTCAGACTCATCTCTGTGCTACTTCAGTGGCATTTATGCCACACTGCCTGTTTGGAAATGTCAGCTCACAGCCAAACCTTGGCCTTGTCCAGCACAATCCTGGCACCAACAACTCCCTATGGGCGTAGTTGCTAACTAGATAAGGCAACCCACCTGAGGAGACACTGCGCTGCTGAGTTGGTTTTTCACTATCAGTTAATCTGTGCTATCATTTTTCATATTAAAGACCTAAGAGAGGAAGAAGTGCAGACCTACCTCAGTATGTAGCAAGGAGCTGAACTTTGCATCTGGCACATTGTGTGGGGCAGGAATTGGAGCTGTCCCCACTGGGCAAACAAACCACGGAAGATCTCTCTGGAGCGCCTGTCACCGACAACGTCACTTCTTCCAGCCTCATGTCAGCGCTGGCGCCTTGTGGTGGTCACGTCTTCTCGTGTCGAACAAGCGCTGACTTTTGGAAGTTGGCTGAGCCGGTCACAAAGCTGTTCTGCTGACAGGTCTTTACGCACCACATGCACTTCATCGTGTTGTCAGATTCGTAAAACTGAACCCGGGGATACTCTTCCCCCCCGGGGAAAAATTTGGGTTAGCTTCGTTTCTTTTTTTTCCCTAACAGAACGTTGCTCCCGCCCGAGTTACGGACTGACCCTGAAGGCACTGACGGGCGGGGCAGTGATGTCGCCCAACCCTTGTTGCGTCCTTTCTTTTCCTCACCCCCCCGCTGGCTGGCCATGTGCACTTGCCTTCAAAAAAAAGAAACAAAGAGATCAATGAAAAAGACAGAAGCTTTCCTTTTTTAAAACAGGGAAAAAAAGCCTGTTCTCTCTGGTAAAACTCTGACAAACAAATCTGACACCAGTTTTTTATTCCCCACCCCATCCTTTCCCCCCACTCATTCCCCATTATAAGGATATCGTAAAAAAAGAAAAAAATACAAGCAAACCTCCCCCAAACAGGGCCCCTTTCCCAACCCCAAAACCCTCTTCCCGCAAATACCATCTTGTTTTCCCCAATTTATTTTTGTGCCCCCAAAATTTACAAGAACAACACCCCAATATTCCCCCCAGATGAAAATACCTCCCACACCCTTTAAAGGGACTGCCCCCCGTTTTAAAGAGGGTTTTTTTGGGGGCACGCAAAAAAAAAAACTGATAATTTTCCCGTTCCATGAGTTTTGCCTGACACAAAAGAAAATTAATTTGATAATTCAGTCACAGACCATAAACCAAAGACCCCAAACGTGGGGAACTAGGGACAAATTTCCACCCCCCAAAAAGTTTGGCATTGAAAGGACAAAAACACTGCAACCCAACCCCGGGGGGCTTGTTTGGAGATGGCTTTTTCAAACTTTTCCCAAATCCCTGCTGATTTCCCCGTGTCCATCATCTTGAAGGAAACCCCTTCCCTTTGGGTTTTCGTACCCCCATTGAACTCTCTTTCTCATGGCTCCACTCGTTGCTCCCGGCCCGGGGCCCCTGTGCTTTATAAAACACTGCGAATTTCCAGCGACACTGCCCCTGAGCTTGCTCCTTTTCCCTAATTCCCGATGGGGGATCAAACTATGGATTAAAAAAAAAAAAAAAAAAAAATTTTATCGCAATTCCCACTTTTTAAAGACCACATAGTGTTGCAGAAGGCTTTGACAACTGGCCCCCCCTTTTTTTCATTTTTTTTTTGGGGGTCAAATGGCTGAACTGGTAATGTTTATGGCACAGTGGTTCAGGGGTCTTTGGCGCTCAAAATGTTCCGAAGCTCAACGCATGCCTGCAAATAACAAGGGGCGATATCATCTGAATTTTTCATGGGAAGTTTTGTCCTTTATTTGTTTTTTGTTTTTTGTTTTTTTAAAATACACATTTTTATAGTTACAATAGAAAAAAATAAAACAAAAACATTAAAAAGTACAGGTAACCTACCCAAAAAAAATCAAGACAAAATATAATTATCTTGTGTCCCTTTTGGGGTTGGGGGTAGATGCAAAGGGAACATAAACGAAGATTAAACAAAAACACAGACACACAAACAGGGAAAAAAACGAGGGAAAAAAACACAGACACTGACAGTAAAAAGATATTGCTAATTATCATAACTAAACTCAGATTTTAAAAAATAGTGCATCTTTCAAACATACTAGTTAAAAGCATTTATACAGCTACAAATGACAGACTAAAGAACTGTAGAAATCTTAAGATGCCAAAGCATCTGTGATGGCACGTGAACTAACCTATTAACTAACCAGGACAATGATGAGAATCATGATTCATCAGTACTTCTAAAATAAACATCCATCATATACTGGTGAAAATATTAACCCCCCCCCCCTCCCCCCTCAAAACCTGTACTTTAAGTGACTGGTGCATCTTTAACAATATATATGTAATGATCAGTCAGACGATCTATCCATCTACTGTACTGAATTTTCCACTTTGAAGTTTCATTTTCAAGGCAGCAGGATTCTGAACTGATCTGACTTCTGGAACATGTTTTTTGTTCGCTTGTTTGTTCTTTTTATATTTATTGGTTTAATTTCAGAATGATAATTTGATAAATTTCATCTCTGTGAACCATGACCCATCCGTCACGCTTCTGTATAAATTTCACTTTACCAATGTATATGATAACCAATGTGTGTGTGTGTGTGTGTGTGTGTGTGTGTGTGTGTGTGTGTGTGTGTGTGGTAAGTGTGTGTGTGTGTAACTGTGTGTGTGTGTGTGTGTGTGTGTGTGTGTGTGTGTGTGTGTGTGTGTGTTTGAGAGAGAGAGAAGAGAGAGAGAAGGAGAGAGAGAAGGAAGGAAAAGAGAGAGGGAGAGTATACAGTATACAGTGGTGTGTGTGGGGTGTGTTTTGTGTGTGTGTGTGTGTGTGCGTGTGTGTGTGTGTGTGTATGCACATATGTGTGTGTGCATATGTGTGAGTATGCATTACAGTGTGTGCTCGTGCTTCATTTAAAATCATCCCTCACATTTCATAACAACTAAAGGTTTTCATACTAATGTCCAGATCTGTTTCTTTCTTTCCCCTATCTCTCATCTTATTCTTATCCTATCTCTTGCAGAATGTTTTCTGAAGATATACAAAACTTTGTATCACCTAGCTGTGTCTGACTAGGTGATAAAGATTGGGAAGCTACAATCCAACTGACAGTGGCTATAATAAGGAATCATTACGAAAACTCCTTTCCATCAAATAGGATGTTACTTGTCTATGGTCACTGAATGAATCACATGGTGCAAAAGCTGGAATGTCAGCCTTTTTTTTTTGGTAGCACTCACACTTAACACTTCCAGCATCAGGCTGTCAGAAGAAAATAGCGCTACGACTGGACCAGAGGATTTTCTTTTTAACATTTCTATCATTACCATTGTAAAACTTTATCTGAGATTAGCAAATGATGGTCTGTAGACTTAACTTTATTTTCCTGCAGGATTTTAAGTAGCAGCATTTGACTGTGAACTTATAGCCCCGTCACTGAGCAAGCCAGATGGGTAAGACCCTTTGCGGGCAGCACAGACTTGAAAACAGAAAAGGTATGTAGGTGGATAAATGGACTAGGGGCGGAGGGGAGGAGGGAAGGATGACTTAGATGTGGAGGGAACTGATTTCAAACTTGGCACAAATACAAGAACAGATGGATGTGTTCAGATGATATGGGGATTTATAAGGTACTGGCTGATTCTTGTGAGAATGGGCTTCTTCCTTCAGAGACCACAATCAATGATTATTATTTTACAGGAAAGGAGAAGCCACCCCTTGAAAGGAGGTGCTTATTGAGTATGACTCATGTGAACACTTTTTTTTTTTTGTATTATGAGCTCTTAAAATGAATAATGAAGTCATATATGACAACAACAGTGCAGTTTACACACTGTTATTGTTAAATTTAACATCCTACTCTGACATCACTGACTCAGTGCTATGCACAACTGAAAAGCCTGCATATGTATTTAGAGAACAAAATTCAATGTTGTCACTTAGTAATTCAATAAAATAGTAATCACAGTGCAATGGATTGATCAACGCACTGTGACAATAACCACGAGTTTAACACTTCTATAAGCATCTCCTGTACTGGATGGCTCCGAGATGTTAGCATCCATGGACAGAAAAGGGAAGTCCGAAGAACTCTGTCTGCTGACATAGGTATACTGTATGATGTAGTTGGTCAAAATTTCCATTCATATTAATCTGATGGTTGAAACATGACAGAAAAGGGAAGAACTTTCTCCTAATATACGTTCATCTTTGTTTATGGGTCAAATTGCCATTCATAATAACCTGATGGCTGGAACATGTATACATTATCTGCAGTCCAAAGATAAATCTAGCTGGGGTGCACAGTGATTACTGGGTAGGTTTTCAATGAAGATTGAATTTGACACACTGAAAATAATTGCATACAGCATTGTGTGTTGTTGTTGTCATTGTTAATTACAATCTCTGTTACTCAGGAAAGAAGTTTTTATTTTATTTTTCAGTTTTCTGACCATGAAGTTGGGCGTCTGATGAGCTGAACAAATACCTATTTCAGTTGTTTTCCATCCCTCTCCCTAGGCACACATACACTCTTCAAAGGAAATGTAAAGACAGCCAGAGAGAGAGAGAGAGAGAGAGAGAGAGAGAGAGAGAGAGAGAGAGAGAGAGGGAGGGGGGAGAAAGGTGTCTAAAATAGAATTCTGCAGGTTTTCAAAGAGAGTTTCATTCCACCAAATGAAGGGCCGATGCAGTTGAAATACGTACCAAGTGGCGTATTTCTTTGCATTTCTTGCACAAAAATTTGCTGAATGATATAGCTTTTCGGAGTTCTCCTTTCTTCTCTTTCTTCTTAAAGAATATCGTGAAAGAACAACATGTCCCTAAAAGCTTTCGCTATGAGGACGTAATTTAACTCAACCTTAAAAACTATCCCCTTTTTTTGTTATTCATCACTTCAACTTTGGGTGAGCAAACGGTGATGGAGAAAACACGTTTGATGGCGAACGAGCGTCAAGGACACCTATACTCAAGTTTTGTCAAAGAGCTGGGTTAAAATAAATCCCAAAACAGACAAAACTTCGGGCTCACAACAACCAGGAAAAATGCAGTTCTACAAGAGTTGAGATTTTCCTCACGTCTGGTCAGGAGCAATGGCGTCGCTTGCAATCGGAAGTGGAAAAGTGTTTATGTGAGTTGCCCTTTCTCAAGCAAACACAGGGACTCCAAACTGCCCCTCCCCTTCGTATCGTCAGCCCGGATGAATTTGAATTTGAAAGCCTAGCTACTGACAGTAGTGGGTGACCAACGTATGGAATATTGCGAGGTTCAAAAGATCATAATTACTATTTTCATGCGAAAAGGGCAATCATCTCTGTTTTTGTTCGTTTTGGGGGAGGGAGAGAAGACACATTCAGTTTACTGTTTTAGGCTGGTGAAAATGGATAAACGGTAACAAGAAGAAAACAGTGATAGCCAACCAGAGTCGAACACACAGAGATCGTTAGCCTATCTCCGTTCTCATCAAACATTTGGGGGTTGTTACTGACCACGCTGAAGAACAGTTCGTCAGCCTCCTCCAGCTCTGTTGGTTGTGGGGTCAAGTCGGGGTGTGTGCCAATGTCTTCCGCGTTTATTCTGCAGTGTTGTCAGTCCTTTCTTCCTTCTTTCTTTCTTTCTTTCTTTCTTTCTTTCTTTCCAAGTTTTCCTCTTTTTTGTTGTTGTTGTTGTTCTTGTTGTTATTTTGTCCCTTGTTCCCCTCTTTGCAAGTTTTCCTTCTGTTTAAACCATCCCCCATGTCATTATATGTCATTATTACTTTTATGAATAGTTTGCTTATCATTGTAGAATTATATCACAGTGTTGCTATGTTGAATTGTCAGTATGAGTGATATGTGCTGAAATAATGTATGCATGACAAGGACAGTTTGTAAGACTAGGCTTTGGCCCCAAATCTTCATCCTTGCGTATTAAAGATCAATCAATCAATCTGTCCTCTCCATTCCTGGACAGCCTTCCTGAAAGATTATTATAGCAAGGCCATTGGACTATGTTACATAGCCTAACCAACGTAGTTTTCTAAACTGATGTCAGTAGATTTGCATATGGTTCGATAGGCTGCTTGTGATGGTTTGACTTACTCGTACACTGATGATATGACCGGTATACGATGTTCAGTATCTTGTGGTGTCTCCTCATGTCCAGCGAGGAGGCTGCCTGGCTTTTGGAGCTCCCGTTTTTAATTCATTTTTACATCTTTTACGTCTTTACATCTTTTACTCATACGAGTAACTGTGAATTTTAATGACCAGCACTATTGGTAGTTTAATGCAAAATTTTTATTTTATCTTAACGAAATTGTGTTTTAAACCCCTTAAAGGTGAGTCTTTCTTATTTGGCTTTTCAAGATGGCTACCGGCGTGTTGTTCCTCGGCTTCGTTAAAAGTTTTCTATTTTTCCTTGTTCTTTCCACATGTGACAGGAACAACAATATTCCTAGCACTCAGTTTAATTTTGAAATTTTAGATGTAGATGTAGACGCCTTTAGTTCCATTTTTGCAGGTTTTAAAACTTTGTGCAACCTGAACCATGTTAGTCTCCTGTGTGCCACCTGTGCCGAGTACTGTTCTTACGTCTATTACTAGGCCCAGATTTGAACCCCTGATTTCAATTAACATCAGAATAGTACAGTGATAAGGAATTGTTTGATTAAAAGAGTTAGACATAGAGGAGTTAAATTATGGTTTTTAAGCCTTATCCTATCAGGAGACATTGAACTCAATCCTGGTCCGTCCACCAAAGTAAAATATCCATGCGGAGTTTGAAATTTTTGAGAGTCACATGGAAACATAAAGCAGTTGCCTGTGACGTCTGCAATTCATGGTATCACACTAAATGTATGTTAATGAATTCAGCATTTATGAAGCATTATGCAATAGTGATATATCATGGACTTGTTTTACCTGCGGGCTTCCAAACTTTAGTTCAAGACTTTTTGAAGATTCTATTGAAACTGCAGCTCAGAAAGCAACCTTTTTGACCCTATCTCACCAGACCGATCCCCAAAGAAAAACTTGAAATTTTGTCCTAAGTTTGCATCCACCCCTGATTCTAAAACTGATAAAATCCCAAATCATAAAGTGCAACTAACCCCTAAATCATAAAGAGAAAAAGATAAACTTAAATGCATAGTCGTAAATTTTCAATCTCTTATCAGAAAAAGGAAGAACTCAGTAATTTAGTCACTGAAAAAAAAACATTGATGTTGTAATTGGAACAGAAACTTGGCTAGAAAACTGGAACATCCAGCAGTGAACTTCTAATGGAGGATTTTGATATTTATAGAAAGGACAGACTTGGAAAAGAGGTGGGGAGTCTTGATTGCCATTAGAAGAATTTAGCCAGTGATTTTTATATCAAGGCAAAAATAGTGAAAGTTTATTTTGTAGGATTAATTTTAAGAATAAGAGACCTGTCATTGTTGGATCAGTTTACAGACCTCCAGACTTAGATGAAAATGTATGTTGTCTATTTGCAGAGACATTTCTAACATTGTTTTGGCCAATAGGAAGGCAATATTATGGATTGGTGGAGACTTTAATTTACCAGATATTGATTGGGGCGAAGATGCCATACTTGGCAATCAATACAGTAAAAATATTAATACTCAGTTTTTTGATGCCACCAAAGACCTTGGATTAGTACAGTCAGTTGAATCACCAACTCGTGGTAAGGCATTCCTGGATTTATTTTTTACCAATTGTCCAGGCGCTTTAGGCAATCAGGAATTAATTGCAGGCCTGGGTGATCATGACATAGTTCTCTTAGAGAGTAACTTTCAACCCTTTCGAAGAAGACCCCCTAAACGTACCATCAACTCTGGAACCAAGCAGATTTACCAAAATTGCGCAGGGATACTCATAATTTCAGTCGTCTTTTTTTGAGGTCCCATAGTGTTAAAGATAATGTCAGTGATCTTTGGAAGTGTATAAAAACTAACTTGGATTTATTATGGATGACAACATACCTACTAAAATAACTTCAAGCAAGAACCACCAGCCATGGATTACTACTAAAACTAAACGTTTGTTGAGAAGGAAACATCGTTTCTTTAAGAAATTGAAACTACATCCTAATTCAGAAAGAAATTTCTGGTTAGGTATAAACATATTAAGAAAAGGGGTCAGAGAGAATGTAGACTTGCTCACTCCAATTATGTTAATTCGATGATTTCGGAAGGTGATAATCAAAACAAGAAATTATGGTCTTACATAAGGAGTAAGAGACAGGACAACATTGGGATTCCAGACCTGAGAAACAACCAGAATAACCTAATACAGGACCCTGAAGGGAAAGCAAACTTACTAAACAAGCAGTTTTGTTCAGTTTTCTCAAAACCCAAACCTTTAATTAACGTTAGACTAAAGGATGATGATAAACTCCCTGAAATACAAAACATCAAAGTAAACAAAGCAGGAGTATTTAAGTTACTGACTAATATCAATGAAAACAAAGCTACTGGTCCCGATGCGTTCCTGGCAAGCTCTTAAAATATGTGCCAATGAATTGAGTGAGGTATACCAATTACTTTACCAAGCTTCACTGGACCAGGGAGTAATACCTGATGAGTGGCGAGATGCGAGCATTGTTCCCTTATTTAAAAAGGGTGACAAAACAAAAGCAGAGAACTATAGACCTGTATCTCTTACATCCATATCAGCTAAATTACTTGAACACATAATATATAGTAGCATAATGGCCATCTTGACAAATATGATTTCTTAAATAACGCCCAGCATGGTTTTAGACAGCGAAGGAGTTGTGAGACTCAACTTATAACAACTCTCAATGATTTTAGTAACTGTCTTAACAACAGACAGCAAATGGATGCAATTTTATTAGATTTTTCTAAAGCCTTTGATAAGGTTTGACCATGAGGGCCTGCTGCTTAAACTAGAACACATTGGCATTGCGGTTCTTTGCTAAAATGGGCTAGATCATTCCTCGTTGGGAGAATGCAGAAAGTTGTTGTGGAAGGTCGTCATCCCATTGTAAACCATCTTTGTCGGGCGTACCACAGGGAACTGTTCTGGGGCCCTTGTTTTTCTTAATTTATATAAATGACATAAGTAGAAATCTCTCTCCTGGAACTACTATAAGGCTTTTTGCAGATGACAGTTTAGTATATAGAACAATCAGAAGCAAGAATGATACACGCATTCTACAAGAAGATCTAAACGCTTTACAAGAGTGGGAAAGAACTTGGAAAATGGAATTTCATCCTCAAAAGTGCCAAGTGTTGCGTATATGTAACAAACGCTCACTAATTAGATCAGATTATTCTATCCATAATACTATTCTTAAAGAAACTAATGCTGCAAAATATTTAGGCGTGATTATAGATAGTCGTCTCAAATGGAAAGAACATTACAATTTAGTATGTAAGAAAGCAAATAAAATCTTAGCTTTCTTACACAGGAATATCAATGACTGCCCCCAAAAGGTTTAAGACGACTGCTACAAAACACTGGTTAGACCAGTACTGGAATATGGTTGCTCAGTTTGGGATCCTTACCATCTAAAGGACATTGATAACCTTGAAAAGATTCAGAAGAGAGCAGCACGGTTCGTAACAGGGAACCACATCAAGAAAAGGGGAATTTCTAGGAAGAACATGAGAAATTAGAATGGAAAACCCCTTTGAAGAGAGAAGAGCTTTATTAAACTTAACACCTTTTTTAAAGGCAGAGCTAAAGTAATTGATATTCCAATGGAACAATTAGTATTGAATAAAAGTAGCACCAGGAGTGGCGGTCAATGTTATACCATAAACCCGCATCAAATATTGACAGCCACTTACATTCTTTTTATCCCAGTTCTGTACGGCTGTGGAACTCACTGCCGGGTGCCATCAAGATTGCCACGGGTGCGGTCTCATTCAAGAGACAAATTGATTCGACAGTTTTGAGATCTGCATATTGACGATTTTCTATTTTTACTTCCCTGATATTTTACTATTACCTGGGCCTGAATTTGGCCATTGCTTTTATCTTCTTGAATATTGAGTGCGACCCCTTGTTGCTAAATTTGCTCCAGGGGCCAACAGTCTGAGTCGCACTGTTTTATGTTATTTTATTTTACTTTTTAACATGCGCGCTGGTGACCTACTCGTTTTTGAGTGAACCAGTATTTTAGGAAGAAGAAGAAGGATATCCAGATTCGCTGAGACGGCACACTGGGAATTGGAATATACCACTGCACGCAGGAGCCTGATCTTGTCTTTCATGGAGATGTTATTGTCCTTCCATATGAGTTTTCGCCCGTGCAGTGCTGATTTGTTTGCTGTCCTTGAGAGGATCTCTGGTTTGGATCCTTCCCTGCTGATAATGGGTCCCAGGGAAGTGAAATGGCAAACAGTTTCCAGCTCCTGTCCATGAACATTTTTAGTCGGTATTGATGGCGGTGTTGTGGCTGGCTATCAACTTGCTCTTCTCGGTGCTGGATGCCATGTCATATCTTGATAACTGGTCCGAACGCTGTGAAAACTAGGCGAGTTCTTGTTAACTGGCAAGCCAGCGATGTCAGGCATATCGAAGGTTCGTGCTGATTCTTCCTCCGATGCTGTCTTTGCTGATAATGTTATGCTCTTCGGGTGAACCAGTCATCATTCGTTCCAGGAATATGTTGAAAAAGTGGAAGACAGAGGCATCCCTGGCTAACTCAGACTGAAGTATGGAACCGTTCCCCACTAGCATCCTGTATGAGCACTGCTCTGCTCGCTTAGCCAGTTGCTGAATGGTGTTGTTGAGCTTTTGCCCTATGTTAAATTTCTTAGCTGTGGGCCGTAGCGCCTCCTGCCTCCTGGAACTCTGCGAAATGTGGTAAAACTCACTCTGGTGTTGGAGATGCTTTCTCCAAAGGATGCACAGGTTAAAGGTCTGTTCGAGGGTGCTTCTGACTTTTGTGAAATCCAGCGTGTTCTTCAACAATAATGGTATCTGCTTGCAGCTGCATCACTTTGCTAGCACGGCTGATAAACCGACAATGTGGTTGTTCAGGTTGTGTTGGAATTTCCCTTCCATGGGAATGTGACAGTGACTGATTGAGTCCGTGGCGTGGGCAGCTCCCAATTTAAGTGTGTCAGATTTTATTGCAGACGGCAGCTAAGATACAATTACTGTCTTTACTATAATAATAATAATAATAATAATAATAATAATAATAATAATAATAATGAGGACAATTTCCATAGCACCCATCCTAACAACGTAGGCTACAGGGCGCTTTACAAGTTTTAACAATTCAACATCTAAAAAATATATAAAGCAGAACACACACACACACACACACAAACACACACACACACACACACACACACACACACCACGCACACACACACACACACACACACACACACTACATTCTGCGTTCACGAGTCACACACACACACACACACACACACACACACACACACACACACACACACACACACACACACACACACTCGCACGCACGCACGCATGCACGCACGCACGCACACTTGCGCGTGCACACACACAC
This sequence comes from Conus ventricosus, assembly GCA_018398815.1. Lineage (NCBI taxonomy): Eukaryota > Metazoa > Mollusca > Gastropoda > Neogastropoda > Conidae > Conus > Conus ventricosus. The sequence goes on from CM031623.1 coordinate 38,932,315, forward strand.
ACACACACACACACACACACACACACACACACACACACACACACACTGGAACTATTGCCGCAGAAAATGAGAATGCTCTAGAACCGTGCTACTTTCGGTTATATGAAGGAATTCGAAAAATTTGGTCATCAGAGGAAGAACGGAGGGGACGTGTAGGAAAATATATTTCGAAGCGATCAGAGAGATAGGTTGGCGCTTCACCTGTGATAACCTTATAACATAGACAGGCCGACTTATACTGAATTCTGTGCTATATTTTGAGCCAGTGTAATATCTTCAAGAGATCCGAAGTATGGTGCTGTTTTGGCACCTTGAAGATAAGGCGAGCGGCTAAATTTTGAACACGTTGTAGTGGCTGGAGTAAGGCTGCGGGTACACCAAGGAGAAGAGCGTTACAATAATCTAGTCTTGACAGAATGCAGGAAGACGCCAATGTCTTCGTGGCCTGTTCTGTAAGGAAAGGTCTGATAGAGTTGATGCGACGGAGTTCGAGAAAGGATGCTTGGAAGATTTTGGCTATGTGGTGTTTCAGGGTGAAATCAGAGTCGAGATAGAAGCCAAGGTCACGAACAAATGGCATAATTGAGATTTCAGTGAAGCCTAGGACTATTGACGGATGAAGACGGGGTCTTGAGCTTGTGAGTGTTTTGTAAACCGGATAGCTTCTGTTTTATCATTATTTAATTTCAGCTTGTAAGTAGACATCCACTGTTTGATATCAGAGACACAGCCTTGAAGATTTTTGACAAGATTGTTATAATTGTCTAACGTGTCAGAATGTTCAAGGTGAGTGTCATCGGCGAACATTTCATGATGAACAGAATGGCTTTTAATGGTCTCAGTCAGGAGCGTTGTGTGCATTATGAAAAGGACTGGACCCAGCACAGACCCCTGGGGAACGCCAAAGTTTGATGACATATTTGAAGACCGTTTCTCGTGAATAAGGACGAACTGTTGTCTGTTTGACAGATACGATCTAAACCAGTTTAGTGCAATGTCACATATGCCAAAGTTTGAGCTCAGACGTGAAAGGAGTATTTCGTGATCAATTGTGTCGAAAGCAGCAGACAGGTCGAGAAGAAGAAACAGATACTTTGTCGTCATCAAGAGATGTCAGAATATCATTCACGATTCGGACGAGAGCAGTTTCTGCGCTATGTCCAGCACGGTAGGCTGACTGATGGAAACTGAGAAGATTATTCAGAAGATGCTGGCATAATTGATGGAGGACCAATTTCTCTGGAAATTTTGACAAGAAAGGGAGAGTGGTGATTGGTCGGAAGTTTTTCAATTCATTTGGATCGAGCGACGATTTTTTCAAAAGAGGTTTCACAATGGCAGTTTTGAAGGCATCAGGGACTGAACCACTCAGGAGAGATTTGTTGAAAATATCTGTGATGACAGGTAGTAGAGAGTCGAGATTTTAATAAAGGATAGAAGTCGGGATAGGATCAAGTTCACATGATTTTTTTTTCTTCA
>CM031623.1:38938793-38941293 GCA_018398815.1 Conus ventricosus
CATGTGTTTGCAAGTGCCTATGAGTGCCCGTATATGTTGCAGTGTGTGCATGCATGTGCGCGCGTGTGTGCGTGTGCACGCACGCGTGTGTATGCATGCGTGCATGTACGCGCATGCGTGTGTGTGTGTGTGTGTGTGTGTGTGTGTGTTTTGTGTGTGTGTGTGTGTGTGTGGTGCGTGCGTGCATACGAGCACGTTGCGTGTGCGCTGCGTTTGTGTGTGGTGTGTGTGGTGTGTGTGTGTGTGTGGGGTGTGTGTGTGGTGTGGGGGTGTGTGTGTGTGTGCGCGGGGCGCGTGTAGTACTTTGAACCGAACATACAAACATCCAGCCCTCATGACTTGCAGTGTTCCGTCTTCACAACAGAACAGAACAGTCTATCAATCACTCTCCACCCGTGACCTCCTAACACTCTTAACTCTTTCACGGCTCTCCGTCCTAAACGGTAAACATACTTCCAAATATCAGCTGAAGGTGATTGTCACAGTCTTCACTTGGTTAGTAAACTGCGTTATTCCTGAAACAGGTCTCTCCTCTCTTACTTGCAAAATTAAGGAAACATTCTGGTAATAAGTCTGCGAAAGGCTTACTCGCTTACCACAATTTAGACTTCAACTCGGAGTGACGGTCCTTGGTGTGATGCAGAAATGTGCCACTGACGCTGATCCTCACTGTACTGAACTGTAGTACCTTGGGCACTCAAAGAGTTAAACGTTTGACCCCCCACATACACACATACATGCAAAGCGGATGCTTTTGATAGTCAAGTGGTTCTCAAAACACCTAGCATTCTACTACACTGCAGGAAAAAAATCTATACGTTTGCTTTGCATAAGTCCCCTCCACCCACACCCCCAAAGTCTAAATCACCATATCTGTTATAACGCAGTGCCTATGAGTGCCTGTATATGTTGCAGTGTGTGCATGCATGTGGCGCGTGTGTGCGTGTGCACGCACGCGTGTGTATATAATCAGCGGACGTGTTGAGCCAGTTCCAGAGTGATTGTTATTTTTTGTTGTTGTTGGTTTGTTGTTGTTGTTGCATATTTGTTTATTGAATACTGACATAAAACAGAAAAAAAAGAAATAGTTAAATAATTTTAAAAAATAATTTCCGCTTTGTATACTTTGAACGACAACTTTTATCGTGACTTGCATAGGAGATTGATTTAAGAGATAAAAAAAAATTGAGATGCTGAAATACAATCTCATTTTTCTTCCCTGTTTTTTTTTTTTTTTTTTTTAAATTTCAATGACTGATATATGCTGCCAGACTGGCCAAATAGGTGAACTTTCTCACGTCTGGTAGATACTTCCTACCCCATGTACGGGTCTATCCGTCCGGCTCGGTACATCAATCTATTTGAGCATCGAACGACCAACGGGGTTGTTCCCCTTTTACCAGTCTGGGTAACGAACTAGCAACGTCCATCAAGCGCTGGCCTTTTTCCTAGACAGCAAAAGAAGCGTCGTGTACCACCCACATTCACTCAACCAACGTAAAACCCCTGTAAACCGCAGGTATATCTTGCATCTCCGGACTGGTGGTAAAGTACTAGTGTACCTAAACGACCGTCTGAACTGATTTTGGTACAACAGTACCTCGACGTCTGCCTACTCGGGCGGACTGAATACAGTGTGGCTCGACCATTGTGTAGGATGCCAGCATTATACTAGACCCACAATGGGCGCCGGGAGAGACGAGTCCTCCACTACTGCTTGGATCCGAAGAGTCCATGTCCATCATATGTCTGTAACTGTGGCACTGGTGCCGTGCCGAGTGCCTGTGCACCCAGCCCACTCTCTACCATGACAGCCAACAAACTCTTTGGTGTCGTTATCCCTACGCCATTTTGCGCTCAGGCACGGCACTTGGGGGAGGGGGGGGGGGGGGGGGGGGGGGAGGCACAAAGGCCGCACACAGTTCCACATCGCAGATTGAAAAGCAACCAGCCTACACACACACACACCACTGCATTAAAAGGTCGAAAAGAGTTGTGGCTCTGTGTAACTTTTTTTTTCTTAACAGTCAAAAAAGTCAGAGTGTCAAGTATTTTCAAGCGAAGAAGGGAAACCAAAAACCCAAAAAAAAAAACCCCAACTTCAATCTTAAAACAATTTATTGCTAACCTCGCTTGTTCAGGTCGGTGATAAACCGCATGCCCTCTAAACTGCGCTGCTGCTGCTGGTAGTAGTTATTGTAGTGCGCGGTGAGACCGGTCCTCTCTTTTCCCCCCCTTTTAAACCCCCTGGTCCCACCCGCGGCCACCTCTTTTTGCCCCTTGGATGTGGCCGCCCGGGGCCTGGGTGCTCCACCTTGCCGACCGCCCCTCAGGGCAGGGGACCCTCGTTGGGCGTTTTTCGCTTGTCGTTCAGCCCCTTCAGCTTCCCCGCTTCTTCATCTTGCGCATGCCGGGCGGCTCTTGGCATGCGCCCAAAAGGAGGTCAGGGGGGGGAGAAGCGCGGGGCGAACCCCCTGCTGTGCTCCCAGGTAAGGTGTCC
>CM031623.1:38943793-38947806 GCA_018398815.1 Conus ventricosus
CATGAGGACCCCCATCAGCAGATGACCTGCCTGCCTACCCATCCGTCGGACACGACGGGAGAATCCATCATCATCATCAGTTTCGGAGAACAACACTATTCCTATTACATCTGAAGCTGTTTCGATAACCTCTAGAGTGCGACGTCTAAACCGTCTGACTATTGCACCAGCCAGAGCAGTTTAAACAGAACCCCACCCCCACCCCACCCCACCCCATCATCCTCGCTTCTTCCCTAACCCCACCCTCTCGCCCACCCCCTTCCTCCTCGCCACCCCCTTCCTCCTCGGACACCCCCTTTCCTTCTCGCTCACTCCCTTCCACTGCCCTCTCAAGAACAATGTCTCTTTTGTAAACTCACTCACAGGGAATATGGAGAATGCCCTTAAAACAAATGTCGAGGAACGAGGAAGTCAGAAGATTCTGAATGTTAATACTGGACGAGAGAAAAAAACAACAACAACAACAAAAAAGACAAAAAGAGTGGAAGAAGAAGATGGAGGAGGAGGGGAAGGAGGAGGTCGAGCAGGAGAAGGAATTTGAAGGAGAGAGGAGGAGGAGGAGGAGGAGGAGGATGAAGATGAGGAAGGTGAAAAGTATGGAAGAAGAAGACACACACAAGAAGAAGAAGAAGAAGAAGAAGAAGAAGGAGAGAGATAGAGAGAGAGATAGAGACTGAGTATGACTATGAATATTAATATTTCCTTTTAATCGACATTTCCGATGTGCAAACGTGCCGCGATTTTGCATTGCACCGGAATAAAACCGTCATTGCACCCAAGGCCTTTGTCTCCTCTTTGCAGCTGGCGACAAACCTCTTCAGCAACGATCGAGTTCCGGGGAAGATTGTCACGTCAGCTTGTCGCCTGTTCGTCTGTCCGAATCTTTATCTTCTTCTCTGTCTCTTTGTCCGTCTCTCTGTCTGTACCTCTCCGCCCTGTGTCTTTTCGTGAACACTTGTCCCTGTCTTTTTGTCTTTCTGATGTGTTCTCTTTGTTTGCATCTCTCTCTCTCTCTCTCTCTCTCTCTCTCTCTCTCTCTCTCTTCTCTCTCTCTCTCTCTCTCTCTCCAGCCTATCAACTTTCTCTCTCTGCATTACAACAGCTCGTCTTTTATTTTATGATTTTGTCTTTTTCTCTTCTCGATATCTTTCTCTGTCTCTCTCTTTTAGTCTGTGTCTCTGTTTTCTCCACTGGCCTTTGTCTTTTGCGATTGTCTTCATTTTGTTTTTGGTCATGTCTTTCTTTCTCTCTTTCTCTCTTTGTGTCCTTGCCCTTCTTCTGTCTGTCCGTCTGTTTGTCTTTCTTTTTCTCTCCGCTTCTGTCGGTCTCTCCCACCCCCCCCTTCTTCTCTCCCCTCCCTGTTTTAGCATGAATGTCTGTATCTGTCCGTCCTGATTCATTCCCCCTCTCTCTGTGTGTCAGCTTGTCTGCTCTGTGTTACGCAAATATGTCCACTCTGTCATCCTGGGTTCATGACGTCAGGTAAATTCATACTGGTACACGTGCCAACTGTTCCAACGTAATGAGCCTGAAGAACACGATTTTTCGAATGCCTTTTCCCATCCAGCCTTCCGACATATAACGAAAGAATGAAAATGAATAAATATATAAGTATACAAATAAATACATGTATAAATAAATAAATAAACAAGTGAAAGATACCACATGGGTAAGAAGAACACATATGGAAACAATATGTAGAAAGAAACTCGTGGAGAGCTGCAGCAGAGAGTCGTCAGAAGAGAGCCCCCTTCAAGCAAGTGTTTCGGCCTTATCTCCTGACACTCTAGGGGGTTGGCCACACCCGGTTCATACTCCGATGTCCCTCTGCTGCCCCCCCCCCCACCCCCCCTTTTTTTTTTTTTCTCCCCATCTTGGGACGAGCCAGGCTGGGATTCGAACCCATGACCCTCTGGACATGCATCACTTTCTACTTAATGACTCGCGCTTGAACAAGAATATTACATGGTATATTTTTAAAAAATAAAAAGAGCACCTTTAATCGACTCAACTGACAAACACGTGAGAAAACTGATAAATGCATCCCTAAACCATGGCAGATTCATTAATCCCTGTCAATCCTGAGAAAAAGAATAGGAAGAAAAGATAATATGTCAATCGTAATACATATCCAAAGGGGAGAGAGAGAGAGAGAGAGAGAGAGAGAGAGAGAGAGAGAGAGAGAGAGAGAGAGAGAGAGAGAGAGAGAACATTCTAACGACTTTGGCGAGATAGCTCCTAATGCAGCAATAATGGTACACATCATGAACAGAAACATGGAAGTCAAAATGAAAACGATAATGAAAAAAAAAAAATCAAATATTAATAGAATGAAATAGAAAATCTTCCTTAATCTGGTTTGTCTTCAACCACACGCGAAACATTCATATTGCTGTCCTGCCTTGTTTGTTGGTGTCTTCATTTTTATAAAAATAATGTTCTTTTTTTTATTTTATTTTATCCTATCATATCAAGAACTTCAGCCATTACATCTTTTTCTTTCCTGATTTGAAACATTTTTACATCACCCAAGTAAACCTGTCTGGTAATATCAGCATATCAACATATGACAAAGCCTCAAATGAATAATATGAATTTTCAGAGAACTTTGGAGGTGTTCGCAAACATTAGGACTCAGTTTTCAGTTTAGAGAACACATCAACGAATGTGTTTCTCACCCCGTATCCACAGATAGAGAGGGGAGAGGACAGGAATCTCGCCTTGCTTTCCCCACACCTCATCTTTTTTTTTTTTTTTTTTTTTTTGCTGTCCCAACCTTTGCGCCACCTCAGAGGCAGTGCACCCACGCCGCTCATTCCACACCCCGTCCACAGCCAAAGCCCGGTCGGCCCCGCCGCAGCCCGGCATCAGCAATCCACAGGAGCAGTCAATGTCAAGTCGTCAAGAGGCAACCCACCGGAGGAGACACTGCACTGCTGCCGAGTCACTTCGGTGGTGTTCAGTGGCGCCTTGTTCTGATCTAACATACGCAAGACGCCACCTACTAAGCCCCCTACTGACGACAAAGCTCATCTTTGTCCCCTCGCGCAGGACACACTACCTTCTTTTTTCTTTTCTCTTCCGCGTTGGACGGCTACGCATCTACAGCCGGACCCCAAGGGTGGCGTCAAACTCGGCCGTCCGGCGAAGATCGCTGGTCTCACTACCCATTTCCGGGCTCACAGCCACCGCACGCCGCGCGAGCATCGTTTATAACCCCATCAGGCAGTCGCACATTCCAGCAAGAATCGGTCAACTGCTGGTACGTTTGTCTTTGCTCAAGCGCGAACCACAGTACTTGAAAAGGACAGTGTAACACTTAAAGTGGCCAGGTGCGACAGACAACAACCCGTGATCTGCAGGCAGAAGAGCTAATCAGATCAACAGGAAGTGGTGAATGCCTTCGATATGCACAATGGCATTCTTAACTAGCGAAAGGCAAACACACGTGTCTTCTCTCCTGTTAATCTATGTCTTATAGCTGTCAGTTCCAGACAAACTGGACAGTCATCATTTATACAGACCTCTTAACCGAGAAACGTTTCCGTGAGAGTTAGTCACTGAACCTCTTAATTTGACCTTCACCAAACAGCCTCACAGCACTTTATCTTTCACCGCCGATGATAATAGTCTGCACAACATTAGTTTTAAACGACTTATACAGCATAAAGCGTCTACTTTTCATCATGTCCACAAAGCACTATTTTTTCACTACGTCAGCAACTCTTTATCAGAAAGCATACCGAAACATAGACTGATTTCCACGCACTGGGTTAATAGAAGAAACTGAACAGAGAGTTTCAGTTTGGTTCTCCAAACGTCCACTAGGGCGCATCTTGTTGTCACTAGTAATGCCAATTTCGATCCGCATGAGCATGTAAATAGTTGATTATTAACGGCTTAAAACTGGCTTATGTACCACAAAATAATTACACAACATGAAAAAAAAAAATTTTTCCCAAAAAAAAAAACCAGGGGGGGGGGGGGGGGGGGGGGGGGGGGGGGGGGGGGGT